>OW386291.2:41240124-41840124 GCA_936432065.2 Rutpela maculata | reverse complement strand
TACAAGTTTTATTTTGATCTTAATGCATTGTAAACAGGAATCCCACACTGTGATACAACAGACTGGTAGTCTGGACATATGTAGTGTTTATTTCTTGCAAATAATTCCTTTGTGAACTAACCATACCAATAAGCATTTTCATTACCGTCATGGTCAATGCATATGTGCGTGACTTATGCGCCGTCATCAAAACCAATTAGTGGCAATTAGCTGATACGTCTTGAAATTCGATGACATTAAATGATAGATGGGGAATAAGGCCACTTGTTCTAATAAAATATTCTTAATATGTCTGGCCTACATTACTTTTTTTAAAAATAAGTACTATAGTATAACATTGTTAATTTTAAATTCAACTAAATATTTGGACTTCACTGAACATAATAAGCCCGATTTTTTTAGGTTCATTCACACAGCCTCGCACATAATATAAATGCGTTTTTTTCTTCTCCATGTAAAAACAATCTCATCTCTCTGGGGAGGGTAGTTAAAAAAATATTAAATAAATTTGTAAAAGAACGAAAAAATAACTATTGAATACAAAGTTTATTGAACCGTCAAGCTACAAAGTATGTAATATATAAATGAGTGACATATTTAAGTTTTATTTCTTATTTACAAACATTAACAATAATAAATTTGCCCATATTTATTATTATGATGTTATGATTATCGAGGGCCAGGAGTGGCATCTAAATCCATTATGTAGTGACCGAGGTTAGGGTTGATTGCCAACACATGGCAACATAAGTTCACCAATTACACCAGACTTTCTGAAATTTTGCACTATTTTCTAATGCCTAACATCTGGAATAATCCGAATAACGGAGCCCGTAAATATAAATTTTTCCAATCGCAAAAAATAAGTTATAAAAAATTTGTTAAAAAAAAATTATTCTTCATTTTCTGTTTAAACTGACCTTTTCTATCACCAAGTGTGATCGGCATTACCAGTGGGACACGATGCAGTAAAATTAGAGATAAAATTAGCACTGACATCTGATTTCACTAGAGCGAGGCTCCCATCAAGCAATTTAATTTTGAAGCTTCAATAAAATCCTTTATATGTTTTATAATTTGAAAATAAGGACCTCTTTTTTTTTTAAATATTATCACACATTCGTTGTTCATTTCAAATATTTAATAGTATAAATCTCTTACTCTCCAACTAACAACCTGCGAAAGGAGAAGAATGACCGGATGCTTCCCCAAATATCACAACATTTTTGTAGCTTAAAAAAATCGCTTTTCAAATAATACCTCACTATTTTAATCCATTTTCATGATTTAGTAACAAACAATGAATGAAGGAAGGTTCATTTACGTAATATATTTAGATTTAAGGAGTCTACAGACGATCCAACCAACCAACCGACTTTCTCGGTACACTTTGAAGATTGCCATGCGAACCCGTAAAACCGCTGCCCAAGGAATCACTAGTTCCACATTCAGATTTTTATTCAAGTCACTCACAACGAAAAAATTTTGTATGTGGAAATAATAGTTTATGGAACTTTAATAATATAATATTTGAAATCCTCTACCCCAAAAACCTATAAAACGATACCCGGTGGTATACGGGGGTGATGATAGGGGATGGTAGTGGGGGTGGATGAAGAAAAAAAACATTTTGAGGTTTCTGGTTCTTGTACATACACTAAATCACAATTTTTTTCATCCCCTTTAATAATGGGGTGGGTGTGGTAATGGGGGTGGCTAATGTCAATTTTTTTTTTTGAGACCTTAGCTTCTCTTGTATAAACTAAATACCAATTTTATGGACTCTTACCTGCTTGATTTACCTATTTTACCCCAATTTACCCCCCAACCCTTCGACGGAACAAGATGAAAATATAATCTAGTTCTAGATCCCGTTAAAGTACATACGTGTACCAAATTTCAAGTCAATATCTCAAACGGTTCCAGAGTAAACGTGCGCACAAAAAAAGTTACAGACCGACAGACAGACAGACAGAAATTTTTTTCCGCTCAAACTTAAAATCTCGACGTTTCGTGACATTCTAAGCCTATTTGAACAATAAAAATTTTTAAAAATTTTTTTGTCGTTACTATACTTCCACTGGATGTGGAAGTAAAACTACTGGAGCCAAGATTGTCGGTACGCTTTGAAGACGCTGGAATTCCAACAGACCAGCGCACTTTTAAGAGTTGTCATGGCAATTTTCAAAGTGTACCGAGAAGGTTGGTTGGTTGCTTGGGTCGTTTGCAGACCTCTTTAGAATGAGAACGTATAGCTGTCTTCCGATCTACTAAACACTCAAAAAATGTCGGTATCTTTGATCTTTACTGCACTGTCAAAGCCCGCCGACATTTTTTACACGCATAACAAGTGTGTAGTAAACTGTAATGCCATATATTTAAAAAAAAAATGTGTATTGTTCTATAACAATAATGCTGTCTGTATAACTGATATAAATAGAGCATTTTATTTATTTTGTTTATCACTATGACCACAATAAATAATCTTATGCGGAATGAAAATTTATACACTGAAAATTAGTAAGTTTGGTGGAGATATGTGGATTTTTTTTCATAATAGATGTACACGATTTTTGCCGACGGTTTACCCTTCGTTAAAATTACTTTAATTTAATGAAAAATTGATACATCACCTCATTTACATAAAATTCTTCTCTCCTGAGAGATACCCTGTATTGTAGTTTCGATATTTTATATCTGTTTATCACCCTGTATAACGAATCTGATGCGATTTCAATAGGGAATAATCCACCATGCTGTTTTACATGTGTACCAAATTTGAAATAGAAATGTTAAGTCTAACAAAAGTTGTGTTTACCAGAAACGGCCTACACACAAATACCGACATTTTTATTCGATATTTAAGTTCAGTCTATTATGCAACGGATTTGTCCATTTATAATATACTCATTTGACTAAGGTAGATATAAAAATATGAATATAGTCGAGTAAACTCTGAGCTGGCGCGTCCAAAGGTCGCTTCATCATATAAACTAAGAGAATAAGACATACGCAACTAGTTCATCTCTATGTCACTGCGATAGCTTTATGCGCATCGCATATCAAATCGTACGTCGTGTTACTAACTCATACATACGCCACCTTAGAGTTTACCGGACTATATACCTATTATTACCTACTTAGTGAAAAATATTAGGCTATATAATGGAACTCTCTATATTTCTCTTTCTCACTGATCGAGGTAAAAAACAAATATATGGAAATTATATATTTGCTTCAAGCACATGTACTTAAGACATTAAATATTTGTCAAACACCTTGAAATCGAAGTACCGACAAAGAATCTACAGAAGTAAATAGGTTTTAAACTTTTCAAGTGGATATTTTAGAACCGTATATTTAAGACTATGGTGTAATTTAATACTCATCATATGTTTAATTACTCTTTGTGTGTGTACAGTTGAATAGTTATTGCTGGAAACAAATAAAGAACATCTGAAATGAGAATCGTCAATATTGAAATAACTTGGAAAATATTTAATTATAAAAGTCGACCTTGGAATGAAACTTAAAAGTAATTTATAGTAACGTCTTAATTAAGTTTTAATTACCAATCTTGAAGTTAATCAACCAATAAACCGACGCGGTACTTTAAACTTTAATCAACGGCCATAAAACAAGCAGCACCGCAATAACAATAAAGAATTTCATTTTATTCACATTCTTCATCTTTGTGTGGTTCCAATTTTCGATCAGTTGATCTAAACCATAAAGCTTTGGCCTTTGAACACTTTTTATCCTCGTAAAAACGAACTGCTCAGAAAGCTGATCTGTGTTCCGCGATTGACAAAATTGAACTTACCTATATGTAAGGGAATTTTTCATTCTACGAGATCAGTCAGATGTGATTTGTGCGAAGGATGCGACAGAGAAGTTTTATTAAAAATTTTCCCTTTATAAGATCATTTGGCTGGAAATATTGTAACTTTTAATTTCGTTAATAATATATTTTTTCCAAAACAGGGGATTATTTTATTCTACGCATTTAAGTACAACACAGCTTTAAGAACACCAGTGACTTTCATTTAAGCAAATAAATGTTCGTTTATACCACTCACAGTTTAAACAAAAACTAATTTAGAAACAATGAATAGTTTAGAAAATTTATTACAACCGCAAAAACTAAGACGTGTAGCTAAGATGTTTATTAAAAGTTTTTAAATGCTCTTACTCAAACTATTGGGATAATTCTTTGGTGGTGTCCTATAGAGAGTGATGGTTTTTGCTTGTAGTAATCTCGAATTCTTTTCTCTGCCAAATAAGTGATGCTTGACTTATAGTTTATAACTTTATCTTGACTTCTGCCTATTTTCACTTAATTTTTTACTGAGTTTCCACTAAATTTCTTTGTTCAAAATAACCCTTTACAAAACGACGCTCTCACTAGTTGTTGATTTTCACTCTCTTTTTGTTTTCAGGTGCGTTATCACAGTGAAGGTATTTCACTAGCTTACTTTCTGTAGCTACCTGGACAATCCTATTGGTGCAGAGGTCAAATGTGACCCTCTGACGCGGCCTTTGACATCTCCCCTGGAATACTGGCCTTATTGACTCAATTTTGGATGCCAAAATTTGAAAATGATTTTCTTAATAATTTCTTCTGGTTACTGCTGATGAGTTTTGCTGTTTGAATCCCGTTCCTCACCTGATCATTTTGAGGTAAGTTTTATTTCTGTTCGTTCAGTCTTTCTTTCTTACCGCAAACACCGTTTCGGTGCACTTTTGGGTGAAATTCCCTTTTTATCTTAAATTTAACACTAGGAACTTTTTCTAGTCTTTGCTTGTCCTTTCTTAGTCTAATTACATCTATTTTTACACATTCTTATTTGTTAACTAGCCTAAATAAAATTTTAATGATATTTTTTCTGTTTTTTGCAGTGTTTTGCCCTTGGATCTGGGTTGTCTTGTAGCTGATGGATGTGAAATGTGCTATGGATCTAATTTTGTTATTTTAAAGTGATTTTGTTGCAAAATAATTTTATTTTAGTTAGAAACTAGTTTAGAAACTCTCAGAAATGACAGATTGAGCTGTCGCAGTTATCGTTCATGATTATTTTCATGTATTGTTGTTATACTTTTAATAAAATCTTTGAGGTAAACACTTGTTTTTCTTATTTAGATCTTTTTTTTTCAATTTTGTTTAGTTTTTTTTATTATTACTCTAATTTTAAAACAATTTATAGATACACTAAATTCTTACTTTCTAGTCTGTTTAATACTCTAAACCTCTTAATTCTTATCTTTTTAGTTTTCTATCATTCATTGGTAAAAAAATACGTGTCAATCAGTCCCAAGGGTCCCAAGTCAAATAGCCAAACATAAACTTGTGAACTTCTTTGTGCCAATCAATTGAAACTGTTATTCTCCAATGCATGTAGATGAGATAACGTCCTTTGAGGGGGGTGCCCGCTCTTGTCATGTTTGGTAGGCAGATTCGCATGAAATACATCATTAGCTAGATAGGCTCTTTACCACGTTTATTTGTAGACATTTTGAAATTTAATGGTATTGGTATTATTGAAGTATTGAATTTTCTTGATTGAATGATGAACTGTAAAAAAACTCTCAGTGGTTTTCGTGTGTTAGGTCTACAACTGAATGTATAAGATTCTCATTAGATCTCTCAAGTCTGTTATTTAGAACATTGATCTGATCGAGTAATATAATGAGAGGAGTGCTATAAAAGTAATTAACAAATTAAGAAGAGATTATAGTAATAACAGTGTTTAGATATAAGACAAGTGCTTCGTAAGAATGCAGATGGGAGAGAGCAGTAAGCGATCCACGGTAGGTTTAACTTCAATCTTTTCTCGTCTATTACAGGATTCTGGTCATTGGTGGTCTCTTAAAAACACTAACCGAACCCCACTGAGAGTAGATAAACCCATCCATCCTACGTTGAAAAAGGAGCGACTTGACTGACGCCCTTAAAAATAAATTTAAATTTCAGACGAGCGGTGGTAAGTTCCACAGTCACACCTGGAGGCTCAACCACAAGATTGTTTCTACTCAAATTTTTAGTGTTTTATCAAAACGAAAATTTTGCATGCGTGTTCAGGTCGATCACATCTCGAGGTAAATTCGCAAAAACCGGTTCTAGCTTAGATGTGAGGGGAGTAACGCACGAAAAATCGGTGGAAATATATTTTTCTCTAAAACAACTTTAACGATTCTTATCAAATTTAACAAATGGAGTATGCGTTTGATACATCATGTATTTTATTACTGTTTTTGCACTATTTGTTGTATTTTTAAAATAAAACATCTGTGTTATATTGACATTTTGCATATTACTAATTAAAAAATATAAACCGCTGCCCAAGGAATCACTACTTCCACATTCAGATTCTCTATCCAAGTCACTCACAACGAAAAAACTTTGTATGTGAAAATAATTGTTTATGGAACTTTAATAATATAATATTTGAAATCCTCTACCCCAAAAACCCATAAAACGATACCCCACATCGGTAGTGGGGTGGGGGTGGTGATAGGGTGGTGGTAGTGGGGGGTGGATGAAGTAAAAAAATATTTTGAGGTTTCTGGTTCCTGTACATACACTAAATCACAATTTTTTTTCATCCCCTTTAATAAGGAGGTGGGGGTGGTAATGGGGGTGGCTAATGCCAAAAATTTTTTTGAGACCTTAGCTTCTCTTGTATATACTAAATACCAATTTCATGGACGCTTACCTGCTTGAGTTACCCATTTACCCCAAATTTACCCCATTTACCCAATTTACCCCCCAACCCTTCGACGGAACAAGATGAAAATATAATCTAGTTCTAGATCTCGTTAAAGTACATATGTGTACCAAATTTCAAGTCAATATCTTAAACGGTTCCAGAGTAAACGTGCGCACAAAAAAAAGTTACAGACAGACAGACCGACAGACAGACAGACAGACAGAAATTTTTTTTCGCCCAAACTTAAAATCTCGACGTTTCATAACATTTCAAGCCTATTTGGACAATAAAAATTTTAAAAAATTTTTTTTGTCGTTACTATACTTCCACTGGACGTGGAAGTAATATATTAAATAGTATCGTCAGGACGGAATATAAGAAAAACATTTAACACTAAAACATAAAAATTAAAATTCCTGTTTATTCAATAAAGTAAAGAGTTACGTTATGTTATGATTATTTACAGTTTTAAAATTTATCTCGTATAATATCGTTATTTAATTACCACCGAAATATTCCTGGAGAACAGGATATTAATCGAGTAAAATAAATATGTTAAAATATATGAATATAATTAATATTTCATTATATTTTGACATATATTTTGATCGAACTTCAGATAATTCTAGAATTTACGGTCAGCTAATTTAATTCTTCAATTCAAAATTATCATTTCCATCATCTCTATTTGGTTGAGTTTGAATGTACGCCGTATATCAAGTTATTTTAATTTAAATATTGTATTAAAAAATTATAACATTAATCCCATTAAAATCTAATGGCTCCTAAATGGAAGTCACTGTAAGAAAAATTATATTAAAATACCTGTTTGCCGTTACAAACATAAAACACTGTCGAATGTAACACCTCGATGAAACCTCGAGAGAAAAACACCTACTTATATGGATGCTTTAATTTGTTTTGAAGGAAACCGACAATTTATAAATGATACAGATCAAAGCATGAATAATATGTCCATTTTAGCTCTTAAGGATCTAGGCGGGTCCACAGGAAAAAAAAACATCAAATGAGTGTCTTGTTTTTTTAATTCTGTTTCTTTATTTTTATTTAAGTGTCTTGTGTTAAAAAAATAGATGTACTTTGAAGTGACTCATCTGTTACTCCATATGGACAAAATTTTACCGACAATGTCTGTTCATATGTAAAGTAGCAGACGAATACAATAAATTCTGTTCCCGTACAGTATGTCAAGAAGTTAATGATCTAGTTAATTCTCACCCGAATTTAAGACAACAAAAAAACACAGCTTTAAAATAAATGTTAGTTAATTGGTTTTATGAAGTGTATAATGGCATTAACATTCAGCTAAAAAACGGCCATAAAAAAAGAGAAGAATTAATAATTCAGCTACTCTCATAAATACAAAATTATTATAGCAGAAAATATATTTTATTTCATACTGTCCGGTAAATGACTATTTCCCGGACTCATTTGCGGCCGGTAAATCGAACATTACAGTATCTGATACCGTAATGTGTTACTTGCGAACATTACGGTATCTGATACTGTAATGTGTTACCTAGCAACACTATCATATTATTGTTTTTAGTAAGCAAGTTTTGACTTTTGACTTTTTCACCTAAAAGTATAAGAAATAAAATATTTAAATACACAGTTTTAGCAATTATTTATTAACACTATTTTCGAATGCTTTTCAAATTCTTTCAGAATTTCTCTCCTTAATGGTGAATATGTGGAATGAAAATCGTAGGCGATCAAATGTTTATGTTTCATATAATATAATACCTTGAGACAATTCGATTTTTCGTCTTGTTTGACAGAAGGCTCTAAAAGAGCCTCTTGAATTTTCCGGAACAACATTTTATCATCCGCTTCTAAAGTACAATTACGAAGTAAGTCAGTTAAGTACGTTAAATGATGATGACGATTAATATCACGAAATTCTACAAAAACTGAGTACACCTTTTTGCCATTTTGTTGAAAAACGAGGATATAATAATATCTATTAGGTTATTCAATATCTATAACAAAAACAACTTTCATAATTCAAAGAAACACACAAGAATGGAGTCATAGCCAACTATAAAAATGCGTCCCGAGAAGTATTTTATTGAAGAAAATCATTCACCGCTATATAGCGTTTTTTTACTGTAAAATATACTTTCTACCAATTTTAGTAAATGAAGAATGTTACATAACTATAGATTAAGCTTCTACTTACAAAATTTATAATATTTTGCTTAACTAAAGTTGGTAATTTTTATTTTATTTGAACTTATATTAATTCATATTGATACTATTGTGAAGTAAGCACTTTGGCCCCTACCACTACCTATGAAACATACTTTTGTACCAATTTTAGTAAATGAAGAATGTTAGATAACTACAAATTAGGCTTCTACTTACAAAATTGTTAATATTTTGCTTAACTAAAATTAGTAATTTTTATTTTATTTTAATTAAATAAAGCTCTCTAGTTCTAAAGTTCTTTATTTTATTTGGAGCCAATATACAGATTATTTAATTTACACTAAATATGATGATTTTTTCTGGATAATTTTCCGGTTGCTTCAACACATTTATTTTAAGTCTCCTCCGAAATCTCCATAATACAAAACAATGCAAAAATTATGGTTTTATTTAGTTGACAGTGACAAGCTAGAGACAATCATAATTAGCTATGGAAAACAATGGCTATAACATCGTTACGGTGATGCGATTGTCAGATTACGAACTAATATTTCTCAAATTTCAATAATTATAACTTTTTATTCATTTTAAAAAGGATTTACTGGACAGTATGAAATAAAATATTATACGATACACGTCCGGTAGGTTTCATTACAGTACTCGTTTATACTCCGGACTCGGCTCCTGCGTCGCCTCGTCCGTAAAACAACTCGTACTGTAATAAGTCACCTACCGGACTTATAACGTAAATTACTAAAAAAGTATAAATGAATTTCAAACATTAACTACATCGTAGTTTCTCGCTTAGTGCCTAAAATGAGAAGCTAATGTGTTGTAGGGCGAGGAGCTATGTACGATTTGAAAGAACATTAAATAAACAAAGGACTGACATAGTTTTCGCAAACATGAAATACCTGCTCCTTTAGTCAAGCAAGATGGCTTCATCAAGAGACGATAAAATCTAATCTCATTCTAAAATTTTACAAGCTTTATTTGTTACCGTTCGAATTACCCATAAGTTATTAAAATATAGGTTACGAATTTACAAGCCTGGCCATGCAAGTGCAATAATTATGTATTGCCACAAAAAGAAAAAGAAAGAAAAGGAAATGTATAGAGTTCCCCAAAACATTACGTTAGTAAATATTCTGCCCTCTAAAAGCGTACCTACTATGTCCATGTTAGGGCTACTGCAACTTCGATTGCAATGGACATCGACTACCGCTTTTGTTACATGTCGTAGTTTTATAAATCTCCAAGAGTAACAAGAGCCTCGGTTCAACCATCCAGACCTACCTAAACTGACGAGATCCAATAGCTCGAAACTGCAGTCTGCAAGTGGTGAGTAGTGGCACGAGAGCTCCTTTGAGTAGGAATAAGTGTTTCGGCTGGTGTTTGTTGTAATCGAAACCTTAGCGTTTTGTGGCAATACATAGTTATTGCACTTAAGGCGGCCAGACTTCGTAATTCAGTACTCAACGGGTATTAGTCCGGAGAATAGCTGTTGGTTGCAGTCTGGTTTTATATTCCTTATATATTTAAGGAAACGTATAGAGGAGTTCGATAAATTATTTCACTAGTAAACGTTTACAACTATTCTCTGACTCTTGTACTTCGCAAGGCCATAATGGTACAGAATTTTCGAAATACGGCGTAGAAGTATGCAGAATGAACTGAAATTTGTTCGAGGTAAACCTGGTCGCTTTCAACTGCAGAAGACTGTTGAAAGAAAATATAGGACTGGAAAATATAAGTAATTGGTTAAAAATAACAAAACTAAAATCTGTGATTAGAAAACTACATGACTTTTTTGGACAAAATATGGACAACGTTCAGAATGTTCGGGCAGCGTGGTAAATAGACGTGAACATTTCCTAATTGACCACTATTATATGGCTTTTTATGATCACAAATTATATCATAAAATTTTAAAATTTTATTCGTAAAAGTAACGGCAAAATGGAACGGGATTAATCTTCTTGGTACCCGATATATTAATGAAAGAAAAACCTATTCAAAACGAAAAATGTTATAAAAAATTACTGCAATAATGACTAATATTTAGTTCCGTAACTGATTCTCCTTCTGGTTTTAGCTGAATAGGTAACTCAGAGTATACCCCATAAATTATTTCTAAGATACTATGCAAGCAGATATTAGATATTATTAAAGAATTTAATAAGTTATGACAAAATTAACTGTTATTAATCGAATACGTCAGTTTACAAATCTTTCAGTTGAATAGTAACTGAGTTTCCACTACAATGAATCTCGCATTGGATACTGGCTTGGTTTGTTTGAAACTTTCGTGATCTATATCACATTTAATTGAAATATGTATATTGTTTTTATTTTTCATATAAACATAACGTATTTTCTCGCTTAGTGTTAAAAAACTTTTAGTACAACTAAATTTGCCTCAGAAGCGGTTTTGAGGCTTTTACTTTCATTTTTAAGAGAATGGATAATAACTGGAAACGAGAAAATGATAGATGTTATTTAAGATCACTAACTGATTCAGTTCTTCTGAAGAGAAATACTGATTGTATCTGTTTATTATTTTCTTGGGTAGCTAGATGATGTTATATTGGGCTAAAATTTAAAAAAATCCATAAATAATACGCCATTTTTGTGGCACCGGTATATTATTATTATTATATTAGTTTAGTGGGGGAGGGGGTAGAGGAAGTTCCTGATTTGTTTAATAACATAGAAAATAAAAATGGCATGCATCTATAAAATTTCGACGAAAAAAACGAAAATGGAAACGTACAATACTATAAACAACGAATTACAGGTTAAATCATGCAAATATGTAATACTACAAAATGATCGGTATGTGATATATGCAACAAAGACATGACATGATCGAATTAGTCATATTTTCCTATAAACTCAAATGACCACGCCCTTACGACCATTACCCTAATAGAGTGACTCATCGTAAACGATTTTCAGTGCACCACCATACCGACAGTGGCATTATTCCCGAGTTTATATGGAATGTCCGGTATTAGGGCTAATATACGAGATACACACTCGAACGCCACTTGAAGGTATCTGTACGCTGTTACTATTACTGGGAAGTATTTCTATTACAGCCACTTGAATTGTTGGACAGATCTATAAATACAATTGATGTTCTAATTCCACTGAACATTTGCCCATTCATATGGATGAATAGATTACTCGCGAGTGCGTTGGCAAAATGTCAAGTATTTAGAAAAACATCAAGAAAATTGGTGTGTTTAGTTTTTGAAATATGCGAAATATTTTATGTTTTATCACGTTTTATGGGGATATTTACGGAAGTATGTATATTAATATATATAATACCAACAGCAGCGTTAAATTTTCCTTGGTAATTTTATTCAACAGAAAATTATTTATGTGGATTAAGAATTGCATGACATTACAAGTATTAAACATTGTTAGTAATACTTTATACTGATAATATAGTTAAGCCTTTTATGTTTGAATTACTTTATTTTTTATTACATCAATTTTTAACATATCAAAACGAAAACTACAAATTAGGTGTCAAAAACTGATTTTTGTGTAATACCTCGTTTTGCGTTCATTCTATACTAAATATGGTTAGTGTACTAATCTGAAGCTAAGTAAATTCTTTATAAAAACAGTTTTTTATATACATATTTCCTGAGAAATAGCCGTACGAATTTCTCGGCGGGTACCGCGAGCACTTAATGAAACTGACCTATGGAATATGGCAGCGTGTTAGCATTGATGGATTTGTGCGAATATTACGTTGAAAGTATTGGTCTGGAGACAATATTATTATTATTAAATCGATAAGAGTAGAAACCAAAGGCTTGTACCCTGGAGTACCTATAAATATTATAAAAAAAACGTTAATAAACTCCTAAAAATATTCTGATGTAACGTATTAGTAATATATAATTACTGAGAATAACAACATTATGAACGAAATATAACCACCACAATAACTCAAATATGAATGTTCCTGTAATGCTGTAATATTGGCCGAGGCATCCATTGTAAGAATCCAGCGATGGTGCGGCGATTACATTTTCAGGAAGTGAATTCCATTGGCCAAACACTCGGTTGGAAAGTAAGTCCTTTCTTATAGTAGTTTTCTTTGCGTAGTTTTAGACTATGTCCTCTCAGACGGTTGTTTGTGTTAAGCTCAAATAAGTCCTGGCGGCAAAAAAATTTCTGTGCAGAATTCTGTAGGTGGCAATTAAATCACCGTGCTGCCGACGAGCTTCCAATGACATAAGGTCGAGTAGGCGAAGTTTCTCTCCATATGACAGATTTTTAAAACCCCGAGGCAGCTTTGTAGCTCTTCTTTGCACGCCTTCCAACTAGGGATTGCAATTTACCGGAAGTTTTAATAACCGGTAAATCGGTAAATAAAAATGTAAATAACCGGTTAACCGGTATTTACCGGTAATTTTTAGAATGGATGATTAGGGTGGCGAAAATGGCAATTGTCTTTTTCCATGTACAAAATTATCTAAATTTAACAAAAAAACATTTTTTTATACGTATATTTAATATAATGAACAAACAAATGGTTTTTCATCAACAGTAAGATCACAAGAGCTTTTTTTTATCGGATAAATTTCACTTTGTAACGAAATAATTTTGCCAAATCAGTGATTTTATAAGAAAAACTGACATGAAAAAATCGCGAGCGATTTTGTCAAATATCAGTTTTTCGAGCAAAATTACCGACTGGCAAAATTTTGAGTTAAAAACAAAGGACCCCGCACACCATATAGGGGGATTTCTGCCTCCAGTCAAATTTAATCTAACCCACGTAAAAATGTTCTTTTGAACTCCCTGAACAAATGTTCAAATGCAGCTAGGTCCGAAAAGGTCTTCGTTTCGAGATATGGAGCCGTAAAGATCGTTCCAAATCCAAAATCGCACAAAGTTACCTTGTCTTAATGACTAAATTCTATTGCTGTTTCCATAGAAATCAATAGTAAGACAACGAAATATTAAGTTTTACTTCACACTTTTTTATTTCCTTTTCACTTGTTAATAATGACATTGTTTTGATTCATTGAATTTCCTACTACCCAAGAACGAGTATGTTATTTTTTTTAAAATATCGGCATTTTTTGAGTACGTGGACACGAATTACTGATAGAAATTGTTTAGGTAAGTTTACCACAGAAAATTCCATAATCATAGTTCAAATAAAAATCAATGGACCTGATTAAATTGCCCATTTAATGGGCATTTAATAGTATATTACGTAATGAGTGTTGTAAGAAGCATATTACGCACAAATGGAAAAGTTACGCACGATGCCGCGTAGCGGCGAGTGCGTATTTCCATGAGTGCGTAATTGCTTTACAACTCGAATTATGTACTATACTTTACCTACGATCATATTTATTTATTTATTTATTTAGTAAAATTTGGATTTAGTTTATTAGTCAACAATATTATTCAACAAATATTATGTCACTTTTGACAGCGTTTGAAAATTACGTAGACGCATTTGTTTTTTTAAACCCCGCGTTAGCGATATAAGCCACCTATAATTGCGTGTCCCGTGCGTTTTGTTTACCGTGCGATTTGTTTACAGTGCGTTTTGTTTACAATATGTAAAATTCAACTTACATAGATGGCAGGTAGTGTGTTTTTTACTATTTACAGTAGTGATCGTAGGTAAAATAAAAAACATGATATACTCTGAAAGTTCAGATAAAAAAAGAACAATTCTAATCCTAGGAAGCTCGGAGAACAATAATGCATCATAAGATTTTGAGAACTTAATAGAAGTTTTTTATTTAAAAAAAAAAGTATCACAACTTTATTCTTGAATTGAAAAAACTGCAGCGAAGCCTTTGAAGACCCACGGTGTCATTAACATGAGTAAGAAATATGGTGTTATTTAAGAATTAATTATGCAGTTCTAAATTTCCATAAAATCAAAGCCAACTTTAATTTAATTTTTTCAATTTTAAAACGTATATCTGTTAGTCGTCTGATATTTGTGTATAGAATACCCCAGCTGAAGATGCCCTTCTTCAATCGATATTGATGGGTCAATAAGTTAATAAGAATTGGTAATAACATAATTCTAAATGTATTCCAAGGATATTTGCGGCAGTGAAATATTCAATTTTCTGTCGTAAGATATTGTCAATGTCTCTCTTGTATTTCTTAGGGCTTGGTGTTTGGAGTTTACTTTTTATAATATTATTTATTTATTGTTAAAAGTGCTCGGTGTTGGGACAATCACTCTGTATTTAGTGAATACTAGTCAGTGACATAAATAGAAACGTTTAATACGTGACATATCGTAAGTTCAGAATTTACCGAAATAACCGGTAAAAAATTAAAATAACCGGTAATTATCGTCATGTGTTTTTTGTCCTAATAACCGGTTAACCGGTAATGCAATCCCTACTTCCAACCTATTTATATCCGGCTAAAGCATATAATGACTGTCAACTCAAGATGAGGACGAAATTATTGTAAATTTTTAGGAATGAGTTGACACTTAAATCCCGGAAGGACTTTTTAATTTTCTACAAAATTTGGTTAACTTTCGTAACATGTGCGCTTCATGATAACTTATCCCAGGTCAATTTGCTGTGATACTTGTGTTACGTTGTGATTATCAATTTTATACTTCATTTTTGGGTTGTTTTTCCCTATGTGTAATACCGAGCATTTTCCTTGATTTAGTGGAATTAGGCAGCCAGCTCCCTGGTCTAAATCGGATTGTAGGTTAGTGGATGGTGACTAAAATATTTTTAAGTCATTTACATAAGACAGAACGCTCGAGGTACAGCTCAAGGTGAAGTCAGACACGTAAACTAAAATCAGCACAGGGCCAAGTACAGATCCCTGGGGGACTCCACTCAAAACATCACTTACTGCGGATGAAGTATCTCCCACTTTTACACTAAATTGTCTATTTGACAGAAAGCACTCGCATATTTATGTGTGTACGTGTGTGTTTTATATTATATTTATGTATCCCTTGGATCTTAAAACGTCTGGTCTGGTCTTATCTCAATTTTCGATTTAGGGCCAATTAGAGCAACTTCCTTTGGCGAGGAAAAACCGAGGGCAGATAGCTACACCAAGGAGCCCTTATCAAGGCTATGGAGTCTGGTACGAAAGATAACGCTGGATAAGGAACTCTAAATAAAATTAGATTAGGGGCACCACAATAGATCCACAGTAGTCGCAGTGGCCAAGGCCAAGCGGCCAGCTTCTCCCTTTAAATCTAATCTAATCTAACCTCTCCGTTTCTTTTTTAGGTGGATAGGTTACTAATATAAATGCATCTCACTGGTTTGGAAATATATACACAGAATACTCATATTGGACATATAAAAGCGCTTTAAGAATATTTTAACCAGGTTACCACGCACTCCGACGTGTTCTGGTTTATATAGTAAGAACAACATTTCAGTGAATTAACCGCTATCTAATTGTTTAGTACACGCATTGCAGGCTTGGAGCAAACTGGAGGTGACAGAACGTCCTGGTAAGAACCCATGCTGATGGTGAGTTATCTACTAAAAAGGTAATTAGCTCTTCACATATATGGTTCTTTCCATAACTTTACAAGGCACAGAGGTTAAACCAATGGGGCGGTAGTCGTGGCTAGGAAGTTTATCGCCTTTTTTAAAAATTGGAGTGACACTGACAATTTTTCAATCCTCATGTAAGATGCATTGATTCATCGATTCCTGTATTATTTTAGAAAGGAGCTTGAACAGTGTTTCGGCACATTTTGACAAAAGTTTGGGATGAACCCCGTCGGTTTCTGGTGAGGAGTCCTGACGCAAATTTCGTAGATGTTTTTGGATAGCAATTATTGTCATTAAGTTGTGGTAGGGTTTCTTATTGGGTTACGAAAAATCATACATTTTGGTTTGCTTTTTTTTGGGTAAGATTAACATACATTTCTAAGAAGAGGCATAGAAAACGCTCTGAGGGGTAAATGATTTAAGTGTTTTCCTTAAAACTGTGTCACTCATGTACGTAGTAATTTGCCAGAATCAGCGAACTGCGCAATCGGCGGCTCGACATCGATTAATGGGATTGATTGCTGCATTTTAAGACATACATATTATAACAAAGGAAGGTTACTGAGGGAATTCTTTATTTTTCAGTAAATAAGTTTGAAGACTCAACTATAAGTAAAACACTGTAACGACTCCAATGTATACTACGCAAACAAAATTGCAAAATTAACGTTTCATTAACACATTTTTATCATAAAAAACGTTAGGGCATTATTTTATTAGTTCTACTTATAGTACAGTCGATAGGTAGATTCTTATCCGAATAAGTGCGGGATTTTTGAAACTTTGGGAATTTGTAGATTTCGATGCCTTGAATGAAATAAGAAAAAATGCGAAATGTGATCTCAGCCGCCGGCGCCGCCATATTGAAAAAATGGCGTATAAAACAGTTTCTCTGAAATATCTCGCTTCGGGTGCCTCATACGGCAAAAAATGTTCTTATGAAAATAAGAGAGCATTACATTTTTTACAACATATGTCCTATACATTTTTTCGTTAAACTGAATAGTTTCGGTGCAGCAGCCGATCGAAAACAAGCATTCTTGGCAAAATTATGATATTTTGCAATTTCTCGATGCAGTGCGAATTTTATGAAGAACAAATTTTTGTCTCACACCTGAAAATCTTCAAATATTGATTTTACGTTTAATACTCGTTTCCACACCACCTTGAGGTAGAGCATATGGCGCGTTTTTCTTACAGCAGCATTTATTCAGGACATATTATCAAGTCCAGGAGTGGCAGGGGATTTGTAAAACTGTTGAAGAATGGGGCTGGAAACAGAGCAAAGCTAGACTTACACCAGTAAGAATGATGAAAGATCCTGCTTCTGAAAATCTACTTCAATTTCTTTCCTGTAAATGCAAGAAAAGTTGCAGAGCAGCATGTGGTTGTAGAAAGGCAGGGTTAAAATGTTCTGTAATTTGCAAATTTTGTAACGAACAAAGCTGCGACAATGCACCAGCAACAGTCGACAAGCTTCATGACGACGAGAAGGTCGACTCTCCAGTGGAAACATTTCTCGCAAGCAAGAGAACAATCAATACGTAGAATCAGTGGACAGCGCAACGCAAGCAATTTCCGAAGAAAGTATTGTTGAAGACTACAACGAACCTGGACCTTCGACATCAAGCACCTAAAACACCTTAAGAAGCAGGCTAGTCGTGGATTAGGCCTATAGGGGGGCAGTTCTACAAAGCATGGTCGATTTCACATTGACAATGTTAAAAAATAAAATGTCAGGAATTTATTGATGGCATACATTTTTGAAATGGTTAAAGTGTCTACTTTTCAGGTATGCCTTGTGGCACCAGCTTTTTACTCGTGACTAAAATGTTACAGCTGTTTTTCCTTAGTGAAACGTGTAACAAAACACACGACCGTCACATTTATATTTGTGCTGTATTAATATAAATATGCTAAATGGATTATGAAAAAGTTGATTCTTTGAAGTGAAAAATTTGTCCTAGAAGATATTAGAGAAAATTTTGGTCGTAGTAATACCCATGAATAAAATAAGAAGTGATATAACTGGAAGTATCTGTTTCTTTCTTATTTGAGCCTAATATTTTCGAAATTCAGTTAACTGTATTGACTCAAATTACCTTTTTGTGTCTAAATTTTGTTACCGATATACAGTTTTGTTCATAATTTAAAGGGCAATGGTACTAACGAGATAAATAATATTTATGACACCATTGTGAATGAGGTACTGTGAGTTACGCGTGATGGTCGTGAGTGGCATGAGATGGTTGTGAAATTCCTAAAACGGTCGTGTAATTGCTGGCGGAGGTTGTGCCAAATTTTTTAAAATAAAAATAATATTTGAGGGTCAGATCATATGTATTTTGGCTAGTAAGAACCAAATATGAAAAAATATACAAGTTGTCCCATTTAAAAAACTTGATTTTCTCGTCATTTGCCTCGAAACCGGAAGTAAGAAGTTGGTTTTTACATCATATAATTGGAAATTTCATCCCATATTACTACACCGAATTTGAAAAAAATCCATTCAACCATTCAAAAGTTACGAGAGTGAAGGAGAGTAATGCCAATGAAATTTCTCATAACCGTCACTAGAGTCTCAAGACCATCACACTCAAATTTGTGCCATGTGACGGTCATGAGTGTGACGGTCGTGAGGGCCGCTAGACAAAAATGACTAAGAATTATATTCATCCTAAGCTATAATATTAAGTGTAGACGTGAGCGTGAGTAGATGTGTTTCTGCGAGCTCTGAATAAATTTCTATAGTGATCGATAAATAAATAGTAAAAAATGGTAATGACTAGAAAAGGTTCCAATTTTGATGACTATGAAGAAAATCAGACAATAACTTTTCTACAAAGTGTTGTATTTGCCGAAATACTTGATAAAGTTGTGGAAAGAAGAACTAGTAAACTTTTGCAAAAAATTCAGGAACTGGAAACTACAATTAAAATAATAACTGACTCAAATAAGGACCTTATTACGCTGCTTACAAATGCCCCTGATGATTTTTGTCCAAAAGTTAGTAAAATGAATGTGAATACAGTAGATTTAAACTCGTCAGATTCTTCAAGTTTATCATGTAGTACAGTGGTGGAACAAAACATACACCTCGACAAAAACTCAACTGAACAGTTTGATAAAATTATACCCACAAAACAAGATCAAGATAACGATTTTACAAGGGTGTACAAAAACCGTAAACAACGCCGACATGCTCAAATACAAATAAATGAACAAAATGTAGATATTGGTAATGGATTTTCACGTGTGCATTTAAATAAATATAATAGTAAACCAAAAAAACCGTATTCAATTTTTGGCACAGGGACGCAAACCAAATCTGACATAACAGCTGTACAACGAAAGACATGGATATATGTAGGAAGGGTTACTTCTGGTACTGGCGTTGCGGGAATGAAAAAACACTGCGATATAACTTTTCCAGGACGACAAATTGAGCTGGAAATACTACCCAAATGGAAAAACAGCAGAACTGAATCATTCAAAATAAAAATAGATTATGACTTACTGGATGAAGCCTTTACCAGCGACAATTGGCCGACAGGTTCTCTAATTAAAAAGTATAATTTTTTTCGAGACTAACAATGCAAATTTTATTAATACTGTAAATCCAAACTCAAGTAAAAGCGGTTCTACTTTAAATATATCACACGTAAATGTACAAGGTATGCTCAATAAGTTAGACGAAATTGATCTGTTCATGAATGATTTTAAAATAGATATCTTGTGTATTTCGGAGCACTGGATAAGTAAAAATGATCCCAGAAATGTGATGTTTCCAAATCACAAAATAATAACTTATTTTTGTAGGCTGATAAATATACATGGCGGCTCTCTTATAATAGCCAGTAATAGATTAAACACAAAAGTAATCACATCTATAAACAACCTATCCACTGAGTCCCATATAGAAATATGTGCAATATGTTGTACTATTGGCGAGGTAAAATATATTGTAATAGTAGCATATAGGCCAGGCCACCTTGTGGTGATATCGATGAATTTATAATGAATCTCAATCAAGCACTAAATATTGCAAATAATATATCATGTAACATTGTATTGTGTGGAGATTTCAACATTGATGCAACGAAAAATTGTCACAATACTAAAGTTTTATTTGATGTTTTTAGTTCATTTCAACTAAATCTTACTTATATAGCCCCTACGCGTATATTTACAGACGTACATGGTCATACCTCCTCCAATTGTATTGACTATATGGTTTCGAATATTTCTACTAATAGTTTAAGCCTTAAATTATATAACCCTAATATTGCTGACCATTTCTCTCATATCTTAAAGATAAATATTAACAACACGGAAAAGGATACCCCCACCTTAATAAGTTTTCAAAGGCGAATCCAAAATAAAAATAATATTAAAAATTTTATCTTTGAAATAAACAAACAGGACTGGACTAATATATATTTTGCTAGTGTAAATGTAAATGATGCTTTTAATTTCTTCATAAACACTATCATATGGTGTACAACATTACTTGCCCAATAAAGTACGTAACAATAAAAAGAGACAGAACTAAAAACAATAACTTAAAAAAAGAGTGGTTAACAAAGGAAATAATCGAACAAAGTGAATACATTAAGAATTTATACTGGCTTATGACTAATACTAAATCTGGGGAAATGAAATTTCTATACAATGAACAAAAAACTATCTACAAAAACAATATCAAAACAACTAAGCAAAATTTCTATAAAAATAAAATAAACAACGCCTCTAATAAAACAAGAAAAACTTGGGATATTATAAATACCAAGCTAGGCCGAAAAAAATACACAAAATAATTGCATAAGTTTGTATGATAACAAAAAGAAGAAAATTTCAGATAAAAAAGAGATAGTAAATATGTTTGCAAACTACTTCTCCACAGATATCCAGACCAAATTAAATTGCCATTTTGGTTCGAACTTATCTTTACCGTGTATTGTTTTATCATATAGGGAGCATTCAATATATTTTGCACCCATTACTTCCGAGGAAATAAATGACGCCATTAATAATTTGAAAAATAAACCATCCACTGGGTTCGATAGCATAACAGCAAATTTACTAAAAGTTATTAAAGATAGCATATTACACCAGTTAGTCTACTTGTTTAATATATCAATAGACCAGGGTTGTTTCCCTGATATACTTAAATTAGCTAAGGTGATACCTGTTTTGAAAAAAGGTTCACCAGAAGAAATTAAAAACTATCGACAAATTTCGTTGTTAAGTGTAATTTCTAAATTATTAGAAAAAATAGTTTACAACAGAATTATATCTTTTTGCACAAAATATAATATCCTGACAGCGTTTCAGCATGGTTTCACGGCTGGCAAATCAACAGAAACAGCAACTTATCACTTATTAAATTATGTATACACTAGCTTAGACGATGGCAAGTACGTTGTCTCAATAATGTTTGATTTGTCAAAGGCATTTGATTCGATAAACAATTCCTTTCTTGAAAAAAAATTATATAGTATGGGGATAAGAGGAAACTTACTCTCATGGATAAATAGCTTTATGGAAGGGAGAACACTAAAAGTACAACTAGATAATATACAATCTGATTTGCAGAATTTAATGTACGGAGTCCCTCAAGGATCTGTTTTAGGGCCGCTATTATTTTTGTTGTATATAAACAACCTTCCCAACTATTTGACCACGGGACACTTAACAATGTTTGCTGATGACATAACAGTAACATTATCAGCAGATTCGGTAGAACAACTCCATGTACTAATTGACCAAACATTTCAGCAGGTTACTACTTGGGCTGAAAGAGATAAACTGGTATTGAACCAAAATAAAACAGTTATTATTAATTTTGGATTACAAAGACAATTGCCGCACGATATAATGTTGCATGATAATATTGTGTTGTCTCACAACACGAAATTGCTCGGTACACACTTGGACACTAAATTGCTGTGGGACAAGCACATTGAGCATGTATGTTCACAACTAAATACGGCCTATTTTGCTATATTGCAAATGCAAAACTCTTTGGATGAAGCGGGACTATTGAGTATATACTATGCTCTTGCTTATTCACATATTTCATATAATATTATTGTCTGGGGAAGTGCAAGAGACAAGAATAGGGTGTTTATTAGTCAAAAGAGACTCATTAGACTTATATTTCACATGGATTATAATGAGAGCTGTAAACATATATTTAAAATGAAAAAAATACTAACCACTCCATGCATATTTATATTAAAATGTTTGATGTATACCAAGAAAAATATAAATCTTTTTATTCAAAGAAACGATTGTCATTCGTACAGTACAAGATGTGGGGATCTACTTAGTATCCCCTCACATCATACTTCAAATTATAAACACTCACCATATTATAACTGTGTTTTACTTTTTAATAGTCTTCCTGCTTTCATTCGAAATACCCAAAACTATAGACAATATAAAACCGCAGTTAGAAATATATTACTTGAAGGTAGCTTTTACAGCGTTCAAGACTTCTTAAATAGAGAACCTTGAGGAATTACTCATATATTACTGTAATAAATTTGACAAAACAAATAATTATTTAATTTAATCATTCAGTGTAATTTTTTTTATATATATATTTATTTGTCGTCCAAATATCTGTATTGTGTATACTTATATGTTTTATAAAATATGATTATAAACTATACATATATCGTATTTATTCAAATTTGTATTGTAACATATTTTATGTTTGTATATTTGTCACTAATTCTTTATAAAATGACTTACCATATATACAGTCTGTATCCAAAATGGTCAATAAATATTATTATTATTATTATTATTATTATTATTATTATTATTAAAGTAAGGTCCAGTGTACTTGATACCTCAAAATAAAAACGTATTTGGATATTAATAAGTTGATAAATGCTAAAATACACAACGTGACGGTCATGAAAGAGAGCACAGGGCCATATATTAGACTTGCCATATAAATTACTGGAAATTCAAAATGTTTTGGGAAACAGCACTTGGTTATTGTATCTCACAACGAAAACTGTGTTTCTAAGTCGCTGGTAGTCCTAGCAATCAACTTATTAACTAATAATGAACGCTGTGACGGTCGTGAGTATTAACCAAGTTACGCGTTTATATATTAAATCCTAGACATTAAAACATGAAAGTTGTATCTTGCCAACAAATTTTGGATATTTTGTAATAATTATAGCAGAGATTGACACTAATCATTTCTCTGGTAACAAAATTTCAGCCAAAACAAATGTCAATCTGTATGGAGTTACGCGTGACGGTCTTGAGTTTTAGGAGTAAAAACAGCCAATATTTTATTTTTGTCGTAATTTAGCTCAAGTTTTTTAATATAACAAGGTGTGGTAAGACTCATCTAAGCAAATATTGGACAGAGGTTGCAGCTTGGACCAATTTCTGATCAGTAAGTCACTAATATCATGAATCGACCATGCCTTGTAGAACTGCCCAGGAGACAATAAGGCAAAAAAAACGCGCCATGTACTCTACCTCAAGGTGATGTGGAAACGAGTATTGAACATTGAGCTATGCGTAGCAGACAAGTAAAATCAACTATATTTGAGGATTTTCAGGTATGAAAACAAATTTTGTCTCGACACAAAAATACTCCTTCATAAAAGTCGCACTAAATCGAGTGTAATTGATTGACTATAGTTTTATTAAGTGTAGGAAAAATTGCAGATTAACTTCTACTATTTGAAAAGTTATTTTTTTATTATTGTTCTGTCACTTTTTTACAACATATCAACATTTATTTTACATAAGATACATATAGATAACATCACTGCATCGAGAAATTGCAAAATATCATAATTTTGTCAAGAATGCTTGACTTCGATCGGCTGCTGCACCGAAACTATTCAGTTTAACGAAAAAATGTATAGGACATATTTTGTAGAAAATTTAATGCTCTTTTATTTTCATAAGGACATTCTTTGCCGTGTGCGGCACCCGAAGCGAGATATTTCAAAGAAACTGTTTTTGTGCGCCATTTTTTCAATATGGCGGCGCCGGCGGCTGAGATCACATCTTGCATTTTTCTTATTTCATTCAGGACATCGAAATATACAAATTCCCAAAGTTTCAAAACTCCCGCACTTATTCGGACTAAACCTCATGTTTTATGCCCTCACCGCTGTATTATTACTGTTAAAAATTGAATCATAAACTTAAAAATATTTTTTTATATTTCAAATATTTCTAATCTATCTTCTTATCCTTTTTCAAAGTTTCTCTTTATACTGTCACTCTTTGATGTGTGACTTTCACTGAACAGCAACGTAAACGTCGTTAAACATTAACAAGTAAAAACATGACAGCCGAGTTCCCAGGTCGATAAAACGACCATAATAGCACTTGATCTTAGCAATTATCAAACAAATCCTGTACGCTCATCTCTTCTATTGTTCAACCAGATTAGGTGCTATCTGCAGCGTCGAAGTAGTAAATCATCAATCATTAAGTGGCAAGTTTTGTTTGGATTTTGGGTCCTAACAATGAGTTTATCGAAACTAAGCTCCCCGGAGGGACGGGTTGAGCAGGCACAACCCTACACACTAGAACAACGTCGGTTATCAAAGAGAAAAGGAGTAATTGCCAAAGTTGATACGCTCTCTAAATAGTATTGTGCTGACTAAGAAATAAAGACGTAGCCCCTAGAACTTACGCCTATACAGTTGAGAAATCCTTGGGATATCTTTGGAATTTCCCGTACATGGTACGAGGAAGTGATATAAATGATAACACTGCCGGGGAATAATGCGCTATATTTCTATCCACATGAATCTTATACGGGGTGTTATAAGTTTGAAACTTGTTTTAAACAATAATGTTAATATGACGATTAATTTACTGTCATTATAGTAGTCAGTCTGCCATTTGACTTGTGAATGATTCCTACAAGGCAATTTTTGTATGTGTCAATCATTAATTAATGTTTTCTGCAAAAATATCTTTGCGGCTGCGGTCGCCATGTCGTTAAAACAGGTTTTTCTCAATTACACCCTTTCCGTTCCACCCTAGAATTACACATTACCAATATTGTAGAAAATTAAAAAAAGCTACAATTTTTTTAAGCTATTTTCCATATTAACATTTTACGATTTACAGCCGTCAGAATGATGATAATTTGTGCTTCGTCGCAGATTCTTGCAATGATCTCTGCCCCCCCTCCCCCCCCCCCTTGCTCGTACGTAGTGAGTTATTATCAATATTGTAGATTATTATTGTAAGTTATTAAAATTTCCCAAAACTTCTGTTTAAAGAATTTTCTTCCACGGTTAATTGTTTAAAAATTATAGGTGCTCGAGGTTTGAAAAAGTTCCTTGAATTTCGGAAAAGTATCCGTCCCGTTGTTCCGTTGTTACTAATACTCATTATTAATTTTGCATAATCAATAAAATTGTGTGCTTAAAATAATGGGCTTTATCTGAGTTCTTCGAGTTTTCACTGATCTGTCAACACAACAATTTGTCTCTGTTACTAATACTTTTCGAGTTACATAAATGTGAAAATGTATGCTTCACTGTCGATTTTTGCAATTATCTCTGTCCCCATTGCTCCTACATAGTAATTAGCTATTATCAGGGTTGGGAAAAACAAACGGTTTTTTTAATTTTAAACAAAAAACCGTTTTTTATTTTAAACAGTTTTTTTTGTTTAAAACAGTTTTATTCCATGTTTTAAATGGCATGTTTAAAACTCTATTCAACTAAAATTAAATGGTGCCAAGTTACTATGTCTGCTACTACTAGTGTTGCCAGATGGCGCTATTAATAGTTATTAATTATATAAGGGGATTAACAAGCCTTTAATCTGTGAGAAAAAATGTGCACCTACTTTCTGTATAATAAATAAAAAGTGTGTAAGTTGTGATTTGCATAATACCTAAATAATATTCTCTAATCATGCTAAAAGCAAATAAATAAAAAATATTAATTGTAAAAATAAATCAAGAATAGGCTTGTAAATAATGAATGAAAGTTTCTATATTCTACTGATGAGAACTAATGAGTTCGAAAAAACTTGTACAACTTTTCTAGAGTTGAAATAGAATGTATGGTTCAATAATTGTTGTGAATGACTGAATTTCAATAAATAATTTAAGTATTTTCAATATATTTTTTTTTTGCCTTAAAACGCCACAAATCCTATCATGTAATTCAATACTTCGTCAGTATTAGCTAGAAGAGTAGTTGTTTTGATTGGTTTTCCAATAATGAGTGTTTTAAAGTGTTTTCCTAAGTAGTATATTAGGGTGATCCGATTAAGGCACCAATATACAGAAAGTAGATAATTTCATATTAAATAAAAAAGTGTGAATGATTAAATTTGAATAAATGATTTAAGTATTTTCAATATATTTTTTTCTTTAAAATGCTAAGAATCCTATCATGTAATTCAATACTTCGTCAGTATTAGCTAGAAGAGTAGTTGTTTTGATTGGTTCTCCAATAATGAGTGTTTTAAAGTATTTACCTGACTAGTATATTAGCGTGCCCAGATTAGGGCAACAATATACAGAAAGTAGGTATTTTCATAATAAATAAAAAGTGTGTAAGTTGTGATTTGCATAATACCTAAATAATATTCTCTAATCATGCTAAAAGCAAATAAATAAAAAATATTAATTGTAAAAATCATTAGCATACTTAGCAAGTATTCTCAATCCATAGCAGGTTCGACTTAATTTTGCATTTATATATTGGATATGTTCATTATAACGTAATGTTTCGTCTAAATATATACCTAGGCACTTCATATGCTTTGAGAAAACAATTTTATGAGAATTGAGAATAATATTAGAAGGCGTATCAAGCCTTTGATTAGTTTTGAAAAATATTGCATTAGTCTTATTCTGATTTAATATCTGTTCATTTTCATTGCACCAGGTTTCCATATTCTGCATAATGCGTGTACCATCAATAACTAAGTCAATAAATGATTCATGATTTTTTATGATTATATTCGTATCATCTGCATAGTTAATTAGGGAGATTTTTTTGCCGCTAAGTGTGTGAATATCATTAATGAATATCAAGAAGAGTAATGGTCCTAATGTGCTGCCCTGTGGAACTCCCCTGGTTTCTATGACATGAGTTTGTTTATTAGTTGACAAAAGCGAACAAATTTGCAAAATCGACAGAAAAAATGAGTGAGAATGCTGAGAATTTCTTCATTTCGGCTGAAATCATGCAAGAAGCTCAAGAAACAGCATTACGTCTGTTACCAGCGAAAAGCAAAAGTGTATACGAGAAGGAATTGGTGGAATTCGACAACTGGCGAAAAAAAAGGGGCAAAGGAGGAGTAATTACAGAAGAGGTGCTAATGCTACTATCCTACTTTTTCAATGTGGAGAAACGGTTTGCTGCCTCTTCAGTATGGACAATGTTAAAATCAACGTTGAAAGTGCACAAAGGTATTTGATATTTCAAAGTATGGTAAACTTACTTCATATTTGAAAGCCGAATCAAGAAATTAAAAACCAAGGAAGGTAAAGATACTGAGAGAAAAAAATCGAAAAATTTTTGAAAGAAGCACCGGATGAGGAATATTTAGAAGTTAAGGTAGGAAATACAGGATGTCAATATTTCAATTTATATATTGAGCTTTTTATTTTGAACTCATTGCAAGTTACAACGACCATGGGAGTTGCAGGTGCTTGTCGGTGTAATGAATTAACCTTTTTAGATATCAGCCATGTTCAAGACAAAGGTAGTTACCTATATGTACTCATTCCGGATACGAAAACTAACATTTCAAGAAGTTTCACGGTCATGGAAGAAGTTTTTTTAGTCAATGCTGTAGAAAGGTGTCGAAAATACATCAATTTGCGACCCAAAACTGCCGATGGGAAATTTTTCTTGCGATATCTGGCTGGAAATGTACTACACAACATGTAGGCATCAACACGATTTCGAAAACCTTTTCAAAAGTGGCTTCGTTTCTTGGGCTTCTTGATCTAGAAAGTTTTACCAGACATGGAATGAGGCGTTCTTCGGCAACATTGTTGGCCAATGCTGGGGGTGATATTATCACTGTCAAGCGTCACGGTGGTTGGAAATCGACTACGGTAGTGGAAAGTTATATAGAAGAATCACTGTCCAGCAAGATGGCAATCGCTGAAAAAATCCAGGTCCTACAGTGTACATCGACTAGCACGGTTACCAATGTCGGCGAAGTTGTGTTTTTATTCAGAAAAACCCTATCGAGTTAATTTGATTAATACCGGTCAAAATGACAAGAAGATCGTTCTTGATATAAATGTTAATATTAATATTAATAATAATTCTAAATAAAATTCTATAAAAACGTGGTATTATGAATTTTAATCCACTAGTGTGCCTTTAATCCACGGAAAATAGACGTATTATTCCTTCCTAAGTAGTGGTCGTGGATAAACAGATTTTACAGCACTCTACAAATACAATGCTTAGTATATCATTGTAAGTTAACTATGGACCTGAACTGGTCGGAATGGACCATCATCGGTACTTTTCCTGCTTTTTTACAAACTTCAAAATAATACATTTGTTTAAAACACCGCACTGCGTTTTAAACTGTACTTCAAATAGTTGTTTAAAACACAGTGCGATGTTTTAAACACGTTTTAAACACTTTGTTTAAAACATTTTGTTTTATCAACATTGTAGATTATAAAATTTCCTAAAGTCCATGTTTAAACATTTTTTTCCACGATCAATTGTTTATACATTACACCAGCTTGCTTTAATTATATCAACCTTCGAGCTGCTTATAATTTAAGAACAGTGCACCGTGGAGAAAACAAAAATTTTGGGAAATTTTGTAATTTACGATATTGATAATAACTAATTACTATGTAGGAACAATGGGGACAGAAATAATTGCAAACAACTGCGGCGATGCACAAGTTTTCATTATTCTGACGGCTGTAAATTGTAAAAAATTATCAATAGAGAAAAGCAGTTTAAAGAAACGTTGCAGCTTTTCCATTTTCTAAGCTATTGGTTAAGACCTTAGTTTAGGGTAGAACAGGCAAGGAGATAAATGAGAAAACCTATTTCGACCGTCATATTTCAATATGGCGGCCGTAGCGACAACGACATTTTTGTGGAAAACATTAATTAATGATTAGGGCAATTCCCTCTACATTATACTAACAAAAAAATTCTTTGTTCTACTACATAAAAATATTATTAAAATGCAAAGGACAATAAATTTATAAATTCACTGTATTTTTTTGTTTTCGATTAGTAGCCGAAAAATTATTTTATAAGAAATTTATTTGTGCTTTACATTCAAATTTGCTGTAGAAAATAATATAGAGGATAAATAACGAGGAAAGTATAAAAAAAATGCCAGCCACTTTCCATTTGTATATATTCCTATTATACTTGCTATTCATAATACATTTGCACAAATAGAATAAACGATTCGCAAGGAATTCGTCTAGGCTTTTATCTTAAATGATTACAGAATTCCTATGATTTTCATGTGTCATAAACTCAAGCAAAGCAAATATTTTCCCTAAAAATAGCTGTAACTTAACTTGGTAAAATACTTCACTTCTATGGAAAACATGTTTTTGATTTAAGAAAAATGCCGATAGAACGTTATATTAAAATGGAATTTCCTAAACACAATTAAAAAACCAAGTGTGTCAAGATTGTCACTAAATAAACAGTTTAGTTTATAAAATAGCAGTCTAAATATTTGGGGAAGATAAAAACTTTAATGTCAACATTCTTTATTATTTGTACAATGTTTAAGTCAAATATTTTCTCTAGTATACATTGCGAATCAGTGGTACTATAAAACGATATTCAACATTAATAATAAAAACAATAGATAAATGTAATAAAAGGCGCTAATTCCGTCATAAAAAAATAAATTGTTACCTATATGCATTACTCTGTAACACGCACTAGTATGTTAAATTTATTTGCTTCCTTAAGAAATATCGAGATTCATGCAGTTTTTTTTCACACATTGTGACAAAAAAAAAACATTTTTCCTTACATCGATCAAGAATGTCAACTTTTTCGGCGCAGTTTCAGATTCCAAAATTGGGAATGGAACGGAATTCCGGCAGTATTACTGAATCCGGCCGATATACTGTAATTCCGGTCTGGCCGGATTTTTTCTCTTTCTTTCTGCATCACAATTTGGATAAATTAAACTATGATTATTAATTAATAATTATTTGATTTTTTATTTTATATGGATAAACCTTTTTATATGTTTACATTTTTCTATATGTATAATTGTATAAACTCATGAAGTTGCTGAAAAAATAAGGATTTAATTTGGTTTATTTTTTTTATAGAAAAAATGTAGTTTCTTTACGAAGTTTTATTGTTGAATTAAAAAATAATGATCCAGTCGGAACACGAAAAAAATCCAGCCAGAACCGGAATTACGGTATATCGACCGGATTCAGTAATACTGCCGGAATTCCGTTCCATCCCTACTCAAAATACGCTATTCTAATATTCTAATCCGTTGCTAAGCAACTATCAGAAAACAGTCCGGGAACGTTATTTTCCCGGACAAAATTCTCATTACGCACTAAAGTTTAATAAACCATTTTTTAAATGCCAACTGTGCCATTACTTATCTTATTAACAGTTGTAGAAAGAGAGTAATTTCAATATAAGCGGACTTCCAAATGGGTAAAATGTTTACAATTTAAAAAAAAAAAGTTCCTCCAAAAATTCAATATAATTATGTGTACTCTGAGAAATGCGGATTTGAGATTAACCTATTTAATACAATTTTCAAGAAAGAAACGACAAATTATCACTTTTTTCGCCGACTGACAGCAAAATACTAATTTTGCTGACTAATGTCAATCAGCAAAGTGTCACTTTTCCTGACTAGGCCACAAAGCTTTTACAGATGTCTAGGCAGCAAAATGATTGAATGATTTTATAGAATTCATCACAATAAAAATAGCGAAAAAATTATATGTTCAATTCAGCAGCAAAATAGATTTACTGCCTTGGCTGTAAATACCAACCGCGGCAGTCAATCGAATATGTTGCTGCTTTAGCCCAGACGACGGAGAACATTTTTATAGTGAAACCCACAAAAAGTTGCAAACTGAATAATTTTCTTTTAATGAGTTCGTGAAAATGTATAGAAAATATCCTGAAAAGTTTATATTCCGCTTGGATGCAAAACATAAAAAAAAAGTGAAAAAAAATCTTTTACCAATTTTTTCAAAATGTTTAAATTAAGTCAGGGCAGGAAAATATAAAAAAATACAGGTGGATAGACCACGTGTTTCTGAACAAAAAATATCCTAATACAATTTTTCGTTAAAGCCACGGTATCCCTGGAAAAAAATAGTGAAATAACCTTGTCACTCTGCGCGGCTAGCGCACGGTTAAATGCACACTATGGAACGTCTAAAAATTTTTAGCTGTTCTATCGGGTAAAAAAAAGCTTTTTTCTCTTTCTGATTACACGTTTTAAACATTTTTCTTAGTGAAAAGGAGGATAAATAGTGAGTATGGAGGGAAAATATATAATTATCAATGCATACATAGACACCACACATGCCCGCTGAATCGCTCGCATGAATTTTTACGTGCCTTTACTGTATTGTATTTATTACAGGTAAACCTATCCGCATTTCAGCTATATCCAATGGATTCCTTACACATTTGTCAATGTACTGGAAAAGTTCCAGAATTTGTATTCAAAACAATCAAAGATATTTTTATAGTTATAAGGATAAGATCGTGAAAATCGCAATTTCTTATCATGATCTGATTGATCTTATTTTCGAAAAAATGCATACAAGTAAACGATTTTGTGTTTGAACATTCGAAAAATATACATATTTTCCGAAATAATGATATTTTATTTTTTCCAATTTTTCAACAAGTTACAGTCTCCAATACATATATTTATCAAAAAAAAATCATCAAGCAAGGAAATTAAAATGATTTGAGATGTACTTTTTTTTAATCCTCGTTACTACAACGTAATAAACGCTAATAATCAGGAAGGGTACATACTTTTCAACAGTTCTCAATGACGAAAGAATTTTTTTGAAGGGCTTTTATTTTTTTCCTATATTGTTTATTGCGACGATTGAGTTCGGGCATGATAATATATATATAAGTAAATTTTTCCCATCCATCCTTTGCTTGTATTGTTTAAAACAAAAAAGCATCAGAAAGCTACAATTTCCACCTTTTAAATGAACCAACACTCATATAGATTGAACAAATTCTGATTTAGTGACATGTAATTCAGGGCGTCGGTGTCACAGTCATGCGTATTCAAGCGCGTGCACGCATGGATCTCGCTCCGAGTTATAACGTTACACTTGATTATTTTTTTCCGGGAAAACCGTGGCTTTAACGATAAATTTTGTTAGGACATTTTTTGCTCATAAATACGTAATCTATCCATTTGTATTTGTTATTTTTTTCTAGCTTGATTTAATTTCAAAATTTTGAAAAAAATGGATGAAAAAATTTGTTTCTTCACTTTTTTGTTATGTTCTGCACTCGAGCGAAATGTAAAATTAAAAAAAAAACATTTTACACAGTTTGCAATTTTTTGTGGGTAAATACCTACGTCGACTGGGCTATTTAGTTAAACAAATATCCCACAAAATACTTAAAATACTTAAAACTTACACTTATGTATAACTGCATTTTTAAACTTCCAATTATACATAATTGCAAGTTTAAAGAGACAATTATCTATAATTGCAAGTATAAACTGGCAATTGTAAAATATTTTCTACTATGTCCGTTCTAAGCTGTCGTAGTGATTCCTTTGCTTTAACTTAAAACAAAATTACAATTGCATACAACGGTATACAAACCGTGGAAAACATATTCCAGCTCAGACTACATACGCCGCATTTTATTAATACCTACCAACGAACAGAACTGATAAGGGAAATATCTCAATAAAGATAAAGTTCATTTAATAACGCAGGGATAATATTAAGCACTGCATGTGCAAGTGCGCGATATCTTAACAGCATTTTAGTCGAGCTAGATTTGACGGGTTCTGCTACGGCTACAGCAGATCAGACAAAAAGGAAGGCAATGTAGACGAAAATAGCTCGCAGCACTCTATGTTTGTTGAACACACTTCTTGTGATACCAACAACACGCGACGTTTACAAACCGTTTACCCATTCTTGACACAGCTATCCAAAGCGATTTTCCTTCGTTGTTTAATGTTTCCTTAAAACCGTCAAAAATGTTCGGGGGTCTCCAATACAAAATTTCATCACTTTTATTCTCTTAACTTACATATACCAGTTACTTGGAAGGATTAAACATATAAGCACCTAAATACTCATTTTCTAATTTAAGATTACAGAGCTGGAGATAAGTTTGAAAATAATTTCTTGTTATTTTATGCAAAATACATTCAAAATATTATTCACAGGGACAGACTGGGCAGACGGGTTCTCGAAGAATTTCCCGTGGGGCCCCAACCCGAGGTAAAACTGTTTACTAGTATTCGTTGTCTAAAATACGGGAATTATAATTTTGGTTTTTATACTTACTTATATAATGATGAAAGTATTACCTATCTCATGATTTTTATTCAAACTAACATATGAAAGCGCGGGGGTTTTCCGTTTTCTCCCGATGGGTCACTACAAATCAGACCGGCTCTGATTCTCTATTGTAGTTACACAATAGAGAACCAGAGCCGGTCTGTTATAGATAACATCCATCAGCTATCTAGAAATTTCTAAAAATACCTAATATTCAAATAAAATAAACGATTTATGTCATTTCTATTTATGAGCTGCCCAGCAATTATAAACAATTGTCTTTACTCTAAGTAACAGGTTTGATGTAAAATCATTTCAATGTAAGTTAGCTGTTGCTTTTGGGCCAAGAGCATCTGAGCAAGAGTCTTGACCAGGTTCTCTTATGAGCCAAATGAGACATTCATAGTCTAATATTACATACAAACTTATTCCATCTGGCAGGTCACAAACAAATTTGTTTTTAGCCTATTCTAGTATAATTAGATTATCTGGTGCACCTCAGGGTTCTATTTTGGGCCTTATGCGCTTTTATTGTTAAATATATACGGCCAATAATGCTGTAGATTCTGCATAGGACTTGAGCTGCTTACTTCATACTAATATTATATTTCAATATCGATTATTAGTAGTGAAAATGGTCTAAGTTGTTAAATAATAAGAAAAGCGTTCTAAATGTTAAAATAAGAAAAAAAGCGTCTGTCTAGCGATTATAAATTAATATAATATTATCTACGCTTGTTTACCTAGTTAATCGTGCACAAAAAGTTAGGAACATTTCTATGTATATATGTTATATAATATTACACGCTATCTTATTGCGACTTAGCCATAATAAACCTTCACAGGTATATCGTATTTCACGATAACAGCTTCTCTTATTAATTGCTTATCTTCAAGATATCATATTACACCTTTGTTTCTCATAACTTGTGCAGACTGCAGAACTGCAATTCCTTTGTTATATATTTTGCTTACTCAGATTCTGTATGTTATAAATATGACTAAACACGCTTTGTTGAATCAGTTATTAAACTCAGTTAGAATGCAACACTTCTAATTTATTATATTCCTTCTCCAAGAGCCAACGTTGGCTCCACTTAAGTAAATAAAAGTTTTTAAAAAGTCATTCATGTAAACCGTGATCTAACATTGGCGCAGTCGGTAGGATCCGTAAACATCATCAGAACAAGAAGCCTAACTGGTAGTGAAGCGCAAAAGAACAAGGACAACATCTGCAGAAGGTGCCTAACTAGTGCGTGTATATCTGCAAGAACAAGGAGACCTTCCTCACTGGTGGTGGCGGATCCCAATCCCTTGACGGACGAAGAACCTACTCATGGAGATGAAATTAACGTAAGTCATTTTAAGAATCATCTCGTTATTTCTTTTCATTTTTACAAATACTATTTATCACAATTATTTACGTGTATTATACCGCTAATACACTCGGCAAACAAAGCCAATTCTGTTATCAAACAAATCCTATACAAGCTACAACGCAACAATTTTAATTTTAAGTTATTTATTTTCGTATTCACGAAACGACTGTGTATTATACAGTTAATACACAATTCATTTACGACATAACAAAACAAGCTAATTTTAATTTAATTTCCGTATCATACTGCTGATACGTAACCAATTTTAGTTCAAAAATCTCTAAATAAAAAAGCAAAATGCCTGATAGAGCTCAACCAGAGACTGTTCAACCAGTGCCACCGGCACCAGCCGAACAACAACAACAACAACCACAACAAATTGAGCCTTACAAGCTCTCTGAAATTTTTTCACTAATACCAGAATTCGATGGCAACGCCATAAATTTACAGACATTCCTAAACTCGTGTTCCTGTGCACAAAGTATGGCAATTCATGACCAAAAAATTCTATTAACCATGCACATCAAAAATAAATTAAAAGGCAGAGCCGCCGAACTTATAAATTCACGCAACCCTAGCACATGGCCAGAAATAAAGGCACTACTAGAAACTCACTTCGGAGACTCCCGAGATTTAACGTCCCTAATTCAGGACCTACAACGAATTCACCAATTACCTAGTGAATCCGCCTTAACATTTGTTTCGCGTTTACAAACGCACAATGCGAAAATGCACGCTGCAGTGCAAAAACAAAATTTAACTTCGGAGCAAAGAACCGCGCAAACAAACCTGATTGAAACTATGACATTAAATAATTTGTTAACGGGTCTAGAACCAAATCTAGGCAGAATAATACGTGCCAGTAACCCTCCTTCTATAATGAACGCGATTATTAGAATTCGTAGAGAGCTACAACTCTCTTATTTTGAACAGCAAAAATTCCCAAAAAATAGTCCAGTCAAAAATCAAGTAATTCAACAAAAGCGACCACAAGGTCCCAATTTGCAACAAAAGTTTTGTTCCTTCTGTAAACGGAATGGACATGTAATAAGCGAATGCCGCACAAGGCAACAGTCTCAAAACCTCCAGAGACCAAGTTTCCAAGGAAACCCAAACTCACAAAATTTTTCTCATCAAAACTTCGCACAACCTAGTAATAATCAATTTAGTCAGAGGACATTCCCTCAAAATAATCAGCCAAATCAATCACAGCAAAACAGGCCCTCAGCCATAAGGCCGAACCCTAATTTTATGCAACAGCGACCATCAGCTATCCAACCTAACCCAAATTTTAATCGCTTTAACCAGCAAAAAGCTCATCATTTGAATTACGAACCTTATGACAATTATGACAATCAATGTAACTATAATCAATATAATGACTACTCGCCCGATTATCAAAATGATAGTTGTGAAAATTACGATTCAGGCAACGCTCAAAACTTTTCAGACAATTATACGGCTAATTCTCAATATGAGCAGTACGAGAATTATACTGCTAATTCTCAAACACTACAGGAGGATTATACTGCTAATCCTCAGGATTTTCGCTTAGATCCGGAGTACCCCACGGATACTCCAACACAACAAATAGACCAATTCGACCAAATATCAAACCAAATACAAACAATGAATCTCAACGACAGTTTCGATCCAATGCTGAACTTTCCAGAACAGACGTTCATGTAAATACGCTTTCTCACACCCTATTAACCGTAAATTCAAAAAATCTTTATTACATCAAAGACGCAACCGGCAAATTTAAAATTTTGATTGACACAGGTGCAGGAATTTCAATTTTTAAACCTAAAACAGCTGAAAATTATAGACGTAGATCCCCTGAAAATGTAATTATACAGGGTATTACTGATCAAAAAATTTATATCAACGAATCTGTTCTCATCCCCTTTTCTCATCCCCTTTTCAGATGAGTCACACAAGGTTTATAACCTAGATATAGATTTTGATGGACTACTAGGCGCAGACTTTTTAGAACATTACGAATGCCGAGTAGATTTCAAAAATAAACAACTAGTCACAAATTTTAAAACCGTACCACTATTTAAAGTCACGGAAGAAACTACAGTAAATTTACCTGTACAACCAACTGGTAACTCTAACATCAAAAACCAAAATCCAAATTTAGACAACATCAAAAATTTAATTTCTATCGAACCTCGCATGGAAAAAATCTGTAAATTAAAATGTAATCTGCAAAATACCGAGGCTATACTGTTAGCCCAAGAAATTGAAAAAGTACGCCTACCAAATGCTCTCGTAAAAATCGACAGCAACGGAGAATTTTTAACTTCGATCGTGAACGCTAACGCAATACCGAAAACTATAAATTTCTCTAACCTTAAACTAGAACCAGTACAAAAATTCAAATCAATTTTTAATTTAAATACTCAAAATTCCGACAAACATTCACAGACAGACAGATCCTTCGAAATTAGGAACGAATTGCGCTTGGATCATCTAAACGAAGAAGAGGCCGAAATAGTAACGCAGCTTTGTTTAGACTTTCAAGATATATTCTATTTGGAAGGAGACAATTTAACTTTTACTAACGAAATTAAGCATTCTATTGACACCGAAAATTCCCGACCGATATTCACTAAATCGTATCGATATCCTCAAGTCCATAAAGAAGAAGTTAAGTGCCAAGTATCGAAAATGTTAAGTCAAGGTATTATTCAACCCTCAATCTCACCTTGGTCCTCTCCTGTCTGGGTAGTTCCCAAAAAACTGGACGCTTCTGGTAAACAGAAATGGCGCGTCGTAGTCGACTACCGCAAACTCAACGAGGTTACAATTGGTGACAAATATCCTCTGCCCAACATTTCCGATCTTTTAGACCAACTTGGCAAATGCCAATATTTCACAACCTTAGACTTGGCTTCTGGTTTCCACCAAATTGAAATTAATCCCGCAGATATTCAAAAAACTGCTTTCACAGTTGAGAACGGTCATTATGAATTCGTGCGAATGCCATTTGGACTCAAAAACGCTCCATCAACTTTTCAAAGAGTTATGGATAACATCCTGTTAGGTATTCAAAATGAACGATGTCTCGTCTACATGGACGATATCATTATTTACTCTCCTACAATTCACGAACACATTTCTCGTCTAACTGAAGTCTTTAAACGCCTTCAAAAAGCCAACCTCAAAATTCAACCAGACAAATGCGAGTTTCTCCGCAAGGAAGTCGCTTATTTAGGACATCTCATTACAAAAGACGGCGTAAAACCGAACCCTTCGAAAGTTGACGCTATTTTAAATTTTCCTCAACCGAAAAATCCAAAAGAAATTAAATCATTTCTAGGCTTAGCCGGATATTACAGGCGCTTTATCCCAAATTTCTCCAAGATAACCAAGCCTTTAACAAAACTACTACAAAAAGACGTACCATTTCTCTTCAACAATGATTGTATAAATTCTTTTCAAAATTTGAAACAAACATTAACGACAACTCCGATATTAATCTACCCCAACTTTGATGAACCTTTCGTTCTAACCACTGATGCGAGCGCATTTGCCGTCGGCTCGGTGCTGAGCCAGGGGCCTATTGGCAAAGATTTACCCATTGCCTATGCTTCTAGAACCTTGTGCAGTGCAGAAACTAAATATTCAACGATTGAACGCGAGCTTTTATCCATAGTATGGAGTGTAAAGCACTTTAGACCATACCTGTACGGTAGAAAGTTCAAACTTGTCACCGACCACAGACCACTCACCTGGCTATTCTATATAAAAGATCCAGGAAGTAGACTTGCTCGTTGGCGACTCAAATTAGAAGAGTACGATTACGAAATAATTTATAAACCCGGCAAAATCAATAAGAACGCGGATGCACTTTCCAGAATCAAAATTAATCATTTTTCTGAATGTTCCAAATTCTATTCAAAGGTTCTAGCCGCGAACGACGAAGAGTCAGACGACGACGAAAACCCAGACGATAATAACGAAATCACTAACGAACAGATTTCCCAAGAATTTGAAACTTTCGCCAACTTATATAAAACAACATCTTTAATTGACTATTCGAAAATCAAAACCTCGAACAAACAACTTTTGTATCGAGAACATAAAGATACTATAACCTTTTTCCAACAAAACAACTTACAAGACCTACATCACAAAATTATCGAGGACATATTCGAAGAAAACCCCGAATTTCATAACGATAAAATCAATATTGTATCAAGCAAAACAGTCAGACATAGGAGATATTTTATCATCCCTCTACCTTTTGATATCGAATCTGTAATTGAACATCTATTTTTGGTACTATTTAAAAATCAAGATGTTCTAGATCTCTCTAAGACATACTTTGTCGAAAATAATTTAGACCTCCCCATACTTGAAATCCTATCATTCATTTTTGCGGAAAAAGACTTAAAAGTAGTAATTTGTCAAGATATCGTCAGAACTGCCGACGAAGACGAAATTCCAATTATATTGGAGCAAAATCATTTTCGTAAAAATAATCTACACCGCGGAATAAACGAAACTATTCGAAGAATTAGAGAAAAATACACTTGGCAAGGTCTAACTAAAGACGTTGAAAATTTTATAAAAAATTGCGAAACTTGCCAAAAAACTAAAGTATGCCGGAAAAACCTTAATAACCCTCTAGTAGTCACAGAAACCCCAAGAACACCATTCGAAAGAATCAATATCGATTTATTTGAATTCCCTACTCGAAATTATGCTTTAACCATTCGCGACGAATTAACTAAATTCACGCAAGCATATGCAGTCCCGGATAAATCCGCAAAATCTGTCGTAAACACTTTGTTGTTATATTTCCAACATTATGGTACCCCATTAAGAATCCATTGCGATTACGGTGGTGAATTTGACAACCGCTTGCTCAAAGATCTCTGCACCCTCTACGACATAAAATTAACTTATTCAAGCGTAGGACATCCCCAATCGAACGGATCCATAGAAAGATTTCATGCTACTTTAGCCGAAATGATAAGAATCCACAAAACTGAAAACCCAAACGAACATCCTTTCACGATTTTACCATATGCAGTAATATGCTATAACAATTCGGTAAATAAAACACACGGTTTTACCCCATATGAACTTATCTTTGGTCATACATCTAACAGACCACCCGAAACTTTGTACAACCAAAAAGAATTAATAACTAAATACGTTAGAGATTTAAACAATAGAATATCCCACTACTATAAAATAGCCCGTAGTCGAACACAATCTCAAAAAGAGAAAGCAAAAGTTCGCTTCGACAGAAATATTCCCCAAAAACGACCTGAATACAAAATAGGCGACTTAGTTTATGTAAAAGAATCACAAATTAAGAACAAACTACAAAACAAATTTAACGGTCCCTTTAAAATAAAAGAAATTTTTCAAAATTCTGCTACCCTATTAAATCTCGAAACAAAACAAGAGACTAAAGTAAATTTTGATAGAATGAAACCATATACTGAAAATTAAATTTATTTTCAGGTTTCTCCTGCTGTTCGGATCAGCACTCTGTCAATACAAAATTACCCCGATCAATAACACTGTTGGTGTATACTATCACCAAGACACGGACATCGTGGTGACAAATGACAAATGGACTCTACTAGTGCATAAAAATATTTCATCCCTCAAACTAGCTTTTGACAAGAATCAAAATAATTTAGACAGAATCTTGAACACCCTCGATGGTGCTGATCAAAAATCAATCCTGTTTAGAAGCGAAGTTAAAACAGAGTTTAACCTTTTAATGCAAATAGCTAGTTCAATAAAAACGAAATTTGACGAAGTCTTTTCAGACACAAAGAGATATAAACGCGGAATACTTAACGGTTTCGGAACAATATTCAAATCAATTACCGGAAACTTAGACGCAGAAGATGGCGAGTACTACACTAACTGTATAAATAAATTAAATAATGACGAACATCAATTAGAAAACTTAATCAAAAATCAAATCTCAGTTACAACTTCTGTTATCAAAAATTTCAACTCAACTATACAAAAATTACAAATTGATGAGGAAACATTTAACAAAGATATCAAAGAAATCGAGCACACAATTCAAACTATGACTCAAACGATCCAAGCTGCCGAAATAAAACTAAAATTTCTATACATTTCCGAACAACTAATGGCCAGCTATTTGTACATCGAAGACAATCTAAACGATATTTTAAATTCAATAACATTCGCCAGATTAGGAATTATTCATTCATCAATCATAACACCTGATCACTTAGTAACGGCGTTACAAGAGATTTCACAGAGTTTGCGAAGGAACAATTTACCTCTTCCAATTAAACTATCAGCAGTTGCTCAATATCTGGATATTATTGAACTAAAAGCTTTTCAACTAGATTCTAACTTAATATTTGTTTTAACAATACCTCTCATTGAACCTCAAAATTACAACACCTTTCGTCTGTACCCTATACCTATACTTGATAACAGAACTGGTCTACATCACTTTTTATCTATTTCACAAAAGTTTATCGCGAGAGACGATGATTCTTTAATGTACATACCTATACAAAATTTGAAAGAATGCAAACCACTTTATTTTGGAACCAAACTATGTTCGAACCTGTTTGCTTATCCTATCGACCAAAATGCCATTTGTGAAGCTAGAATATTAAAACCATTGCCGAAACTCCCAGAAAATTGTCAAACTTCCTTCATCATTAGTCAAGGATACAACGTCCAAGAACTTGAAGACAACACATGGCTAGTAATTAATTCCGAACCACTTCACATTACCATCAACTGCCCGAAGAGAGAATCCATAACAGAGCTAATTAACAAAAATTCCATCATAAAACTACAACCAGGATGTTACGCCTATGCAGGCATTACTCGAATACAAGCCAGTGCTAAAGACTTTTCCGAAATTAAGGACAATTCACATCCAATCCAAATTCCTTTTGAATGCTGCAATCACATGCCCGACAAAATCGAAATCCCAAAATTAAAACCGCTTAAATTAAACAGTCTCGACGTAGAAGATTTAGATATTGCTAAAAACAAACTAGAGCAATATTCCAAAGACCTAGACGACCTCATAAACGAACCTTTTGTGACCAAACATGTATCTTGGTTCACATACTTCATAATCACTCTCATCATCCTATTAGTTCTACTTTACATAACTTGTAAATGCAGAAGAAGAAGATGTGGAGCATTGCGAATCCAACCCTCAACGGATAACCCTCCTTCACCTCCTTCAGAGCGAAGCAGAGTATTTACCAAATTTCCTAGACTGATCCCTCCAAGAAAGCGACCCGGTATTAGACCTCAAGAAGAAGAGGACATCGAGTTAACATAGACTTTCATGTGGAGTTTTACCCTTGTCTATTAATTTAGACTATTGTATTTTATCCTTATTACGTTATGTAATGTTTTATTATCGCTTACCAATTTTAACTTTTACATTATTTTATTATTTTGCTTTGTATTCATTCAACATTGTTTCAATTTATTTTTGCATTATATTCATTTAACGTTTTAACAATTTTCAAAAGTTGCTGCATAACATCAACTTTTTTTATTAAGGGGGAAGTTGTTATATAATATTACACGCTATCTTATTGCGACTTAGCCATAATAAACCTTCACAGGTATATCGTATTTCACGATAACAGCTTCTCTTATTAATTGCTTATCTTCAAGATATCATATTACACCTTTGTTTCTCATAACTTGTGCAGACTGCAGAACTGCAATTCCTTTGTTATATATTTTGCTTACTCAGATTCTGTATGTTATAAATATGACTAAACACGCTTTGTTGAATCAGTTATTAAACTCAGTTAGAATGCAACACTTCTAATTTATTATATTCCTTCTCCAAGAGCCAACGTTGGCTCCACTTAAGTAAATAAAAGTTTTTAAAAAGTCATTCATGTAAACCGTGATCTAACATATATTTAAACGAAAAAAAAAAAATAAAAATAAAAATAAATAAATAAATAAAATAACCGAAAAACCTCATAGTATTAGAGAGGCATTAGACGATGTCGCACCGAGACAATAACGTATGGGGCCAGAAAGCGATTGAGTAAAACGACACGACTCACCGCTGCATATCTCTGTTGAGGTCGAATCTCAGCTGAGATAGATGACAATGCCGAAAGGGATGGTTGTCTGTCTTAATTGAATGGTGAATAAGCTATAGCCAAACTCCGCCAGGATGTTGATATAAATATATATTTACCTCCATTATTTTATTATACTTATCTGAATAAATGTGGCAGAAAGAAATTTGTTAAGTGAAAAATGAAGACGTGTCTTTTATCTATATAAGTACACGTATTGGAAAATATCTTCGCCTATATTCGAGACAAATTAAATTTCATAATATAAATATCTGTTTTATTTAGTGGCGTGTGTGAGTCGGACGAACATGTAAATATTTTGAGCCGGAACAAGATTACCTCCCCCCCCCGTTTTCGAGGATGCTGAACACGATGGCGGTGTCAGAATTTCTCTTTGGGGTTGCGCAACCCCTCAAAACGGCCAAAAACCACCCCCGAGAGGGGTAAAACGCGCTTCCCTCGATTTCCCTGCAGAAAATAACCTTCCCCCCGTTTTCGAGGATGCTGAGCACGATGGTGGTGCTGGATATCGCCTTCGACCCCAACCAACCCCTCCACCGGCCAATACTCGCCCCCGAAAGGGGTGAATTTTTTTTTTTCTCGTAATATCAGGCAAATTGCATTTCTATCCATTTTCGAGGATGCTGAGCACGATGGTGGTGCTGGATATCGCGTTCGACCCCGACCAACCCCTCCACCGGCCAATACTCACCCCCTAGAGGGGTAAAACGCGCTTCACTCGATTTCCCTGGAGAAAAAACCTTCCCCCCGTTTTCGAGGATGCTGAGCACGATGGTGGTGCTGGATATCGCGTTCGACCCCGACCAACCCCTCCACCGGCCAATACTCGCCCCCGAAAGGGGTGATTCTTTTTTTTTTGTAATATCAGCGGGAAACACATTTATTTCCGTTTTCGGGGATGTTAAGAATAGGAAAAATCGTACTTCTCTTCTTGGTTGCAATGCTCTTTTATCATCAAATACCGCAAGTAGGTCTATTGAATGATTGATACATACTTTGATTTTTACTAATAAATAATTGAGAACATTTATTACGATACATGACATTAAGCTTCAATAAAGTGCTACAGGTTCTTCTCTTACATTATAATAATTCATACTTAAAGATAATACGTTATACTACTTAAAGGTAAAGTCGGCTTACACTAAATATATTTTTCGTTTATACCTTATCTCGACTAATTTAACCTACGTGTAGAATTACATGGTTGATACTCTTCGAAATGAATATCGCAATCTTCAAAATCGCAGACCTCATCAGCAGTTTCTGTATCAGAATCACTCATGTGAATTTCCGGTACAAGATTTATAAACATTTCCTCATTATCATTTATATTATCGTATCGTATCGTAATAAATGTTCTCAATTATTTATTTGTAAAAATCAAAGTATGTATCAATCATTCAATACTTGCGGTATTTGATGATATTTTTCAGTTGGACCGGAATGAAAGAGCATTGCAACCAAGAAGAGAAGTACGATTTTTCCTATTCTTAACATCCTCAAAAACGGAAATAAATGTGTTTCCCGCTGATATTACAAAAAAAAAAAATTCACCCTTTTCGGGGGCGAGTATTGGCCGGTGGAGGTCGGGGTCGAACGCGATATCCAGCACCACCATCGTGCTCAGCATCCTCGAAAACGGGGGGAAGGTTTTTTTCTCCAGGGAAATCGAGTGAAGCGCGTTTTACCCATCTAGGGGGTGAGTATTGGCCGGTGGAGGGGTTGGTCGTGGTCGAACGCGATATCCAGCACCACCATCGTGCTCAGCATCCTCGAAAACGGATAGAAATGCAATTTGCCTGATATTACGAAAAAAAAAAATTCACCCCTTTCGGGGGCGAGTATTGGCCGGTGGAGGGGTTGGTTGGGGTCGAAGGCGATATCCAGCACCACCATCGTGCTCAGCATCCTCGAAAACGGGGGGAAGGTTATTTTCTGCAGGGAAATCGAGTGAAGCGTGTTTTACCCCTCTCGGGGGTGGTTTTTGGTCGTTTTGAGGGGTTGCGCAACCCCAAAGAGAAATTCTGACACCGCCATCGTGTTCAGCATCCTCGAAAACGGGGAGGGGAGGTTATTCCGGCTCAAAATATTTACAATTTTCGGGTTTTTTTCCGACTCACACACGCTACTAATTCATAATCTCGTATTTTATTATTTAACCTATTTTTCAATGTTTACAATGTATATAATAATATTCTAAATACTTTTAAATCGTTACCTTCTTATTATCCAGTTTTTAAAATAAAAGTAAATAAATGATAAACTTATAAGGACTAAACTTAACATACAGAGGACGCAACGTAGGATTTATGAATTATGTTCGCTATATTCGCTACACTAAGTGTCCAAACTGAAAGCTACGATTTGTACGCGACTCAACAGCTTGTCCAAGATATTGGCGAGTAGTTTTGTCTTGGGAACGAGATGATAATGACGATGAGCTTTTGTTAATACTTTCGATGTATAAAAATGTATAAGTAAGCGAGTACCCGAAGTGAACATAGAAACGACAGAGCTTGAAGAATTTCATCAGCTGATAAAACAGTTACGTGAAAGTGAGTTCAATTTAAAGAACATTTTTGAACCAGTTTTATCAACTTTTGTCTCTTATCGAAAATGATATTGACACATCTAACATTGCGTACGCAAATCTGTGCAGCAATTAACATTGTCGATAAAGGAGCTATTTTATGCATACATAGCGAATATAGCGTACATAGCGTGCGTAGGTAGCGCTCTGTGTGGCCTTGGCGTCAGAGTAGCACCTGAAATATCACGAAATGCGAATGTTTTACATTATATTCTATGAATATTTTTCAGGTCACTGAATCTAGTTTTCAATAAATCTTTTTTTTTTTTTCGATTATAATATAACGTATTAAATTGGTTAAATAAATATATAGGTCATATTTTAATTCCTACTAGTTATTTGTCAAAACACAATAAACAATGAATCATTGTTAGCTGAATGAATAATGAGAAGAGAGTTTCCATAAGGTAAATAATAATTTCTCGTGATATGAATACATAATTGCAACATCTAAGGAGAATTTCACATGTTTGGAATAAATGATTATCTTAATAATAGTTCAAGTATATTAGTTGAAATGTGCACGTATATAATTTTAGCGTACCATCAGAATATTTTATTTTAAAAACTAGAACGTTATGTAGAATATCACAGGCAACTGCTGGCAAGATATCGTTGTAATTTCTGTACATACAAACATTTTTCTTTGGAGTTATGGCCGGAAAATTATATATACAAGTGAAGAGTATATTACACTTGATCGGCACATTTCTAAAACCGGAAATATCGTTCCTAAATCATTGTGTTAGTGAACGAATTCTGATCGAATCTCGAGCGCGATTACAAGTAATTTTCTCTATACCTAGGAGAGCCGAACGTAGCGGAGAGTTAGTTCCTCCTACTACGTCCGTCCCTTTCCGTTAAGAAAAGAACGTGGTATATCGCATCGATATCAATCGACAACGACTATTTTTATTAGCGTCGTTATGTCGCGTCGTGGTTGTGTGTCATCGAATTGTAACATCAAATCGACGACGACCACTATTACTACGACAATAATAATAGTAACGGGGTCTCGTCTCACTGACAAGACGAATCCCCAAGCTAAGGGCTGAGTCTCAACAGATCGTAGCGTCGAAATTGCTCTACCGAGCACAACACCCTGTCAGGTACGAGAGTTGTCTACAGACAATTCCGAGTTCCAACATCGAAACGTTTGTGCGACCCATGATCGGCCCGCGAACCGAACCGCGATCGCCTAGTAAAGTCACATTGTTTTATTGAGCCTTTCGACTCTCGGAACTCCAAGAGATATCGTTGCCACCTTCGACTAAAAGGATACGGCCTTAGAGGCGTTCAGGCATAATCCCACGGATGGTAGCTTCGCACCACCGCACCTACCGCTCGAGCGAGTGCATGAACCAAATGTCTGAACCTGCGGTTTGCTCTCGCACTGAGCAGGATTACTATCGCTACGACGAGTCATCAGTAGGGTAAAACTAACCTATCTCACGACGATCTAAACCCAGCTCACGTTTCCTATTAGCTTCCCTATCAGAATATCCATCTATAAATCATTTAGAATTTAAAATATTGTTTTCTCAATTTTTATGGCTTTTAATTGAACAGAAATTTTTACTTCCTATCATTATTATTTGTACATACATTTTACTAGTATACATTTCATAATAATATATCTAATCGTTGAAATATGATTTTATCCACGACTATGGTATAATAATTGCATTCTACATTTAACAACTGATAACTAATAATGGTAGTCATAATTCCAACCTAAGGTATAATGAACACAACCTCATTTTAACGCACCTTTGACCAACCAGGAACTAGCAATTTTCATAAAGAACGGACGAGTCCATTTTTTCCAAGGGGGAGTCCATGTTTTCGTGATTGACGTTTAAAACGTCAAACAAAGTTCTACTGTAAACTAACTTTATTGTTTCACTTTTAGACGATTAAACAGTTAAAATATACGACGGTCGTGGATAAAGTATAGTATTCAACTCGCGTATGATGGCTATTACACGCTCGAATGATTTACGACACTCGCCTTCAGCTCGTGACGTAAACATCACCCTCGCGAATAATGATAGTCATCATTACAAGCCCGCTGAATAATCTACTATTCTAAGAATATATATTATAGATATTTAATCGAGACATAGACAGGTCCATTTTTTATACTAACGAGTGTTTGACTAAGTGGATATTTTAAAATTTAATTTGTCAAAAACTAACATTACTTACAAGAAATCGGCGAAAAGTATAATGTTTAGTCTAGTTTAAAATGTATTTAATAGGCTCCTTGCACAAAATATAATTTTAGCATTTTTAGAATCTTTACTTAATACAAAACATAGTGTGTAAAGGATTTTTTCTTTTACAGACGGTATTCAACATTAAAGTTTGAATAAATCCGTTAGGCACGCAAACAACGCGTGACGTCATGCATCAGGAGAGGCCACAGCGCCAACGCAGATTTCAAATTAATTCAATTCATAGACCTTGTAATAGCTTGAGAGTGGAGTAAAATAGACCATAAAAATCTCTCCGTTCTCGAGAAAAAAATCAGCGTAGAACCACACCACGCCTTATAGTTTTTATAAAGTGAACAATTCTATATAAGATAAGATAAGATAAGATTTACGATATTTTTTTGTGGTACAGATATTTTTTATTTCGAAAAAACTTGAGAAATTGACTGATTATAAGAATCGTGTTTTTTAACATTTACACTGGCATCTTCAAATTTAATTGAGCTATCGATCTGAATTTTTTTCAAATTCAAGTACACAAATAAGCGCTTCCAATGGTCTTTTTGTTTCTATCGATAATTGTTTATTATTTTCTTTAAACAACAATGAACTTATTACTCGACTATTACTTCGCTAAAAATGTACTCATATTTTGACTAAGCGACAAACTTTTTAATTTTTGAAAATTTTCATGTACATGCAGCCAAGAAAGCCAAGATACAGGAGAAGTTTTTGAAAAAAAAAATTTCATCTAGGACTTATAGTTTTTTATTTATGAATATTTTTGTGACGCAGTAGCATATGGCATACACCCGGCAGGCGTACGGCGTAAATTATCCAATTGACCTTTGAAACAACCATTTTCAGTCATATTTAAAAGAATGTAAATATGGTACACTTAAATACACACTTCACAGACCGAATACAACTAAATAGTTTTAGGAAATAACCGCCACTGCACCAATTATGTGTCCGAATCATTGCACGCGCAGAGATATAGTGATAGATGACGTCAAGTCCAATGAGTGTTTTCTCAGATTTGCCCCTTCTCCCGGATATTAATCGGTGATTTAAATACTTTTCAGTTAGAAATTATGAAAACAGATTTGATAATTGTTAATGTTTAGTAACACTATTGTAATACATATAAATTAATTTAAAATATACGACACACAGGTGCGTGCTGGCCCACCGGGATACCGGGAGTTTCCCTGGATAAAGGGGCCCTTCATGAAGGGAATTCCCTCCTTCCCTGCTGAATAATTTTTATTTTGAGATTTTCTGGAAAAATGCATATATAACGATTGACACGTTCTCAATATTTGAGGATTTGACCATAAATCCTGATCCTTCCCAGGTTTATAATATGGATTCACTAAGCACAAATACAATTATTTCTTCTTACAGTAATATAAACATAACTCCCAAGCACCGAAAACAGTATTTAATGAATTTATAAGATTCATGTAAAATGTGGTAGCTAACAATATAATGGTTCGAAGGTACCTAATGTAAGTTGTTATAAGTATTTTTTAAAGTGCTTTCTATTTAGTACAGCCCATTGAACGATATTAACATAATGGAAGTCTCACTAGGATACCTCTACCGGATCAGAAGGAGAGGGAAACATCAAGAGTTGCATTGCAATACAATGGCGGGTTGAGGTCGCTATCGTTTCCATCTCTTTCCAGCGATGACGCAGTTATCATTCCATTATGTAGTATAGTTCATTGGTATGGCCATACACACTTACTCCACAATGAAGTTGGTCAAACTTAATTGTCAATGATAGTGATAAAGAATCACACATATAGTTATGAGCCGAAGGCGAGTGTCGTAAATCATTCGAGCGTGTAATAGCCATTATATGCGAGCTGAATACTATACTTTGTTCATTCGTATATTTTAACTGTTTTAATAGATTAAAAGTGAAAAAATAAAGTTAGTTTACAATAAAACTTTGAAACAGTGAAACACGGTGTTCCACAAGGTAGTGTACTGAGACCACTGCTATTTTTAATATGCATAAATGATTTACCTGATGTGCATTCAGCCTCAACACTTGCACATTACAAGCACTTGAAAGACACTGGCGGCAATGCTGCTGATATGAAAACCAACACTTTAATGAAGTCTTCCGACTGGCTTAATGCGAATAAATTATGTTTGAATACTACTAAGAAAATACATGCATTACTTTTTTCCACTAAGATAAGCAACCATCAAACTGTAAAATTCCTAGGACTTATATTGGATAGTAAATTAAGTTGGCACCCTCATATAAATGAGTTGTCAACTAAACTCTAAAGTATATGTCATCAGACAAATAAAAAACAGAGTTAATATAGATGCGGCGCTGATGTTTGACTTGTTCTGTATTGTTGACCATACTAGGACCATCTCCTAGTGTTCCATACATTTTTTATGTTTTGTTTGTTATTTACAATTGTATGATTTGTTTGCTATTTATATTCTCTGTTTTCATGACGAGTATTTTTTAAATGACCAATAAAATAATAATAATAATTATTATTTATTCCGAAAATATTATTGGAAAGTATATTTAATAAACTGTGTATAAACTAGAGATGGGCACGTGACGTGAATTTTACCGTGTCACGCCGTGTCACGGCGTGAGCGTGTACATTTAAGGTACCAAATCACGGAAGATTTCGTGAGTGTGCGTGAGTCAAAAGATCCCGTGCGTGAGCTTCGTGAGATAATATTCACGCCGTAACACGACGCCCCATCTCTGCTTTAAAATTTCAACCAAAGGACAGGAGACAGGATTAATGACGCAACATTCAAATCAAACAGCCAGGCCAGGGCACAGCGCAGCAGGGCACCACGTGCCGTGCGACAGCCAGGAGCGCATGAATGAATCATGGGGTAAAGTTAACTAGCTTCGTGCGTGAGCGAGCGTGCGTGAGTGTGCGTGCGTGAGCGAACGTGCGTGAGTAAACTATCAGAAAGCGTGAGCGTGCGTGAGTTTGCCTTAACATATATCAGTCGTGCGTGAGTGTGCGTGGGCTAAAGGTTTAAAGTCGTTAGCGTGCGTGAGCGTGAGTCAAAATCGACTCACGCGCCCATCTCTAGTATAAACATTATTGATATTAGGTTTGTTTCTGCAAAAAATCACAAATTAGTCAGAGCCAATGAGCTCTGTCTAACGTGGTCAGCTTACCAATCAGAAATTGTATTCAACCAATCGTATTATGTATGACTAGTCCGTGATTGCTGCAGAAACAGACCTACTAAAGTTAGTATTAAAATACAGTTTAATAAAACTGAAGCAATTCATTTAAAAAATATGAATGATTATGTTTGATAGCCACTGACATAGTCATGAACTTTATTATTGTGAATTTCGGTCTGATTGATCTCAAATTTTAGCCTACTCATTGGGTAGAATTAATTACTAGGAACAACATTATTCAGTTTTTTATGAGAAGTTTACCTCTAGAAAACAATAGCCATTTAAACAAAAGGATTAATTTAAAAATATTCATTCCCCAAAAGCTAATACACTAAAGTTTAAGCCAAATACTAAACATTAAACACACCCACAAATGCGTATTTAAGTTACCATAAAAAACAATGAAGAACAAAACCAAGATTGATTTTTTCCTATTGGACGGAGTGTGCGTTTTGCTTTTCAAATTTTCTAGTAACGGGGTTTGTTTACCTATAGGTATATACAATCGATAACCACAGTGTGACCCGCAAAGGCATTAAGATAGTTTAGTTGATACTAAAAGTTTCCACAACATTAGCCTAATTATAATTTCGCATAACAATCTACAGGAATTGCTTGGTCATTGTAATTAATATATCTTTTATGCTGCCCCTTTTTGTTTTAGAAAGATATTAATCTGGCATGTTGAAAACGATGAATATCTAAATTCTGTATTCTGTTTTTATACAGTGGCATTTATTTCTAATCTTAAAATAAATATTTTACAATGGATATTATTAGGAATAATAAAGTTACAGATTTTTTATAGCGTCGTTAACTGGTCTGTGAAACTAGTTATTTGTGGTTGCATTCAAGCGTTGATAACTAGAAGTTTAAACTTCGAAATAATGTCATATGAATTAGATATCGTTCATTTTTGGAAACTTAATAGTAAATGCATCAAAAGAAGTTTCTATAGTTTGCGGGCGTTTGCTAATTTATATAGGGTGGACCATCCCTTTACAGACACCTAAAAAAAAAACAAACATGTTGGAGCTGAAAGAAAATCAAATTTTGAGATGAAAAGGTTCTATGCAACTTTTCGTATAAATTGATAGTCTTTAAGTTATAAGGACTAGAAAATTGGGATTTTGAAAAAAAAGTATTTCAAAACGATTTTCGTCAAATAACATTGAGCGAAAACATGCCAAGTAGACAGTAAATTGAGGCTGATTTTTGTTTTTGTCTTATTTTTATAAAATTAATGTTACGTAGATCTGGAAGTATAAAGATGGCGTCTGATCGTTTATAAGACGAAGTATTTACTAGTTTAAATATTAAATATCTCAAAAACTACGACATTTACGTCAAAAATGATACCAATCAAAATGAAGTATTAATTAGGCTTTCAATATGTACCTGAAGTTTCGAACGAATTTCATATAAAAATTTCCAAGGAAATCTGGTGTTCACTCAGAAGGAAATCCGAGGAAATCCTAAGAAAATCTGAGAAAATCATTGAGGAAATCTTTCTTTTTCGGATTCCCCCTGCTCTTGGAGAAGCTATGTGAACGATACATAAGGGATGTCGTAGTGAAAGACAACCCTTTGCATCCCAACCAACACGCATACACATTGGGAAGATCCACCGACACCGCCCTCCATGCGGTCGCGAGTCGGATTGAGAAATCCTTGGACAATAAAGAGTCCACCCTAGGTGTATTCATAGACATAGAAGGTGCGTTTGATAAAACCACCTTCCCAAAAATCACGGCAGCCCTAGTGGAGAGAAACGTCCCCACGATTATGGGAAGCTGGATATCCAACATGCTCTCCAAAAGAGCTGTACAAATCAGTGTGGGAGACGCTTCTGTGCGAGGAATGGTCGCGAGAGGCTGCCCGCAGGGAGGTGTAATATCACCACTGCTATGGAACTTAGTTCTCGACAGCCTCTTGCGCCACCTCAACTCAGAGGGTTTCCACACAATCACCTACGCAGATGATGTAACAATACTGCTCAACGGAAAATTTGAAGGAGTCCTCTGTGAAAGGATGCAGGGGGCTCTAAGAATAATTGAAAAATGGTGCAGAGAACACTCGCTGTCTGTTAATCCCAGGAAGACGGAGATGGTTCTCTTCACAAGAAAAAGGAAACCAGGAGCACTGAAAGCACCAGTTCTCCTGGACACAACACTAAGTTTGGCATCAGAAGTGAAATACCTTGGGGTAACCTTTGACGCCAAACTAACATGGAATCTTCACTTAGACAGAAGACTAAAAAAGGCTTACATTTCTTATGAGCAGTGTCGCAGGACCGTGGGGAAAACCTGGGGAATGAAACCCAAAGTGGTCATGTGGATATACACTGCCATCATAAGACCAATGATAACCTATGGAGCTGTGGTCTGGTGGCCTAAGAGTAAACAGACTACAGCGAGAGCCAAGCTCAGCCAAGTGCACAGAGTTGCCTGCCTAAGCATAACAGGAGCTATGCGAACAACGCCAACGAGAGCAATGGAGGTAATGCTGTGTTTGCCACCACTGGATTTACATCTAGGAGAAGTGGCCTTAATAACAATGGCACGCCTCAAGTCCGTTGGCCTACAACCAAATGTAGGCTGTGGGGAGACCAGAAGTCGCCTGTGGAACGAGGCTGTCAGGAAGACGCCTCTTCTACAGGCATGCACAGATGGTATCGCTCCCCGATTTGTCTTTGATAGACCCTACACAATACAGACAAACAGTGAAAACGAGACCGCTGATGAAGGTGTGATTAACATTTTCACAGACGGATCAAGGAAGAAGGAGGGGGCAGGATGTGGAATATATTCCAGAAGCCTGCAAATCCAATATAAATGGACTATGGATGAGCGAGCCAGCATAGTACAAACTGAACTGGCGGGCATAACCATAGCCGCAAAAGAGATTGTCCGCAGACAAACTACGGGCAAAACAATCAGGATCTACACAGAATGTAGACAATCACTACTAGCCCCGAGAAGTTACAAAATAACCACAGGAGCAGTATGGGAATGTCATCAAGCACTTGTGGGTGCCTCCAGTACGAACAACATCTCGGTATACTGGGTGAAAGGACACGCACAGTGCAGTGGCAACAAAAAAGCCGACAAACTGGCCAAGAAGGCAGCAGGCCAACTTATTTTTCGACCAGGCCCGGCCAGTCTGTTACCGACTACGGCGATAATACAATTAATTAAGGAGAACACCCACAACGAATTTAAGAAGCTGTGGGATGAAACAAGCAGCTGTCAGCTTGCTAGGGAACTACTCACGTATCCCAACAAGAAAACAGCAATGGACTACCTGGCAATGACCAGAAGGAATCTACGTTTTATAACAGGAATCCAGACTGGACACTGTCCGCTAAGGAAACATCTATACAATATGAGATTAAGCGAAACACCTCTTTGCAGAGGTTGTGAACAAGAAGATGAGACGGTTCAATACGTACTCTGTGACTGTTCAGCCGTCTCATCAATTAGAGAATCCATCTTGGGAGAGCGTTGGCCTACCTTGGCCAATGTAAGGGAGATGCCCCTAGGCAACATCACCACCTACTTCGAAAGAATAGGTTGGTTGGAGGCCTAGGCGAGTGTCTGCCTAGAGGGAGGATGTACAAGGGGTCCAATGGGGCCTAAGTGCTGTGGTTTTTGACCACCCTCCTGCTAATTCCATACTCCATACTCCCCCTGCTCTTCAAAAACATTTTTTATCAAAGAGGAAATCTGTGTAATCTTCGTCAAAGAGGAAATCTGGTGTACAAAATTTTGGGTGCGGTTGACCCTTGGAAAATTTTCAATTAATCGACTTAGGCGTACAATTTTTCTGGTAATTTTGCTGCCAACGACAGTACCGTTGTCAGAAAATATTACCAGAAAAATGGTACGTCTAAGTCGATTGATATCTTAACCATTTCCATAGCATAAAAAGTAAATATTATTTCAATAAATCGTCGCCATTTGTTAATGTAAGTAGTCACTAAATAAAAAAAAATACATTTTTATAGGTATTCTGTTCTTCGCTAACATATAGTATCACCTAGAAGCTTCGTCCATTACAGCAATTACTTCAGAAAAAAATTGCAGTATAATCTATAGAGAAATTTTCGAAAAAACCTAAAATTTCTGTTTCTTTGCAAATCTCAATAAACAATACTTTCAGCGAAAAAATTATGGATATCAAAAATAAAGCTTATAAACTCAGAATGAATATATAATTTCAATTTATATTTACGTAGGATTAATAGTTTCTGGAGATATTCAAATTTATAGATGGCTTCCGAACGATTATGGGATGAAGTATTTAGTTTAAATGTTGAATATCTCGGAAACTTTGACACATCCATAAAAAGGCACAGAATTATAGATAATTAATCAGTCTTTAACATAATTTTGTTTGTTTGCTTCTGTATCATAAAAAAATAAAAAAATTATGGCCGAAAGAATGTGCGTTTCCACATTTTTTTAAAAATGGATTGTAATTGTCCAGTAACTAAAATTTATTTCCAAAAATGCTGTAGTTTCGTTAATATATATAGCATCACCAGATGCTCGTTTGTGTTTGTTCTTTTAAAACACTTGCTTTAGAAAAAAATTTCATCCGCCATGTTTTGATTTTTTTAATTTTGACTTTGACAGATTCGTAATCATCAGTGATACCAAAAAGAGAAATATTCTACGTTTCAAAAACAAATCAGCGATACTTTTTTTTTCAAATATTAAATATGCAAATATGGTTTTACCTCTTGAGAGTAAGAGCAAGTGTCCGGACCATATATAAACTGAAAATGATATCATTTACTACAATAATTATCGATACAAAAATTACCATTACATATGAGATTATTCCTAAGTTTTACATATTTTTTTACCTCTAGGTACTCTACTAAAAGTAGTTTCTTATTTTCTATTACCTTGCATTTCGAATATTCTTTATTTCGTTCTTCTTTAAATAAAGAAAAACTACTATACACCTCTGATACAGAAGTGAAATCCTCGTGGAAATTTTACAAACATTACAAGCGAACACCGTCTCAGTTGTTATGAACCTCTCCTATTTCTCTTGGTGTTATTAACTTTATAACGGCATGACTTAAAAGACATCTGAACTCACGATAAAGACAAACCGGAGATTCTCATGATTTAGAATGAAATAAGACCCCGTCGAATGTCTATTCTAACTGCAACGAAGTCTGAACATTTCAAAACTTTTAGTATGCTCTTATAGGCAATTATTGTTCGGTATGTATCTCGTTTCGACTTCTCCGGGTGAAGAGAGAGAATTAAATTTTGACTTGTCATTAAATTTATAAATTATCTATTGTTCGAGCACTGCATAAAGGTCTATCTAAATCCTTTCTTAAATGTTACAAAGGTATTTTATCTTGCATATCCTCATTTTGATGTTGATTATTATCATTGTATGTATAAATGAAGTGTACCTTTTTCAGAATATCAAATTATTCGAATTTTACTATCGTAAACACCATACAAACTTGTAGTTTCATCGAATAGATCATTCGAAAGATTATGTAATTCCCCGACGCACAGTGGCGAGAAATGCCAGTGTTCCACCCAAATTACTCTAGAGGTCATAAATTTTAAGTTATTGAGACATTTTTTTTTAAATGTTCGTCTTGAATTTACCTATCGATCCCTCTAGCCGGATTTTGAAATTTCATTTTTCATTTTTTTTAATGTTTAATAAAAAAATCATATTTTTACAAAAAAATACTGTTTTTTCTATTAAATTTATTCTAACGGTCCGTAAGTTTGAGTTTTCGTAACAATTTTTTTTTTAATCTTCGTCTTTTAATCAGTTATTAACCTGTCTAGATGAATTTTTGATTTAGTTGTTGACAACTGTCAAAATTACTGTCAAATATAAAAAAAATACGATTTTTAGATAAATATGTAACATACTAATGCCCTTAAGGAGGGATGGTGATCTGTGAAAAAACTTTCATCGAATGACACGGGATGTTGAAATTTTAAAAACCCCTTTTTTAAAAAAAAGTAAACCTACTTTTTTTCTCTCATTTTTCTTTCATGCATGTACGACCCTAACATAAGAAAATTTACGTTAGTTTCATTTTAATACAATCGTTAGTTTAGGAGCTAGACAGCAAAATATGCCAAAAATGGCTATTTTGGTATTGTTGCATTAAAAGAACCAAAACCAGTATAATTCTGGTAAATATTTTTGTTTATCCTAAAGGTCCAATTCATTGCGCATAGAAAATGTGTTTTCGTATTTAAGTAGGATCAACACTTATTGTGTAATAACGATTTATGTCATGTGTTCTCCAGTCTCCTTTTTCACAATTTTTTTTTGTTGCCTTATGGTTCATAGTAGGCCAGAAAGCATTATACACGTGGACAGGGCACATAATAGGGTGTTAAAATTGGTCTCTTGTTAAAATGCGATAGGACGTACCGTTTTCGAGTAAAACGCACTTGTTTGGTTATGTTTGCTTTGAGTTTTCATTGTGGTCTGAATTGTGATCTGATAAATAAATTCTACATTTTGGTGTTTTCTCTCTTAGGAGTTTGTTTTTTAAAATCATTTTCCGATGAAATTGACATATAATAGCTGTTTCTCGAGGAAGGTAAAATTGCTGTGGATTTTGTTTTAGACACAAAATAAGTTGCAATGATGATTCGAGACAAGCGTGAACCTTCAAATAGGGGAGTGAGAACTCCCTATTCCGTTCGAGAAGAAGCGACACAGTTTTATTTTTTTGTAGTCAGCGGTAAGTATTTACTAGTCAGTCGATGAAAAGTGTGATCTGAAATAATTCCTTGCAAAGTGCGTTTTACTCGAAAACGGTACGTCCTACCGCATTTTAACAAGAGATCCATTTTAACATCCTAATATGTGCCCTGTTCAGGTATATATTGCTTTCTGCCCTACTATGAACCATAAGGCCGCAAAAAAAAACATGTGAGAAAGGAGACTGGAGAACACATGACAAATCGTTATTACACAATAAGTGTTGATCCTATTTAAATACAAAAACACATTTTCTATGTGCAATGAATTGAACTTTTAGGATAAAAAAAAATACCAGAATTATACTGATTTTGGTTTTTTTAATGCAACAATACCAAAATAGCAATTTTTGGCATATTTTGCTGTCTAGCTCCTAAACCAACGAATGTATTAAAATGAAACCAACGTAAATTTTCTTATATTAGGGTCGTACATACCTGAAAAAAAAAATGAGCGAAAAAAGTAGGTTCATTTTTTTTTAAACAAGGGGTTTTCAAAATTTCAACATTCCGTATCATGCAAACCGCGCGGTATTCGATGAAAATTTTTTCACAAATCATCATCCCTCCTTAAGGGCATTAGTATGTATGTGTAGTATTGTATATTGGAAATAATAGCCGTATATTATGTAGAGGAGGGATGAAAGAGCCCTACGGGCAATAAGTAAAATTTCAAAGTTTCAACCCTAAAAATAGGGGACGCACATGGTGTAGCTGGGTGTAGTTTTCTGTGCTTGCTTATTATGCCCTCTTAAACAACTTCTACAAAAAAAGTCCGCAGTACGGGAAATTTTTTATTATGTCTAATTCGACTGGAGTATTTTCTTAGTTTTTGTATTAAATGACAAAAACAACATTGGCAAGAGTTTTTTTTTTAAATATGGCCGTCATTTTGAAAGTACAGCCAGCTCTCCCTAAAAAGTCTTTTGTGAGTTACCCTACAACTAGTTGTAAGATTCCAGGATTCCAAAACTTTTTGCAAAGCTTGTGATTCTCCTGGGAGCTAATTTCCCTATGTCTTCAGGCGTTAATTTTGCCTGTTCTAGGTTCTTTAGCCTAATGCGGATTAGTGCCTTGCTTTCACAAAGTATATGTTCGCAGTCTCAGTTATAGCCTCACAGTACAGACAGTTTCTTTTTGGGACATGTCTAAAATTGTTCCTTAGGCTTTGATCTTTATGAAAAACATTGTCCCCTAGGATCGGGAGGGGGGAGCACGTACAGCTAGGGTGGCCCCCCGACTATCAGGTTTGTCATCCTGTTTTTTGTTTCTGAATATCTCAGTTATTCAACTAATATTGGCAGTCTTCACTGAAAAAAGAAAAAACTAAAAACGAAAACAATACTGCCATTTGTTAAATAAACCTTCAGTATCAAACATTACATCTGCATGTTTAAGTTCATTGGCAATTTAACCGCTCTACTTAATCGATGGCCTGTCCATTTTCATTTGCTAAAATCTGTTTTTACTACTATCGTAAATATATACTTGTCTTAATTCATCCTGGGATTTGTACAACTGATTTGTATATGGTGCATTAACTAACATCAAAGTTTCAAACTTGAGTGAAGCACCATTCAATACTCTTGCAAAGTTTGCATATCACGGTGGTTAACCTAAGCTTTATTGCAAAGGAAGTGCAAAGGTATTAGAAAGGATTTACCATGTTCCTAGGAGTATTTCATACGCAGAAAGCGCTGTTTCCTTTCTTCATACATCAGGTATTGCATTGTATCTCTCTCTATTCACGTTGCCGCTGCAATTGATAACTTGATATTTATTCACTTCGATATATTAAATTCTATAACGAATACGAATGCACCTGAGGTAAGCTGATGCTAACTCCCTTATCTGGGGTTCTAAGAATTTTTCATTTGTGTTTTACTTGGGAATTACGATAACGTTTGCTTACTAATATAATCGTTATCTCTTAATTCTTAGATGGTGGGCACTTCTCTTGTTTCTCGTAAGCACGTTTTCTAATTTGGAAGGTTTTAAAATTTCTGAAAGTGATTTTTATTTACCACTATAGGGTACCTCGTACATTATTATACTCTTCGCAAATACGAAAACGAGGAGTATATTGCATTTGATCGGCACATATCTAAAACAGTAAATACCGCTTGTATATAGAAAAAATCGACAGCTACTACAATCAGCTGAAACCTCCCCACACAGTGGATCTTTATAAGCTATGTCTGGATATTACATCGGAAATCAGGGCACTGAGCAAACAGATAAATTACACGTGACTTTGGAGCCATTTATTTCATGAATAAATATCGAACGAACTGAAGTGGACTACAAGAAATATGTTAAAACATAACCTCTCATGTTTGTTTACGTTGCATGTTAATCAATTACCGGATATTATAAGGGTACTAACAGATATCGTTTCGAAGATTTTGTAGAACACTGGATAGCGAAAAAAAATAATAACACAGAATTTAGCCCAAATGGCACTCTAACCTGAAGTCAATAACATTATGGACAATTCAAGCAGACTACGCATGCGTCAAATTAAAATCTTTCTGCTCGATCAAAAAGGTCCGAGCAAGTCGAGCTTCGTCCGAGGCCTTTATTTTGTAATATTCGAACGTTTCAGATTTAGCTCGGTTAGCTCGATTTGCATTAAATGAACGATTGTGACGCGTCCCATCAATCAGACGTAATATCCGAACACAGCTATAAATAATTATTACCTTTAAAAAACTAACTAAAATAAGTTTTGACATTGACAAAAATATTTGGGTTGGTAACCTTTACGAATGTTGATTTTTAGGTTATGAAATATATTTAGGGACATAACCTATACAATAAGGTATCTGCATCATATTTAAGTTTTTCAAATGTTCGCATACGTATTTTTAGCTTGGAGCTCCAAGCAAATATTTAAAAATTCACGCAAATAATTTTTCTATATTGTTGATGAATAAAAATAGACTGCTAATTACAAGTCAGATTTCCAACCTACAAAAAGAGTCCTATTTTATTAGGACAAAGTATTTAGAACTTCATAAACATTACACTGTACTAGATTTTAGTTGAAAGTACGGGAACCAGGCAGAAATTGTAATAATAGCTACGTAATATCCTTAAATCTTAAGAAACATATATTTTTGAGGTTAGCTGTGATGTCACGGGGATAAATGTACCATAACCTACAAATCAACATTCACAAAAGTTACCAACCCAAATATTTTTGACAGATGGCAAAATACATTTTCCCCTAACCATAATATCAATAATATTTTTTGGATGCTGTCATGTGTGCACATATAACGAATTCTTTTTAATTTTTTTTACGGAAACCAAATCGAAAGAGTGCAAAAGTGTGATACATCGTTGAAATTGGAATTTTTACTGCTTTTCAATGGTTCGATTACAAATTGTAAGTAATCATAAAATAAGCAACTTGTTGTGCCAAAACGGCACTAAACGTAATCCGATCTTAACCAAAACCTTTTCAGATCTTCTGGAGCACTAAAGAAACCCTCATGCAAAGTTTCATCCAAATCCATTTAGTAGTTTCGCCGCTATCGTGCTAACATACATACACTCATACACACATACACACACACACACACACACACACACACACACACACACACACACACACACACACACACACACACACACACACACACACACACACACACACACACACACACACACACACACACACACACACACACACACACACACACACACACACACACACACACACACACACACACACACACACACACACACACACACACACACACACACACACACACACACACACACACACACACACACACACACACACACACACACACACACACACACACACACACACACACACACACACACACACACACACACACACACACACACACACACACACACACACACACACACACACACACACACACACACACACACACACACACACACACACACACACACACACACACACACACACACACACACACACACACACACACACACACACACACACACACACACACACACACACACACACACACACACACACACACACACACACACACACACACACACACACACACACACACACACACACACACACACACACACACACACACACACACACACACACACACACACACACACACACACACACACACACACACACACACACACACACACACACACACACACACACACACACACACACACACACACACACACACACACACACACACACACACACACACACACACACACACACACACACACACACACACACACACACACACACACACACACACACACACACACACACACACACACACACACACACACACACACACACACACACACACACACACACACACACACACACACACACACACACACACACACACACACACACACACACACACACACACACACACACACACACACACACACACACACACACACACACACACACACACACACACACACACACACACACACACACACACACACACACACACACACACACACACACACACACACACACACACACACACACACACACACACACACACACACACACACACACACACACACACACACACACACACACACACACACACACACACACACACACACACACACACACACACACACACACACACACACACACACATACAGGTCTGACCGTATTTGTGACAAACCATCCTCAAATGTATTTGTGGAAGCTTTGCTAATACGGTTGCCTGCCTATCAGGTAAAAATTCTTCTTTTCGTAGATATGTCTCATTTTTCGATACACTCCGTAGTTAAGAAGTTATAAGGTGCATATATTTCTGACGACATTTGCCACTAATACTATGTACGTGTGTAAAATGTATTCCACAAATCTACTGTGTATCATGTACGCCACATATATATTTAATGAATGTGTGTATGAAAATATCAGTAAAAATACGAATTTCCAATATTACAATTATATTTAATAAAGATATAAGTGTATCTGTTTGTCATTCACAACATTCTAGCTAATATTTAGATACATTATTTAATTAATAATCACAGATTACGTTATATATTCCTATATAAAATTTGTTACGTATTTAATAATTTGTCATTAGATCAATCCTTTAGAAAACTTTTATGTACGATAAGTAGATAGGCACACTTATTACAAGCTTTTGTTTAACTTGCTTTGTATGTATGTTAGTTTGTATGTTGTTAGCTTGTATGTTAGTATGTTTAGTTCAAATCTTGCAAGTCGATTTTGAACGACTTAACGACGGCCAATTGAATTTTGCATACACATGTAGTTCTGGTAACCATACCATAATATGGTACTAAAAAGAGTATTTTTACTTCCACATCCAGTGGAAGTATAGTAACGACAAAAAAATGTTTAAACATTTTTATTGTTCAAATGGGCTTCGAATGTCATGAAACGTCGAGATTTTAAGTTTGAGCGAAAAAAAAAATGTCTGTCTGTCTGTCGGTTTGTCGGTCTGTAACTTTTTTTTGTGCGCACGTTGACTCTGGAACCGTTTGAGATATTGACTTGAAATTTGGTACACATATGTTCTTTAACGAGATCTAGAACTAAATTATATTTTCATCTTGTTCCGTCGAAGGATTGGGGGGTAAATTGGTAAATTTGGGGTAAATATGTAAATCAAGCAGGTAAGAGTTCATAAAATTGGTATTTAGCATATACAAGAGAAGCTCAAAAAAATTTTGGCATTAGCTACACCTATTACCACCCCCACCCCATTATTAAAGGGGATGAAAAAAAATTGTGATTTAGTGAAACCTCAAAATATTTTTTTACTTTATCCACCCCCACTACCACCCTATATCACCACCCCCACCCCACTACCGATGTGGGGTATCGTTTTATGGGTTTTTGGGGTAGAATATTTCAAATATTATATTATATATTATTAAAGTTCCATAAACAATTATTTCCGCACACAAAATTTTTTCGTTGTGAGTGACTTGGATAGGAAATGTGGAAGTAGCGATTCCTTGGTCAGCGGTTTTTTTCTTTTAAAGTGCATGTACTTTACGGTGGTGTTTGGAAAGCAAAAAAAATTAAATTTAAACCAATTTTTTGGATTTTAATTTTAATTATGGATATTGCACGTATAAACAATTTCAAATAACTACGTCATTTTTTTGTGAAACCAAAAAACGATAAGTGAATTATGAAAGTATATGAAATAATCAACGTTTAAAAAAAGAATTATGTTCTACTTGCATCTGAATCCGTGATACGTTAGTTTTTGTTCAAAAATGATTATATTTCTCTCTCTGCTAGTTGAAAATTATCCACAACTAAATTTTTTTAAATTACATCGCATAAAGCACCATTGAGGACATAACGCACGTTCGAAAAAAAAATTATCTCCCCACCTCTTAAATATTGTAACTAGACAACTAGCTTAATTAATGGTATACATCAGTCCATTTTCAGCATTCGAGCCTTTTTTTTTAACATTTTTGGTCTTTTTACTTCCTCGTCGAGTGTAAGTATAGTAACGACAAAAAAAATTTTTAAACTTTTATTGTTCAAATAAGCTTAGAATGCCATGGAACGTCGAGATTTTAAGTTTGAGTCAAAAAAAAATTATGTCTGTCGGTCTGTCTGTAACTTTTTTGTGCGCACGTTTACTCTGGAACCGTTTAAGATATTGACTTGCAATTTGGTACACATATGTATTTTAACGAGATCTAGAACGAGATTATATTATCATCTTGTTCCGTCCAAGGGTTGGGGGGTAAATTGGGGTGAATTGGGGTAAATAGGTAAATGAAGCAGGCAAGAGTTCATAAAATTGGTATTTAGTATATACAAGAGAAGCTAAGGTCTCAAAAAAATGTTTGGCATTAGCCACCCCCATTACCACCACCACTCCATTATTAAAGGGGATGAGAAAAGATTATGATTTAGTGTGTGTACCGTGTACAAGAACCAAAAACCTCAAAATATTTTTTTACTTCATCCACCCTCCACTACCCCCTATCACCACCACCACCCCACTACCGATGTGGGGTATCGTTTTATGGGTTCTTGGGGTAGAGGATTTCAAATATTATATTATTAAAGTTCCATAAGCAATTATTTCCACATATAAAATTTTTTCGTTGTGAGAGACTTGGATAGAAAATCTGGATGTGGAAGTAGTGATTCCCTGTGCAGCGGTTTTAAACTATAATTTGATCGTATAATTTATTCATTCACACACTGCATTTTAAATGGCGATCAGGTTTAAATTATAATTTTTATATCGGATAGTGTATTGACTCAGACGTTGAATTCTAAGAAATAGCGGCGGATCCAGTATTATCTTAAGTAAAAACGATGCAATGAATATAAAATATATAAATATTAAAACGTAATACTAAGATGTAACTAAAAATTTTGAAATAAAATTAAATGTAATTAAACGTAAAAAAAAATATTATTTAAATGTACCTAATAAAACGTAAAAAACCGCTGCCCAAGGAATCACTACTTCCACATCCAGATTTTCTATCCAAATCACTCACAACGAAAAAATTTTGTATGTGGAAATAATTGTTGATATCACTTTAATAATATAATATTTGAAATCCTCTACCTCAAAAACCCATAAAACGATACCTCGCATCGGTAGTGGGGTGGGGGTTGTGATAGAGGGTGATAGTGGGGGTGGATAAAATAAACAAATATTTTGAGGTTTCTGACTCTTGTACACACACTAAATCACATTTTTTTTTCATCCCCTTTAATAATAGGGTGGGGGTGGTAATGGGGGTGGCTAATGCCAATTTTTTTTTTGGGACGTTAACTTCTCTTGCATATACTAAATACTTTATGAACTTTAACCTGCTTGATTTACCTATTTACCCCAAATTTACCCCAATTTACCCCCTTACCCCAATTTACCCCCCAACCCCTCGACGGAACAAGATGAAAATAAAATCTAGTTCTAGTTCTCGTTAAAGTACATATGTGTACCAAATTTAAAGTCAATATCTCAAACGGTTCCAGAGTAAACGTGCGCACAAAAAAAAAGTTACAGACCGACAGACAGACAGATAGACCGACAGAGAGACAGATAGACCGACAGACCGACAGAATTTTTTTTTTTTCACTCAAACTTAAAATCTCGACGTTTCATGACATTCTAAGCCTATCTGAACAAGAAAAATTTTTAAAAATTTTTTTGTCGTTACTATACTTCCACTGGATGTGGAAGTAAAATAAGTTATGTTGAATTAATTGTCTTAAAAGCTTGTTATGTGAATAGAAAAAAATTCTTACCATCTCTGTCAAACTAAATTAATGCCTGTATGAACTTTTCGAGCGCAACATGCTTTTAAAACAATGTATTGACCAATTATTATCTGTTTATAATTGTAAAAGCTGTATTTAAAGCAATTAATTCAACTTAACTTATTTTTTTCACTTTTACACCTAAATAATAATAAAAGCAAAAAAAACCTTTTGTTTATTAAAATAGGCTTGGAATGCCATGAAACGAGATTTTAAATATGAACAAAAAGAAATTTCTGTCTGTCGGTCTGTCTGTACCTTTTTTGTGCCCACGTTTATTCTGGAACCGTTTATAATATTGACTTGAAATTTGGTACACGTATGTACTTTAACGGGATCTGGAACTAGATTATATTCTGATATAATTCATTTGAAGGGGGTAAATGGGGGTAAATAAGGGTAAATAGGTAAAGCAGGCAAGTAGGAGTCCATAAAATTGGGACTTACGGCATGTACGAGAAGCTAAGGTCTCAAAAATATTTTTTAGCATCAACTACCACCACTATCACCCCCCACACTATTATTAAAGCGGATAAAAAAACTGTAATTTAGTGTGCATACAAGAACCATAGGCCTCATTTTTTTTTATATTAGCCCACCTCCATCCTATTATTAAAGGGGGTAAAAAATAAAATTGGGATTAAGTGTGTATACAAAAACCAAGAGCCTTAAAATGATTTTGACATTAGCCATTCAATCTACAACTCCCGTTACCACTCCTACTCCGTTATCAAATGGGGTAAAAAAATAAAATTATGATTTAGTGTGTGTACAAGAGTCAAAGGCCTCAAAGATTTTTTTTTGGTATTAGTCACACCCTCTACCAATTCCATCGCCACTCTGGCGCTATTATTATAGAGGGTAGAAAATAAAATTGTGTATACAAAAATTTTTTGGAGTTAGCCCCTCGACTACCCCAACCACCGTATGACATATCGTTTTTTATTATTTTATTATTATTATTTTTTTAATGCCTTATATATTATTAAAGTTCTTTCGTTGTAAGAGACTTGGATAGGAAATCTGGATGATCTGGAAGTAGTGATTCCTTCGGCAGCTGTTTTTAATTTTTATTACTATTAATATTAGTTTTTATTCATATTCTAGTCACGTTTCTTTTTAAATTAAAATAGGTATTTCGCGCCATTTGTGGTATCTTATATACAGTATATTTGGTCCTATTTTATAGTCCTGTTAAAAGTATTTTGTAAAAATAGAATAATAATTTCTTGATACACTCCGTAGTTAAAAAGTGATGAGGTACATATATTTATGACGACGTTTGCCATTAATACTAAAATTTGTAGGTGTGTAAAATGTATTCCATAAATCTACTGTTTATGATGTACGTCACATATATATTTAATGCATGTGTGTGTGATATATCAGTAGAAATACGAATTTCCCTTAATATAATTATATTTAATAAAAAAATAAGTGTATCTGCTTGTAGTTCATAACATTTTAGCTAAAATTTAGATATAATTTTAAATTAATAATCACAGATTACGTTATACGTATCTGTAGAAAATTTGTTACATATTTGATAATTTGAAATTATGTCAATCTTTTAGAAAACTTTTATGTACGGTAAGTAGTTACGCCCATTTATTACAAGTTTTTATTTAACTTGCTTTGTATGTATGTTAGTTAGTACGTTTGGTTCAAATTCTGCGATTCAATTTTGAAACATAGGCCTCAATTTTTTTTTATATTAGCCTCTACCCACCCCCGTCTTATTATTAAAGGGAGTAGAAAATAAAATTGGGATTTAGTGTGTATATAAGAACCAAGAGCCTTAAAATGTTTTTGGCATTAGCCACTTCCTCTACCACCTCCGTTACCACTCATACATTCATACTCCATTATTAAACGAGGTAAAAAAATAAAATTGTGATTTAGTGTGTGTACAAGAGCCAAAGGCCTCAAAGAATTTTTTTTGTATTAGCCACACCCTCTACTACCCCCATCGCCACCTTCACCTAATATTAAACAGGATAGAAAATAAAATTTTGTCAATCCAAAGAACCAAGGCCCTCAAAAATTTTTGGCATTAACCACCCCCTCTAATACACCAACCACCGTGTGACATCGTTTTTTTAATATTTTATTAATATTATTATTATTTTTAATGCCTTATATATTATTAAATTTCTTTCGTTGTAAGAGACTTCGATAGGAAATCTGGATGTGGAAGTAGTGATTCCTTCGGCAGTAGTTTTTAATTTTTATTACAATTAATATTAGTTTCCAGTGGCGGCTGATGAAATTTCAATATTTTTTTCTCGTCTGTGGTGCATGGGATCCATACGAAATTTGGGAAATAACATCTAGAGAAGAATTTCTTTAATTACCCCTAAAAAATTTTGAAAAAGCAGTTTGCGAAAAAAATTTTGAAAATTCGTTAGGCTCCCCTGGGTCTAGGGACTCCTGTTTATTTTTATTTTTTTTTGTCATATGCATTTGACTTTTTATAAAAATACAACAACATATTTTGGAGTTTATGAAAATATTTTCATTACTAACTGAGATACAACGAATTGAAATATTGTAATTTGTTAAATTGTAAATTACAAAATTTCAGTTTATTGTATTTCAGTTAGTAATGAAAATATTTTCACAAACTCCAAAATCTATTGTTGTATTTTTATGAAAAAAAAAAAAATAAAAATAAACAGGAGTCCCTAGACCCAGGGGAGGCTAACGAATTTTCAAAAATTTTTTCGCAAACTGCTTTTTCAAAATTTTTTAGGGGTCATTAGAGAAGTGCTTCTCTAGATGTTATTTCCCAAATTTCGTATGGGTCCCAAGCGCCACACACGAGAAAAAAAATATTGAAATATCACCAGCCGCCACTGTTAGTTTCTATTCATATTCTAGTCACGTTTCTTTTTAAATTAAAATAAGTATTTCAAAGATGTTTCTGTCATAATTTCTTTGCCTTTTATTCTATAAAAATAGTTAAAAAAAATTATTTGAAAGACTAATTTATTAATAGTCTAAGGAGAAAAAAAAAATTTCTCTACGACTTGATGGTATTCCAAAACAATTGCTACTCAATTTTCAAATTTGTTATTGTATTTTAGGCGTTGTTATAAGCATTTCTACTTGAAATTTGATATGACGTTAATTAGTTCCACTAGAAGCACATTTTTTTAAGTTATCTGGTATCGTAACAGAAAACCAGATTGTTGGTTATGAAATTGCGAAGAAAATTGGAACTGTGCCATCTTTTTCGTAAATAACAAAACAATTAAGATCGATCTTTTTTAAACAGTTGACAATAACTTAAGTGATAATATATATGATTTAATGAAACTTTCGAAAAATATGATTCTAGGGAAACAAAATACCTAATTTTCAGTCAAAATGTAAATATTTTTAAACATTTCTGTTAATACCACTAAAAAGTACAAAAACCCAAATTCTAAAAACAATTATGTTGTTCGGCGACTTAATGTACTTAAACAATTGCGATTTTTAGGCACTATTATACATTTTTTTATTTTAAATTAGACATTTATTATTATTATTATTGTTATTTTCGTGAATTGCTTAAGGATGATTGATCGTAATTGTTTTTATTTTCCGCAACTTAACAATTTGAGTAAGAATATTTTAGTTTTGTTCGCAATTTCATAACGAACAATCTGTTTTCAATATATTGCGAATTTTTGTTTAAAACCAGAGATATTTTAGAAGAACTGCGAAAAACACAGTATGACACCTTTTGAAAAAATACTGTAGGTATTGTACAATCGGCAAATAAAAATTGCCCAAAGTAGATCATGTTTTTACGATTAAAGAAATTAAAGAAATAAAAAGACATGTATTTCTCGAAAAAGGCAGATAGAAAATTGCATTTACTGCAATGTATACATAAGTTTCATTGACTTTTATTACAGACTTTTTTCGGTTGGTCTTTGAATATGAATGCGTAGCACGACTAATAAAAATATGAAGGGGATCCAATATTTGACACCTTAAGCCAAAAATGTATAAATATTTAAAAACAGCGCCGCTACTCGACTGTGCTACCGATATTAAAATATTAAAATTATGTGTTTTAAATATGGCAGAAAATTTTAAAAGTTGTTAATTTCAACTCAACATGTGGCAGGTCATAAAGTCATTATTAGCTCTGCAAATGGTTTGGGCTTGAAAATGAAATGCAGGTCATTTTATGCCTCGACAACCTTTAATGGATCTAAATGCAAAGCAATCGGATTCACAACAAAAAACATCCTATTATAAGTGAATATGATACTATAAATATATTAAATCGTACCTCTGAAATAAAAGAACTAGGTGTCAGCTTGAAAAACAATTTTAGCTACCGAGGAGGAGGTGTTGGTCAAGTATTCGTAATATAAACATCACCACCCCCCATTGGTTGTTTATTTTATTATTCACTGAAACGTAAATTGTTGACATAAAAAATCGTACTAGTAAATTCAAAACATTAACTTTTACTACAAGCTGCCATATATTACTCATATTGCTACAAAATTACCTATGGAAACAAAAAAGAAGTTTTAGGTAAATATATAGGGTGTCTCACTTAAAATTCCTGGTACCATTTTATTGATAACTAAAAGAGATATTTGAATTCTGTTGGAAGTATTCATCAAAATATATAAATGACTTCAGTTTTTAATAAAAACGATCTCTCTACAAATTAAGATATAGATAACGTTGTGATGCAAAGCAATTTTTAAGGACTTAATGGATTTCCCATAATAATACATTCAGCCGTGCAAATAAAAAAATTACATAATTTATATTTATTTGACATAATCTTATTTTATTACATAATTTATATTTATTTGACATAATCTTATTTTAAACTTATCGAAAAGATATTTATTATTTATTGTATTGCTGTAATATCGACGTTATTTTTATAAGTTTGGTTTAATAGTTTATTACATCTTTTGGGTGAAATACTTGAAAATAAATAATTTTTATAGATCAAAGGAAATAAGTTTAACAATAATGGGTAACCTGAGATCTGTTTTTAATGATACCAAAAACTAATCTTTCATGGAAAGCGTAGAGGAAATGGATCATGCTGTAGTTTGAAAATTCCTATCCCGAAATGGATAAGGAAGCGTCGACTAAACGGTATACAAAATCAAAAACTAGATTCTTATGCAGAATTTTCTATCGGATTCAAATTTCGACGGTTTATATGGAATTGCAAAAATAGAACAAAAAGTATTTGTCTGCAAAAACCGCAAAAAATATGAAAATATGTATGCAATTATCTTTTTAGTTCTTACTCAATATTGCCATTAAAAATATCAAACGTATATTTCAATAAAACAGCATTCAAACTGTTTTTTAGCTGTAGCCATACTAAAAGTGAACCTTACATGAAGTTTTATAGTAAATATTTAGAGTTGACTTTTCTATTTAATGATTGATTTTAATTGCCTTCAAGTAAATATATCCCATGCACTAAGATTCTTTTACATTGTACGTGTCATTAGTTAGTGCGTTTTACTAGGCTTCTTAAATTATTGTTTCAGACAGCTTCATAGAAAACATAGTTCCAATAATGATGAAAAAAGTACCAAAAGCCTGAAAGTTTCAATTTACATTCATTTTGTAAGACTTACAAACTGCTGTAGTTATTATCGTTGCAGTGCAGCAAAACCGCAATGCAAACGAATTTATGTAAACAATTATGAATAATGGCACGTCGTATTTTTGTGTGCTTCTTCAAAAACTTAATAAAATTTTGTTCTGAAATTATAATGAAACAGTTCGTACAATATGCACTTAATATAAAACGCCTCTAGCGATCACTCTGTATGATGGATATGGTCCAATTTCAATCAAGTATTCTGCTATTACATCAAATAAGGATCATAATGCATTTGCAGTTTTTCTATAATTTTTTTTTTTTTCATTTGGACAATAATAAAAATTTAATAATATAGTTAAATTTATTTTGAGAAAAATCATAAAACATTATTTCTTATTATTTAGTCTCATATAATGTTATTTTTCAATTTGTTCACGACATATAAAATCTCATTAGCAAACATTTTTGACTTAGTGAAAATTTCACTTTCCTTGAAACCAAAGTGCTACTTAAAATTTCTTTAAGAAAAATACGTACTTATATATCTGCTTTCTATTTAAAAAATAAGTCAGCCTTCAGTTAGTCAAATCTTTCTCGTTATTATTAGACACTTTACGAGTACCTAGGTAAAATTTTATTACGGTCGCTCAGTTAAATTCTGTAAAAATAGCGCGAAAATGATAATATCTACAGTTTATTCCCAATGATTCATCTGCAGGTAGTTAGTTTCAAAATTTAGAACACGTAATGAAAATAGATTATATGCACTTTATATATTATTTTGTGTTTGTACATTTTAGCATGTTTTATCAAGTATGCTTTCTTTTCATGTTTGATTTAATAAATACGCACTTAGTTATTGTTAATTTTTTAAATTCTCTTAATATTATACAGTATGTCCACCGATTAAATTCGGAAGAAAGGAAACTTTTTATCTGCAAGTTTTTTTCACGAAAAGCAAGAAATTTATATTAATTATAAGAAAATGGATCAAATAAAAACTTTTTATTTTCATGCTCATACTAGGCTTTCAGAAACAATAAGATCATACATACATAATCCGTAAAAGTAATTATAATCTGCACCAGTAGTACAACCACACCAAATTTATCCAATATTTAATTCTATCCAATATATGCTTTACTAAAAGATAAATATGAAAGATTTTGAGAAATTGCTTAAAAGAAAAAGTGAAAACATAACAGGACCTATTAAAAATTTCACTGGAAGATTATTATACTCTTCGCAACTAGGAAAACGTTGGTGACTGAATTCTGAACGACTTTCAAAATGTCCGTCCGTCCGTCCGTCTGTCTGTCGGTATGTCCGTCCGTCACGTTTCCTTTAAGCACGGTAACATAAGAGTGAAAAGTCCGATTGTATTTAATATTATTTTTCATTATATATATTTTTTGCTGTGCAAATTATGTAAGTATGGAAAACTATTATTAAGACCATAAGCAATATTCGTGATTTTTTTTCGGGCTGAGGCAATGCGATTTAATATCTTTTTGAAATACTTAAAAATTTAATTTAGCAATTATAGAAAGTTAAAGAGCCAGAAAATTTCTTTGAATTTATCAAAGTAAAAATTATATAATTTGACAACAATCCCCAGATTATCGTAATTTTTTCTAAAATTGAATGTTTAAAGACTTAAAAAACATACTAAATCTCATTGCCTCGGTTAAAAGAAATGACGAATATTGCTTGTGGTCTCAATAATAGTTTCCCATACATAGTTGCCCAGAAAAGTAGGATAACATACAAAAAAATGTATTGTTAATTTTTTTGTTAAAATAAAACTTAAAAATATTTAAAAAAACGATATGATTGTTTCAACGTATATTTTCCCGTTTCGGCGAAGCGTTCGGTTTTTTTTTTCAACTCTAATATACCGGATACCCACGAGATCAGTTACACCACCACATCTTTTATTTTTAAGGAATCACTACTTCCACATCCAAATTTCCCATCCAAGTCTCTTTAATCGAAAACATCTTGATACTATATTTGCACTCTAGTAAGCGAAACTAATCGCTCATAGAATTTTAATATAATGTTTGAAATCGTCGATAATATGTGAAGTCGTCAATTAAGTTAAACTGTTCGAATGAAAATGTGCGCACAAATAAAGTTACAGACAGAAGAACAGATACAAATTTTTTTTCTGTCAAATTTAGGTCTCGACGATTTGCATTCTAAACTTATTTAAACAAAAAAAAAAAAATGTGTTTTTTTACGATCACTATAATAGTAATACTTTTCGATTGACTAGTGCGGGCACTTACTAGGTATTATAAACTTAAATACGACTTTCATTTTTCTTGTGCAACCGTTGAACCGTTCGCATCATGTCTTTCTCAAAAAGAATATCCGAGCCAAAACTTTTGAACTTCATTGCACCTCAGCTTGTGAAAAGTACAATGGTGTAGATTGTACTAATTGTAAACCTGCGGAAGATTTAATAGATACTAACGGAACAAATGAAACTTTGGAAGTTGACGAAACAAATTCATTTCATGAGTCTTTACTATAAATAAAATTATGGTTACAATATTTATACTTTAAATAAAATAAGTGTTATACTTGTAACTATATAAACCTATTTCAATCCTTTGAATCAGTTCTCCCACTTTTATCATTACCAAATAAGAATTGTGAAAAACAAAAATTTTCCGGAAAACTTTTTCACATTCTTAATCTAAAAATTATATTGAACCTTTAAAAATGGTATAACTATATAGGTTCCATATGTTTTTATAATAATATATATAGTTCACGGTCATTTTTTGAATTTTCATGTATTTTGTAATGTGCAAAAAATGTAGTACATTATTTATCGTGAAAAACTGCCTGCAACTGGGAAAATTAGCAAGTTACAAAAACATTCCAAGAGACAAAAAATATTTAGAAGTCCTCAATGCATAAAGTTTAAATTTTTTCAAATTTTTAAGTTACTTATTTTAGCGCTACAATTTCAAAAAAGGGTGGTTTTTCATGTTTTTCCGGAAAAACTCGGTGAAAACACACTTTACAGGGAATCTGCAAATAAAAAAGGCTTGTATTTCGATGATATTTCACCTGAATTTTTTCAGATTTTTTTTTCAACTTTTACATTTTCCCTCCCCCACTTTTATGGATTTTGGAGTGGCCATATCTCGAAAAATATGCATTTTTAGAAAAAATTCATAAGAGTAAAAACATATTATTTTGGGTCAAAAAGGTAAACATATTGTTTTATTACATTTTTGACCTAATTCTACAAGTTACAGAACCCATGATAAAAGGGGTGTTTTTTACCCCTTCCGATCATCTTTTTTCAACATTTTTATTAACTTCATTACAAACACAACAAGGTTTCATCAAAATCCATTCATTAGCACTCAAATTAGATGTTATGGAATCCAGATATATTTTATACTTTGATATGACAGAAAAAATTACATATATAGAGTGTTTTTAATTTTAATTTACTACTTATATTCCTTATATTAACGGACGGAGCTATAGTTTCCTAATATCATTTGTTAAATCCGTTAAATAGTTCAATTGAAACAATTTGTATAAAATTGCATGAAAATAAAATTATTAAAATTCAACATAAATATTTAATAGTTTAAAAACTATATATTTTGTGCATATGAGTAATATCAAATATCAATTTAGTCAAAAAATCCTTATAATCACACATAATGCTAGAAATCCCGAAATTACATAGAGAAATAAAATGATTCTTTGTACTAAAGTAAATTTTTTTAAGTGGGACCATATTGGTAACAAGGTAGTACTACCATTAAGAAGGAAGATATTGATAAGCTAAGCTAACTTTGCATATCTGACAGGTACAACTGAAATTACCGTCCATATATAATTGAAGGGTAAGATGTAACTAAGGTGGTTTTGAAAACAGTGAAATATTTAGCTCATCAAACTGTTACTTCGGCTTATCGATATTTTCATTGTATTACTTCCTCCACGTAATGGAGGTTTTTGACGAGTGTTGAGACTTGAAGAAAATGGCATTTTTGATGATGGCCATAAAAAAGTATTATTTAAATTTTTTGCAGATATTAATGTAGAGATATTTACTAGAAATCGGGAAAACGCACTACCGCCTCTACGTTTTCCACCTCCTACGTCCCTCAGGCCGGTAATTTACTTAAAACATGTTAACCTCCATCTGTCATTTTTTTTTTTGTTAAATGCTTATCACTGAGATAATAGACATTTTAGACACATAGTACCTTATATGACGATGATGAAAATTTGAAGTAGAATCTAAAACTAAAATAATATACAGGGTGTTCCATTTAAAAAATACCACTTTATCTTGTCGCTTCGTATAAAAGCATGAACAAAATTTTATGTTAGTAAAAAATAATAGTTAATTTCATTTGGAACAACTTTTACTTTAACATTTGTTACTTTAACATTTTTTTTATTGTTTCCGAAAAATGTATACATTAATCATGAACATTTAAATATATGGCTAACAATAAGTGTCTGTTGAGCACATTATTAGTATTATATTTATTTTTAGTAAGTATCACTTTTAATTTGATCCACTCAAAAATACCCATTTGTGGCTAACTTGAATCTGTCGGAAGCAGAAACTCCTAAAAGTGCTTGCTGTAAAAAATATAACGTAGAGGGCGCTCTAGCACAGTATAATAATACACAATCCGTGCATGCCACAAATATTGTAGAAAGTACCACACGTAAAACTATGCATTTCTGGCAACTTTTCACACATTTTGCCTTTTGAGAAAATAGTCGATTAACTTATTCTCTATGATAACGATTATTGTGAACCGTGACGGATAAATGGTCACCCGAAGGATTTATAATAGATGGTCCGCTAAAATATGATGAATCACAGAGTTCTGGTGGATAAAGACTCTGGCATACGCGTGTATGTATGCCACAGTTTTGGAGTATCCCAGAAATGAGTTTGATGCACACACAGGGCTCCATAAATATGACGGCACATACACACACACACACACACACACACACACACACACACACACACACACACACACACACACACACACACACACACACACACACACACACACACACACACACACACACACACAGACATTTTTCAAAAACCACTTTTTTGGGTTACTGGGACCTCAAAACGTCAAGATTTGATGTTATCTCAATTTTCGATTTTGGACCAATTTCAGTAACCTCCACAATTGTGGGGAGGTTAAAAAATAATCCATATCATTGTGTCAGTGATTCTGAACAATATTGTCAAAATGCTCGTATGTCTGTTCGTTACGTTAGTGTCAGACTGGGGGAAGAACCTTATTGTTTTTGAACAATATCAATCGGTAAATAAAAAAGTTATTAATCATTTACATTTTTTTTAATTCTTCAATTTTATGTTTTTTGTTATTAAATACAATTCTTATAAAATATTATTTTAGAGATTATTTCCTATCACTATTTACATATATTGCTAATATGCATTTCATAATAACAATATCCAACCGACGAAACACGATTTTCAGCTTACCCATCCTCCATGGATCGCAGGTTTGAGACGCAAATAGATTGAATTATATTAGCTTTTTTTTTACTTTAATCAAATAGATATACATTAATATTCAGATATCGAGAAAAGACGCCCGTGTCTGTATATGTGTAAGTATGTTGATGTATATAGACCATTTCTTGAAAGCACATACATTTCATTATTCAAACATTTTATTCATAATATATTATTCTCGATATAATAATAATAATAAATGTCTTTACTGTAACTTTACAAGTTGTAACATTTACAAATGGCGAAGTTCAGAAATAGTGGCTCTTCCACTTAACCAAAGGACTTTACAGCAAAACGTTGCTAATAGCTTTTTATGAAGCATATGGACGAGTATAAACAAGGTTTCAAAAGTATAGCAGGTATACAAAAAATCTATTCGAACTATTTTTAAGAATTAAATAAATTAAGTCATACATCAATTAAGAGTAAAATGTTAATTTTTTTGGGGACAGTATTAAATTAAAATACAATATTTCTGGAAACAATTCAGTAAAAATTTAATTTTTATGTAGAAAAACTAATTTACAGCCAAATTAGGTAAACTTTACTACACGACAAACAGAAAAATAATGCCTAGGTATTCGACGTCCTATATCCCAGAAGAGACCATGTGAATGAGAGAATGGCGCATTTTGAGACAATGGACAAACTCAATATCCGAATATATTGCGATTAATTTCTTATTCCAAAAAAACCTCCAGAGCCACGATCCGGATTCGAACCAGGAACTCAACCATGATAGCCAAGTATGCTTGTCTCTCGATCAAGTAGTCGGTCAACATTTCGAAAATATTTTTCCCAAAATTGTATGAAACTGAGAAATTAAGTGTCAGAAGGTTCAATCTTCATCAGACGTTCCTGATATATTGTTTACTATCCTCAGATATTTTAAGAATAAAATATATTTTAAGAATAAAATATAGGTATACGGTGCACGTAATCTACGTCCGTATATATGCATTATGCACAACGGAATAAAATGGTCATTAAACGGAGATTTACAATCGGTAAATCTACATGCAGATGCACTAAGAACTATATTGTGAGATGAAACAGTTTTATGTATACTTCAGAGGCGAATTTCTTCAAAGTAATATTTTACTTCTCATTATTTTCTTAATATGCACTGAATTCTATATTAGATCTGCGATTTGCTGAAATTGTTCAGTACAAACCAAAAGCTTAGCTTATAAACTAGGAATGAATTTGTATTTTTTCAAATTTCCATATGATTAATAGTTTCGGAGATATAAAAGTTTAAAGTTGGCGTCCGAGCGTTTATGAGACGAAGTATTTAGTTTAAGGGTTAAATAACTCAGAAACTTACGTAAAAAAATTTGCAAATTAAAATCAAAGGCTAAGCTTTTGAATGATTTTTTATTTGTTTCTGTAGTATAAAAAACAAAAGTTATGACCAGAGAAATGTGCGTGTTCACATTTTCTAAATAAATACTTCACCATTTTGTTTCTGTAATCAGTACCTAAGTGAATAATTCTCAAATACCATTTTTCATTAATACATAGCTCTACTTAGATGATAAAATTATTTTGCTCATTTAAAGAACTTGCTTTAGAAAAAATTGCACTTTAAAATATAAAAGTATTTTCGAAAGTAAAACTTTTGTTTTCTTTATAAATAGCTCCTTCAATTTTAGTTTTAGCGAAAAAATGGTAAAGACCAAAAAGAAAGCTTATAAATTGGGAACGATGGTTTTTTAAATTTCTGTAAAATTAGGAGTTTCGAAGATACAGAACTTTAAATACGGCGTCCGAACGTTTATGAGACGAAATATTTAGTTTGGACGTTAAATACAGTTTCGTCAAAAATCTGTTTTGATCGAGATTTGCACTGACAAAGTAGTATCGACTAATGTACCAGACTAATTGCAGAAATCTGACATATTTATCCCCGTTGCAAAGATTTTGCATCTAAGTAAATACTCTAATAATACAAACGTTTTAATGAGCCTGAACATCGTAAACTAATAAATTCCTACGCGGAATCCTACGTTATCCAGGATTAATGTCCCCAAAAATATCTTCAGAAATTAATTTTGCATTATAAATAAATGCCTGAATTCGTCCTTTGCGGATTGAGATGTTTTAGGATAATTACTTGGAATAGGCGATGGAATTTGAAATTCACTTTTTATCTAATTCATCTTAGGGAAAAGCAGGAATTAATTAATCAAAAGAAACAACATTTCCTTGAGACTGATAAATTTTATAATTTATCTCATTATGCAAGGAACATAAAGACATCTATAAATATCGAGTACCTGGTAAGTTTTTATGACAGTTTTAAATAGTTAAAATATTGTTAATTCCCAGACGTTTCAAATCTCAACCGTGAAATTTAAAGAATTTATATACGATACAATTTTTCGCTCAAAAAAATCGAAATGCATTAACCTGGTTTTCACAAATCGATTTCAGAAGAAAAAGCAGTCACTTAGGAAGGTTGAATGACGATCATCCAACTTAAAACTATTATAAAATAATCATCTCATTAGCCCACACATGAATCAGTCTACAATGATCCCTGCAGATTGAACCCGATAATTTGTAATCTGTGTAACTTAGTTTTATCATGGATTTTTTTGCTCGAGTTATTTGCTGGACACAATGTTAAACGACGACACATTGATACACCTAGGTTAACGAATTCTCGCTCAATTTTTTTTATGTACTCTACAAAATACCTCGGTAACTTATAAATATGCTTTTATCGAATAAGTCATGAAAAATGACGTTTTCTCCAAGAACTGAGAACACAATTATGTTCTGTTTTCGTTTTCGCTCTCATATGCAAAACAAAATCAGAGACATTTCCATAAATTCATCTACAAAGAAAATTGAAAGAGGAACATACATAGGAACATACATTTGAAAAATCAGAGACAATAATGTGCCATGTGGTGCAGCGCGTCGGAAAACTGTATCATCTACTGTGAACTCTGTACCAGATTGAAATGCTCACTTAATGCTTTAAGTATACGGAAAAAGTGTTAAAAATATGTTTTTAGAAAGAAACAGGTCGTATACGGACTATATATATACCTGTCTGACACGATTTGGGTATAAGTGATTGAATAAAGAAAAAATTAAGCTAAACTTCGCCCTTTAGATTAAGGAAATTGTATTTCTTTTCTGAAATAAAGATGATTAATTATTATTATTTGCTTGGTTGAAGAAAACTTTAACCGCCATATACCACAATAAAACTCTACGAAAAGGATACTACTAAAACTATCTCTTTCTATGACGTTTTCTCTCTTCGAGCAAGCGGTCCAGTTTGGTATCAAGTCCGATGGCCATAAGTCATAAACTAAAGGTGGTCTTATGTTTCCTGGTAGAAAATATATCTTTAAGAAATTTAACCGAATCATTTTCCAAAATACATACGAAATAATCTTAAAGTTATTTACACTGCAGTTAAGTTTGAGGGCGCTGAAAGAAAGCAGCTTACTTCGCTCTAAATTGGTTTTCAGAGGATTTAATATGTTCAGGTATTTTTATCGGTATATTTTTACAATTACAAAATATGGTAAGTGTCGTAGTATATAAATATTTTGCTTTAAATACAATAATAAAATAGGTAAAATACAAATACGTAGAGAGTGTTTTAAAGTATAACTTGACATATGTCTGAGTTATTATTAATTCGCTTAAGATTTTATGTGTTGCGCACCAAGTTATTGCAATTATAATTGATTACACAGGCACACAAAAAATTGGTCTGTTTCTGGGTTTCGACGTGCTAAACACGAATCAGGTGTCCGTTTACCTCCATCACCCACCAATTTTAAGTAAATCGTGAAAACCCTAAAGAATTTTATAAAAAAGCCTCATATAAAAAATGATTTGTGTTGAACACGTCGAAATACATATTGATTACCCAATGGAGTTCCAAAAACTTTTTTGTGTGCCTATGTTGTACTCTTCGCAAATACGAAAACGAAGAGTATAATTGCATTTGATCGGCACATTTCTGAATCCGTAAATATTGCTCGCAGACAAAAAATTTTCATATTGTGTGAGTGAACGAATTCTGAACGACTTTCAAAATGTCCGTCTGTTCGTCCGTCCATCCGTCCGTCACGTTTCTTGTAAGCACGATAACTTAAGAAGGAAAAGTCCGTTGTATTGAAACTTGGAAAGTAAGTTAGCGTTAGCTAGAGGAAGAACCATATTGTTTTTGAAAAAAAAAAAATCAATCAGTAAATAAAAAAGTTATTAATCATTTAAATTTTAAAAAAATCTTAATTTTTGACCCTTGTACTTAAATATATTTAAGTACAATCTTGCGAAATGTTATTCTCTATATTTTTTTTTTATACATTTTACTAATATATGTATATTTCATAATAATATATCTAATCCGTTAAAATATAATACTGGAATGATATATATTACAAACATTCGATTTTTATAGTAATGTGTGAAAGCCCAATGGCTAAAGCTTTGCCTTTGGTTGTCTGGTTGGCTCCGGGACAGGTTTCAGGCAGGCGCATACAGGGTCATTCACGGAAAGCGGGTATTAGACGTTTCTTGGGATCTGTCCAGTTTAGAAATTTGAAAATTGGTATGAGGGGGTTTTTGGATATGGCGGATCCAACGAAAATATTTTCATGCTTGTGCTACTTCCGCTTATACCGGATGTAGCACCTAACTTTGTTATTTTAAATGGAACACGCTGTATTTTATTGCATATTTCGATTCCTCATAAAATTTTAGCTTAGGTTTATGTACCATAATATACTCTTAAACATACCGGTTTTCGAGATAATTAATATTTTTGGAGATTTTTGACGGTTCCCACCCTTCGGAAAAAAAATCAATATCTTCTATCATGTAGCCGATTAGGAAATTTTTTTTTTCAAACTCTTACAAGTATCCTATGACCTAACTAAAAATTCTCTTATGTTTTCACAATATCATACAGAGTATTTTATTTTCAAAGTCGAACATTGTTTCAGTTTAAACGTCAAAAAGTCATTTTTTTCAAATGGAACCCCCTGTATATTTTCACAGAATCGAATAGAGGATTGAATTCTGCATCGATTGATGTTACCATTCCATATACCTATCTCTCTTTGTTTTTTTATTATGGACGAATATTTGTTAAACGTACAAACAAAATCAGCACTGTTTGTTAGTAGGCAATACAAGTCATAACTTGGTTCCTTTTTATCATAAACGAGAATAATCATGTAGATAATTGATAATCATTTGTTTATTATCAAGATGACAGCTTCAAAAACGAGAGATTAGATTTATAACAAATACTTTGGGACAAAAATTTACAAAATTAATGAACACTTTGGATATAAATATTTAATGCAGCAACTGTTTAAAATGCTCTTCACTTGCACTTACAGTGGCTTGGCTATTTCATGGGAATTTGTTAAAATATAGCCCGTTCTCTGTGGTAGTAGCAGGGGTGGCATAAACAATATTTTTGTTACCCCAATGGTTCAAAGTCTAAGGGGGTCAAATCAGGGGACCTTGCTGGCCATCTCCAAGGTCCTCGGTAGCCAAACCACCTATCTTCGAACGTCGCTACTAATTCGTCATAAACTTCCCGTGGACCGCAACCATTCATTTCAAAATACATAGAATTATAAATATTTAGGGGCAAATTATCAATAAAAGTTTCTGTTCGCAAAATCTTCGCATATTTATTGCTATTTAAATTCTCCTCGTAGATATGATACTATCAAAAATATTGTTTATGCCACCATGGCTACTACCAAAGAAGATCCAAAGAAGAGAATACGGACTGTATTTCAGTAAATACCGACGAAATTCGCCGAGCCATTGTAAGTGCCGTAAATTCCAGGATATTGGCTTGTTTGGAGCAGAATGGAGAGCATTTTGAACAGTTGCTGCATTAAATATTTATATTCAGTGTTCATATTTTGTAAATTGTTGTGCCAAAGTATTTGTTATAAATCTAATCTCTCGTTTTTGAAGCTGTCAAAAACAAATGATTATCAATTATCTACATGATTATTCTCGTTTATGATAAAAAATTAACCGAGTTATGACTTGTATTGCCTACTAACAAACAGTGCTGATTTTGTTTGTACGTTTTACAAATATTCGTCCATAATAAGAAAACAAAAAGAGATAGGTATAGGGAATGGTAATATCAATCGATGCAGAATTCAATCCTCTATTAGATTCTGTGAAAATATACAGGGGGGTTCCATTTGAAAAAAATGACTTCTTGACGTTTGAACTAAAACAATGTTCGACTGTGAAAATAAAATACTATGTATGATATTGTGAAAACATAAGAGAACTTTTAGTTAGGTCATAGGATACTTGTAAGAATTTGAAAAGAAAATTTTCTAATCGGCTACATGATAGAAGATATTGATTTTTTTTCCGAAGGGTGGGAACCGTAAAAAATCTCCAAAAATATTAATTATCTCGAAAATCGGAATGTTTAAGAGTATGTTATGGTCTCGGTTATGGTACATACACCTAAGCTAAAATTTGCAATAAAATACAGGGTGTTCCATTTAAAATAACAAGTTAGGTGCTACATCCGGTATAAACGGAAGTAGCATAAGCATGAAAATATTTTCGTTGGATCCGCCATATCTAAAAACCCCCTCATACCAATTTTCAAACTTCTAAACTCGACAGATCCCAAGAAACGTCTAATACCCGCTTTCCGTGAATGACCCTGTATGTATTTGTGAATGTTAATAGCAGAATAAGCATGGTAAAATGGCCCTAGAAGCGTTTGGGCCTAATTCCGTGTCAGTAGATCGACAATAAGAAAAGAAATGTTTTCCTCGAGTTTTAGCCCCCCGTCGCCATGGGTAACACCTGTACCAGCGTATCCTTATGTATTTGGACCCGCTAAAACCGAATCCGAAGTCAGAATTGTCAGAATTGCCAAAAAGCACCCACCCCAAAAATGGTCTGTCCGGAGGACCATACCAGTGGCAGTGTATCCTTATGTATTTGGTAAGTATACACTGGTCTGGTCCACTTTTTTTGGTTTTGGGGAAGTTTTTTTGGGGTTGGGGGTGAAAAACGACTGAATCTTACAATTCTGACTTCGGATTCGGTTTCAGCAGGTCCAAATACATAACGATACACTGATATGGTGCGCAGGCCAGACTACTTTTTTGTTTTTGGGGGTTAGGGGTGAAAATCAACCGAATAATTATGACTTCGGATTCGGTTTCGGAGGGTCAAAATACATAAGGATACACTGGTATAGTCCGCAGGCCAGATCACTTTCTTGGGGGGGGGGGGTGTTTTTTGAGGTTGGGGGTGAAAAAAGAAGTAATCTGGCAATTCTGACTTCAGACTCGGTTTCAGCGAGCGGGACCAAATACATAAGGATACACTGGTCTGGTCCGCAGGCCAGACCATTTTTTTTTATGTGGCTGTCTAATTAGAGTTTCAATGGTTAAGCACCACTAAAAAATGCGTGGTAACAGTTTTTATTTTTTTTAATTATGGTGCACCACTTCAAAAAATTTGAAAAAAATCTTCAATAAACTAGGTACTCAAAACAATGTATTTTTGGTAAAAGCTTTGTGTATGCGAATCATTATTTTCATGAAAAAATAAATATTCTCATTTTTATTTTTTTTATTCGAAAAAGGCAGCAAAATTTTCTTATTCTTTTTTTCCTAAGATGTATTTAAATTACATGTATATCGTCTATTTTTTTCATAATAATTAACGGACAACTTGCACAGATAAAAAATGAAAAAACGAAATGTCGTGTTTATTAGGGTACAGCCTCCCGTAGCGACGGGGGGCTAAAGTTCGAGGAAAACATTTCTTTTCCTATTGTCGATTTACTGACATCGAATTAGGCCCAAACTCTTCTGGGGCCATTTTACCATACTTATTCTGCTTTTATTTGCTTGCTGGCTTGCTTGCCTTGCAATACAAAGGTCTTGTGTTCGAATCCTTGACAGGGTGGTTGTTTTTTTAATTTTTTTTTTCATATATTTTTTTCACACCAAAGTTCGTATCACAAAATTTAGAATGTCCAAAAACTAATATTATTTACAAAAAAAATGTGAAGAGTATCCTATAGAATGTGTAACAATTATATAAAAAGCTCAGTAAATCCGTGAAGAGTATAATGCTACCACTAGTTACTACTTATAATTAATATTTTCGCCACTTTTGTAATATAACATTGTATGCAGCACATACGATTTTACCATTGTTTATGCGAATACGAATCATTATCATTATTAGGAACTGAAATGACTGCGTACGAAAAATTTATGTGTGATATAATCTATGCTATAATGAAATGTTTCTCCATACTGTTATCTTCCTAATGCCTTATTATTTCTATTTGTAGGAAAATAAACATAAATTTATGTGAACGTACTAATTCCCGCCAAGCATTAACAATGTTTATTTATATCTACAGACATATGCTGCTAATGCTAATTTTCATCCGACATGTCTATGTGACTATTCATAGTAGTCGATAGTCGACGCCCTACAGTTTTCATCGAACATTTAGTGCGATGAGGGCAGCAGAGGGAGGCATAATAAGTAGCCCTTGGTTAGCCCTTTATTTGGTTAAGAAAACTGAATCAGATTTATTTAGTTTGTGTTGAAATGGAGTTAGTAGGGATAAACTTCGTTCGATGTATAATCAAGGACGCTGAAGGAGATTATATTCGAGGTTAAATCTTTATGTTCTTAACAAGGAAAGGAAGTAATTATTTAAATATCATTTCAAAATAAGAAAGGGTCATACGATCAAAAGTATAGAATCAAAGGCAAACTTTAAAATTTGACCCAGAAAATCACTAAGAGTATTAGTCCAGTCAATGAATGGTTTCTAGAGGAAAATGCTGAGATCACAATTTTTGACTAGAGAGAAGAAACGGTATACACGCACACATAGATATATACGCACACACACACACACACTTACAAACGCAAAGACATTTTTTATTCGTTATTTCATTTCAGTCTGCTGTGAAACGGATATCTGTAAAAGAAATTTTTTTCTACGATTATTAAAATTTATTTTCAATTTATAATAAAGGACCCCGCACACCATATAGGGGGATTTGTGCCTCCAGTCAAATTTAATCTAACCCACGTATAAATGTTCTTTTGAACCCCCTGAACAAATGTTCAAATGCAGCCAGGTCCGAAAGGGTCTTCGTTTCGAGATATGGAGCCCTAAAGATCGTTCCAAATTCGAAATCGCCCAAAGTTACTTTGTCTTAATGACTAAATTCTCCGATTAAAGAACTTATATCTGGATACATAATGGCATTGATTCATTTGTTGCTGAAAGACTCACAATCTAAGGCACTTCTTCCCAAAAGTTTCTGATTGGCCCATCGGCCTATTCGCGGCTGTTTTCTACACGGTCGGTTCAGTTTGCAAGATTTGTAGACTATGAGGTTCCTTAATATACAGCTTTTAGGCGAAGAAATCAGTGCGGGGGTGAAAAGTCAGACTATCTTTGTTCTACGAACGCGCGGTAGCGGCTCAGTTATCTCAATCGAGAAGAACCGTCCGTACTGGCCCGAAATATGGTTTGACGTTACTATGATCTGTAGTGTTACATTCTACAACTTATCCTCATTACCAGTATGCAGAACAGTGACTAAAAATGCGAGGATAATTACCACCGACCTCAAAAGCGGGTCTTTGCGAGCCCATTCCAGTTACGAGTTCTTTGCTTAATTAACATTACACAAATTCTTACAATATTTTGAATAAGGCCCTGCATCTGGTGTGATTTCTGTAGTATTATAAATAATATCCTTTCAATACATATTTCCCTTGAATAAAACATCTCTACCTATTATGTTTTTTAAATCCGCAGTTATGTTCATAGAGTTTAACCAACAATTATTACATAAAATATGTACAATATTGTACATTCTCCCTTCTACACATACCCCATACCCGCCACTGTTGCCTATGAGATGTGATGTTCATCTATCCATTTTAATGGACATATAATGTGACTATGTTAGGAGCAAATGAGGTATATGAAGAAAAGATAGCCATTATGTATCTAGATATAAGTTCTTTAATCGGAGACTAAATTCTATTGCTGTTTCCATAGAAATCAAAAGTAAAACAACGAAATATTAAGTTTTATTTCACACTCTTTTATTTATTTTTCACTTGTCAATAATGACATTGTTTTGATTCATTGAATTTCCTACTAACGAGTGTGTTATTTTTTTAAAAAATATCGGCATTTCTTGAGTACGTGGACACGAATTACTGATCGAAACTGTTTAGGTAAGATTACCACAGAAAATTCCATAATCATAGTTCAAATAAAAATCAATGGACCTGATTAAATTGCCCATTTAATGGGCATTTAAAATAAAAAACATGATACACTCTGAAAGTTCAGATAAAAAACGAACAATTCTAATCCTAGGAAGCTCGGAGAACAATAATTCATCATAAGATTTTGAGTTTTGACTTTTCATTTCGCATAAAAAGAATCGCGTAGTTTAGTTGCTCCCAGTAAAAATATCTAAAAAAAAAATATCTATACCTATAAAATATCCAAATACGTTGCTTTTAGATATTATTAATGCTGGACATATACCACCACAGGCACTTGAACTTCCAGTTGCATAAAAATCAGAAATACATTGTATCTTTGAAAAAATGTGAACCGCGCCGAATCGTCCTCGATTTTGACCGTATCTCAAGGGCTAGAACTAAAATAAAAACGATTTTAACAGAAGTTTTTTATTTAAAAAAAAAAGTATCATCAACTTTATTCTTGAATTGAAAAAACTGCAGCGAAGCCCTTGAAGACCCACGGTGTCATTAACACGAGTAAGAAATATGGTGTTATTTACGAATTAATTATGCAGTTCTGAATTTCCATAAAATCAAAGCCAACTTTAATTTAATTTTTTCAATTTTAGAACGTATTTGGAACGATCTTTAGGGCTCCATATCTCGAAACGAAGACCTTTTCGGACCTGGCTGCATTTGAACATTTGTTCAGGGGGTTCAAAAGTACATTTTTACGTGGGTTAGATTAAATTTCACTGGAGGCAGAGATCCCCGTATATGGTGTTCGGGGTCCTTCATAATAAAGTTAGAATACAGTCAAAAGATATACAATTTATTACTGAACCATAACAGATACGAAAAAAATTAATAGAAATATTATTGTAAAAAATTTAGTCAGCTTTAATTTTGATTAGGGCTAACCGTTTTCGAGATATGAGCGAAAAACAAAAAACCGGGACCTTCCCCCCATGCATCCCCCCCCCCACTTCCTACGTTCGGAGACTTTTGGCATGTTTACCTCCTAAATAGTCCAAACACAGCTCTCAAGTCAAAAATTGTGATACGGCATTTCCCTCTAGACACCCTTATTGAACGTTCATTTACTGGGCTCCTATATAGTCCATTTCAGAAACACAAGATGAAATTCTCAAATGATATCTTGAATTTTAGAGGGGAAGAGAAGAGTTTATAATTTAATTTATACCAATAAAAGATAATAATCATTATTCATTTAAAAAATATCATCTATAAACTATTCTTAATTATGTCGTCTTAATATAAAATCAGTCAAATTATTACTAAAACTTCGGATCTGCCCATTTTTATTTATTCCCCTTTATTTACTCCGAAATCACCACCAATACAATTCGAGTTCCACATCATGATTTGGAGTCCACGCTAAATTTTAGATCCCTAGGCGTAAAGGATCTACCATTGTGGCCTAGTTGGCTAGTAAAAAGTAATACTATCCACTATAATACTCCTAGCCTCTTCGTCGCACAACTATTCAGTACATACAAACAAATAAATATAGAGGGTGTCAGAAAAATTACTTTTAATCCTTTTCATCTACTTATCGATTTTTTTTTGTAAACAATTGGGTATTTCTCCTAGATAACACTAAATTATTGTCTAAATTTAAACACAATCGAGTTATCACCCTTACAAGACACACGACGGACGGGTAGACAGACAGCGGACGGATGACAGATGGACAGAGAGACGGGCAGACGGATATACACGAATATTTTGAACATTGTTCAGAATTCGTTGACTGACACTAAGATATGATTTTTTTATATCTACCAGCGATATTACGGTTTTAGAAATATGCAGATCAAATGTCAATCAACATTCTCAGTTTTCGTATTGGCGAAAAGTAACGTAAAATCTTGACTCAATTCTTATAATGTGTAAAGTATTTCTGAGCGGCTGTAGCTCAATGGTGAAGCTTTTCCGGACTCAATGTTTATTTGCTTATAGGCTTATAGCGTACAGGCTAACTGTTCTTACTATAATTGGGCTTGGAAAATAAGCTTCTAAATGGAAGAGACTGTATACACTCTGCAAGTATAAACTATGATGCAGGAAATTTTATAGCGTTCTTGACATTTCTTATATGTATAACATTTTTTTAATTTTCTTACCCTTCAAAATAAATTTTATACTAAAACTAAGAAAGATACATAAGATATTTAAAAATATTTCGTTTACTTTTGATTCTCTCTCAAAAACGAAATGACTAGATTGTAGTATGCAATGAAGCATGAAGTTTTAAAAACTCATTTTTTTGATAGTTTCCAAGGTACATACGTTTATAGTGATCTTTGTTCTACAATCATCCCTACAGTCAAAATGCCAATCGTAAGAAATTTTACCCTTTTTACTTCCACGTCCAGTGGAAGTATAGTAACGATAAAAAAATTTTTAAAAATTTTTATTTTCCAAATAGGCTTAAAATGTCATGAAACGTCGAGATTTTAAGTTTGAGCGAAAAAAATTTTCTGTCTGTCGGTCTGTCTGTCGGTCGGTCTGTCGGTCGGTCTGTCGGTCGGTCTGTCGGTCGGTCTGTCTGTCGGTCTGTCTGTCGGTCTGTCTGCCTGTAACTTTTTTTTTGTGCCCACGTTTACTCTGGAACCGTTTAAGATATTGACTTGAAATTTGGTACACATATGTACTTTAACGAGATCTAGAACTAGATTATATTTTCATCTTGTTCCGTCGAAGAGTTGGGGTGTAAATTGGGGTAAATTTGGGGTAAATGGGTAAATCAAGCAGGTAAGAGTCCACGAAATTGGTATTTAGTATATACAAGAGAAGCTAAGGTCTCAAAAAAAAAATTGGCATTAGCCACCCCCATTACCACCCCACCCCCTTATTAAAGGGGATGAAAAAAAAATTGTGATTAAGTGTATGTACAGGGACCAGAAACCTCAAAATATTTTTTTATTTCATCCACCCCCCACTACCACCACCCCCACCCCACTACCGATGTGGGGTATCGTTTTATGGGTTTTGGGGGTAGAGGATTTCAAATATTATATTATTAAAGTTCCATAAACAATTATTTTCACATACAAAGTTTTTTCGTTGTGAGTGACTTGGATAGAGAATCTGGATGTGGAAGTAGTGATTCCTTGGGCAGCGGTTTTTAATAAAGCATTACATTTATAAATAATATTTTGTCAATTTGAAAAATGTTTAGTAATTGTAATGTAAGGGAAAATAATTAGTTGTTCTATGAAATTTTACAGTCGCATGTAATTTTGCCCAATTTTTGTTTTGTGTTTAATATTAAAAAGCTCTGCCAAAGAAACCACTATTTCCATATCCAGATTTCCTATCCAAGTCTCTTACAACGAAAAAAAACATTGATACTATATTTGCACTCCACTATGTGGGAATAATTGTTCATAGAATTTTAATAATATAAAATTTGTAATCGTCTAACCCAAAAACCCATAAAACGATAAATTTCGAATCGTCAAACCCAAAAACCCGTAAAACGATATACCACATCGGATGGTAGTCAGTGCCGGTTTTAGATACAAATTGTCCCTAGGGCCAGGTCCCAGGTTGCTAGGGAATAGGAACAAGTTAAATGTCTTATATTATAATCTCTATTCTGGCTATCAGTTTATGGGCACTAACCCCCAAGATGAAAGGTAAAGGCGCCCCACACAGAGTGGCGCCCCTAGGCACGGGGCTAGTCAGAAAACCGGCCCTGGTGGTAATGGGTGTTGCCAAAAAAATTTGAGGCCTTTCGTGCTTGTACAGTTGTACACATACTAAATCACAATTTAATTTTTTTACCCCCTCTAATAATGATGGGTGGTGCGAATGAGGGATGATACTCGTGGTGATAGTGGAGGTGGCTGATGCAAAAAAAAAAAATTGAGATTGAGATCTTCTCGTACATACGAATGCGAAATCCCAATTTTATGGACTCTCACTTGCTTGTTTTATCTATTTACCACCAATTAACCTTCAACTCTTCAATGGAATAAGATCAAAATATAATCTAGTTCACAAATAATTCATGGTAAATTATCCCCGAATGGTTCGAATTCCATTATAAACTGTAGGACTCCGTCGTGTTTCTCAGGCCAATCTAGATCTCTTAGACTAAAGAAAGACATTCAGATGACTTGGAAGGCGGTTACAAAGATTTTCAAATATATTCATTCAAATTATTAACGAAATTCTAATCTTTATATTACACACTATGGTATTTCAACATTATATTTGGATTTTAGTTAAAAAGTAGTTTAGCAAATAACATAACAATAGGTAAATAAAATCTAACTATGTAGGTAATAGAAATAATTAAAATATTAATTTAACCTAAAATAAATTGTAATTATGGCAAATTTATACAAAATTATGCACAACATAGTTCAATTGTATTAATTTGCAAATTTGAACAAATATTTGCACAAAAACGTAAAATCTTCTACACGCGAATTTAAGAGGAAAGGACGATTTATAAACCGAACCTCAATATATCACGATAATTTGACGTTAAAAATAAATCGATGAAAGCCAAACGATCACATCACCAACGACAATTACAAAATGTTGTCCCGAATACGGCAAATCATTAATCAAATCATAATTACATTTTGCTTGTAATTACTTTGGTATTTTAATAAGAGGGGTGACTAGTAGAATCTTTAAAATAAAATACTACCGAATTCATTAATCACACCGTGGCTGCAGAGTTTGAAAACTAATTTTTAAACTAAAGCAAACATGCTCGAGTTAGTTATTGTTTGACTTGAAAACAGTTGTGTTTCGAAACCTGATTATTGCTATGTCAACTACAACTAGTTTCTTTTTTCGCTGATACAATAGGGAGAGCAACCCCGAACATATGCACATAAGAGCATGTGCACTCTGGAACAGATTGAGTTTTTTTGGACCCCGGATTTAAATTAACTCTATAATCAAATCTGATACCTACTTATTCACGGTGTAATACCTCCATTTTTCTTTTGTATGCTCTAGAGGCACCGCGCTGCGCTGCGCTGCATAACATTAAATTAGTTTGGAAATGCTTGCTTCTACAGTAGGCGCCTAAAAAGTTGTGGGTATATTATTCTTTCAATAACAAATAAGGCATGATAGTCCCTGAGTATCACTCCATAAATACCATCGTAAATATGAAAAATACCAAAAACTCGCATTCCAATATTTGAATCAAGGTATAACTCAGAAAGGGATGGGTATGGGCCAGGGTTGGAAAAAAAACAGTTTTTTTTGTTTTGAACAGTTTTTTTTGTTTAAAACAGGTTTTATTTTAAATTTTAAATGGTATGTTTAAAACATGTTTAAAACAAGTTTAAAACGTTTAAAACTATATTCAACTAAAATTAAATGGTGCCAGGCACACTATGTTTGCTACTACTAGTTGATGTCAGATGGCGCTCTTAAACGGATTTTACAGCACTCTGCAAATAAAATGCTCAGTTTAGTGCACGTGACCACTTTATTGGAATTATTTATTGGAATGGACCATCATCAGCACTTTTCTTACTTTTCCACAAACTCCAAAATAACACATTTATTTAAAACATCGCACTGTGTTTAAAACATCGCATTTTGTATTAAAAATGTTTTAAATATTTGTTTAAAACACAGTGCAATGTTTTAAACACTTTGTTTAAAACATTTTGTTTTAAACATGCCAACCCTGGTATGGGCATGCGAGACGCAAGAGTCTATAAAATAATTATTTATATTTATGTCTAAGTATTGTAAAATAGAGAGTAAATAACAATAACACTAAATGAGTTAATAAATGGTATGTTACAGTGTGATATGTTCGAGGATATGTTTGTTTTATGATAGAATTTTATTAATTTTTTTTCTTTACTGAGCTTTGCCTATTAGTATCCTGCCAATTTTTTCAAAAATATTAGAGAGGACAATTTATGATTAGATAAAACAACATATACAAATTAATGATCTGCTTCCTCCTACCCAATCTTCGTGTTGGTCATAGTACTACTACAGCTTTGTTGAGTATAAGTGATGACTACTTAAAAGCTATAGATAAATCTATCGTAACATGCTTGGTCTTACAAACGCGTTTGTCTGTCTCAACTCTCAACTATCAAATGCAAAACTGCACTATCTAGGCTTGACATCAAACACAATAGTATCTGTCACATGTCACACAGAACGTAACTTACATAATCTAGTTGTCAATTGTGGGTACCTCGGGGCTCAATACTTGGTCCAGTACTGTTGTCTTTATACCTGTCAGATTTGTGGAAAGTTTTAAAACAAGTACATTCCTACTCGGATGACACACAAATGTATTTTTCGTATCATCATCCGTATGATCAACATCCGTTGAAGGATCCGTGGTAAAAATTTAAGACGACTTTTTAATATATTCATTTGATTAGACAAACAGGGTTTAAATTTTAACTGCAGCAAAACCGTTGCTATAACTTTAAGATCTCTCAGGAATACTTTTGAAGATAATCCTGCGCAAGTATCTAGACGGTGGTCACATTAATCATAAAAGTTACTTTCGACTGTCATTTGCCTTTCAAAGAACGTGTAACCAAGGCTGTGGCAATTCTCTTTCGCTAAACTTTAAACTATTTATGAATTTAAACACGTACTATCCACCGCAACAGTTAAGACTTTCAAATTCATTAGTTTTATTAAAGATTGAATATGGTCGTTTACGACTCTTGTCTAACAGAAAGGGAGGTCTGAGGTCTATCGATTAGAAAAAGTCCAAAACTCAGGTGTTCGTTTCTCGGTTGGTGTGCCCAGATTTGAGCACATCACTTTCGAGATCGCTCTTGATTTGAAACATCACAATGTTACCTCAGATTCGTGACATAGAACTTGTGTATTCCTAGACACCATCTCTTTCATACTTAGAAGCAGTAGATTTGTGTAATAAAGTTTCCCAGTCTTTTGTCTCCTACACTCAAAGAAATAGTATGGGTAAATTCACCAAAAGAAAATGGTTGTTAACTAACAATATCGTTAATTTTGTTAAACCAAACTATATTGATGGTATTTTTAAACAAGAGGTGACTGTTATTTTAATTAATAAAAAGTTGTCGTACAACAAAACAAACATTAACTTAAAAAATAGATGAATAAGACTATTATTTTGTTCGTCTGACTATTATTTTGTTGAATTCTGTCAAATTAAACTAGATAATAGTATATTTTATATTTACCATAACTTATTTTTAATCTCTGAGATACATTTTTTATTTATACACGTTTAATGTTTGTTAGCACAATTTTGAGTAGAATTTCTCTGTATCTCCTATAGTTGGGTCAAGTACCTGTTGGACAGTGTAATTAAATAAATAAATAAATAAAATAAATAAATTATTGTCGTCTTCTAGAAGTTCTAAAAGAATTACCATAAAATTTGCTTGCTTACCACGTAGTCTATTACAGAAATTATTCCCAGATGACGCCACATACAAATCACTGACAATAATCAATCATGCATCATCTTATACACTTATGAATTTATAGAAAATTAATAACATGAGGGATCATCGATATATTTGGATGGATCTTATAAACGATCTCTAATCTTTGGTTTGGGTGGTCTGATGTCTCAATACTGAGATTTTGCCTAACCAAAAAAAACTTCATCATACAATAAAGTGTAGATCAATCTAAAAATTAGGTGGTGAACAAAAAACAAAGTCGTTGTACTATTTAATTGTAGACCAAATTGAAAATGGTTAGTGAACATAAAAAAATGTCATTGTACTATTTAATTTGTTACAAGAAGATATGATTATTAAACTACTATTTGTTTACGAAAACAAATAAAGTTGTGTGACTATTCTTTTCTAATTGATTTAACTATGAAACTAGATAGGCGCGATTTCATATGCTCTTTTTGGTTGAATGTACCTATCATTTTCTTTGAGTGTATTATTCTTTTAGGAAAAAAATATAGAATTAATTTTAAACTTCTTACATTTAACTGACTTCATTTTTACGTATGTACTTGTAACAGTTTCCTCTTCAATATTTTTTTTCTCTTTTAATATGAGAATTAAAATATCTTTAATTCTCTCTATCTTCTAATAATAATATGGAATGTCAAAAAAGACTCTTCAGGTGATAATTATGAACTTGTTGAAACACTATTAGGTTTTGTTAGGAAATCACCTAGGAAAACACTATTATTTTCAGTCTCTTCCTAGGCGCTTTCACTGCTGCACGTGGAGTTTACCTTTTTAAGCTGTTTAACCATAAAGACGTCATCGTTTATAACCAATGTGTTGGTTTTAATTCTAACTCTGATATTTAACTTTGATATTCATCTCCTTAAAGGCTAGCTTATGTCTGTGTAGACTTTCTGCCTTGAAAACACATATACTGGGCTTTAAATATTTTCTTGCTTTTCAGTTTAAATATCCACTTCAATACTAGAGTTTTTTCTCAGCATTGCCTTTCAAAATGTGTGCAAAGTTTCTATCCATTTTTTACTTAATTCTTCCACAACTTTATTTTAAAATTTGTCCAGTTTCTGCTAGAGTTTTTCCATGTTCAGATTTTCATACCTAATTTCCTCCCGTTCACTTATAATTATATAATTTCTATTCCAAACTTAATATTGACAGTTTTTATATTTGGTTTTACCTCCGCTGTTTCACTTCTAACTTGGTTAATTGCAATAAATATATTTTAAACTAATCATCGCCATGTGAAATAGAATCAGACTTAATGTAGTCCAACTATATTGCAAAAAGTTCATTTTAGCTCTTCTTATCAGTCACGTTAATACCTTATTTAATATTTACCTTTTGTTATGTGGGGATGTGGCAATGCATCAAATTACCTTCTTAATCTTAGTATAATCAACTATAACTTTTGCAATTACCATTCTATTTCACTACGCACAAGATGTGTTTCTCAATACTTTAATTTACTTTAGAAATACTACGGACTAGTCTATTGTCAGTCAAATTATTGGCGATGATTATAGTTAATTTTTTTGCATAAAGGGGAGGGTTCTTAATTTTTTTTATTTTATATTATTTTCTGAAAAAAAAAACAGACGCTTATAGGTTTTGCCATAGAATCATTAGTTGACCGAAAACTTCAAATCCTACTGTCCACCCAGTACATGCGCATACTGGTGACACATTTTTCAATAAGTGAAAAGTTTCAAGCATAGTTCAAACTTTTCTATAAAATGAAAAGTTCTCACACTCATGCGAAACTTCGCTGATTTTGTGTTCAGGGTCTACACCTTTTTTCCATTCGTTTTATATCTAGAGAGTGATAGCTATCAGACCTTAAATGCCTACCTTTGTAAATACAGCAAATTCAACACACTACCTTTCGATACTTTGAATAGAAAGTACTCTGACTCTACACAGTTGCTGACAAATAAAGAAAGAAAAATTATCATACAGAGCCGGATTATCCATAAGGCTAAATAGGCTATAGCCTAGGGGCGCCGAAGCGCGAGGGGGCACTAAGGCAATTCAAAACTAACTAAATTTATCTCCCGACGGCCGATGTGACATGTACTGTTTACCATTGACTTTTGGAAAATAAATGCATTGTAACGTCGTATAATGCATAAGGGGCTGGCGAAAAAAATAGCCGTAAAATCGAGTTGGGATAATGAGCGTAAAAAAATGTTTAAGGAAAGACAAGCATAAAAAGCTTTTGTACCTGCCGTCTTATCTGGGCCGAAATTAATAAATTTGTGTAAGCCTATGTAAACCCATTCTAAGTAACTATTTTGGTTACATTTTATAATTATATCCGTACCTATTAAGAATTATAAATACCAAAATACGTAAATATTCGTTTACTTATATTTATTTTTAAGAGATATCAGGATCTGAGAGAGAAGTAAATAATATGAAATAGAAAATGCGATATAATTTAAAGTAGAGTCCTGTTCATACGTTTAAAGTAATTATCCATATTTGAAGTTTTTGTTGCCGTAATCCTTCCGGGTATAGCCTGAGGCCTTCCTTATATAGTTGACCGCAGATTTAACAGGCACTCAAATAATGTCCCCCCCCGCTCATCAATTATCAAGCGCGAGGGGCCCGCGAGAGATTTTGGCAATTTTTTTTTTTAATTTCTCCCCCCGCTCATCAATTATTAAGGTGAGGGCCCGTTGGCTCTCGAGGGGCCCACCAGAGATTTTGGCAAAAATTTTTTTTTGCAAATTTCTCCCATCCGCTCATCAATTATTTATTAAGCACGGGGGCCCGTTGTGTTTGGAAGGGCCCGTGGCGGGGACCCGCCAGAGATTTTGGCAATTTTTTTTTTCAAATTTCTTTCCTTCGCTCATCAATTATTAAGCGCGAGGGCCCGTTGGCTTTGAAGGGCCCGTAGTGGGGGCCCGCCAGGGTTTTGGCAAATTTTTTTTTTCAAATTTCTCGTCCCGCTCATCAATTATTAAGCGCGGGGGCCCGTTGGGTTCCGAGGAGCCCGTAGCAAGGGCCTGCCAGAGATTTTGACAAAAAAAAATTTCCCGCTCATCAATTATTAGGCGCGGGGGACCTGATCCTTCCGGGTATAGCCGAAGGACTTCTTTATATCTACGTCGGTACTTTCTTTTATACAAGAAAATTATTTGTTATTTGATTATTTTATTTTGATAAAATTGTCGAATTTATTACCTCTGTATTGTATAGTTCAGCGAAGAGATGTTTACCTAAACCCGCGGATAGTACAAAAAAACATCCGACCTACTCTGCACTTTATATAGAGGGCTACAGACGATCCAACCAACCAACCAACCGACCTTCTCGGTACACTTTGGATATTACCATGAGAACTCGTAAAAGTGAGCTGGTCTGCTGTCGGTATGCTTTGAAGACGCTGGAATTCCAGCAGACCAGCTTTTACGAGTTGTCATGGAAATTTTCAAAGTGTACCGAGAAGGTTGGTTGATTGGGTGGTTGGATCGTCTGTACACCTCTGTATACCTTCCGCGCCGGTCTCATTGTTCGTTCTAAAGCGCTAAAGCAAAAAACGCTGCAATTTGACCGGCATGCGCCAGTTCAACTTTTTGTGCCAATTAAGGAAATGTATACGTCTCCTATATGTTTCTTTTCGATATATCAACATTTGACAGGATTATTTATAGGAAAATAGGAACGGAAAGAGATAGATATTATATTTCTCCGCTCCTATAGTAATGCCGCTGCCTTTATTATAGCCGCTGGCCACTCTCCCTGGTCATCAATGTTGATTAAAAAACATTTTTTTTTAGATTTCTTCCCCCCGCTCATCAATTTTGTAAGTGGAACAAACATTTTTTTCCATACATCTCCGCCCCCGCTCGTCAATTTTGAATCTGGGCAAAAAATGTTTTTTTCAGATTTCACCTCCACGCTCATTAATGTTCTTATTATGAATAAGAGGGCGCAAATACATAATTAGCCTAGGGGCGCGCCAATCCTTAATCCGGCCCTGTTATCATAACCTAAATATATTTGTTGCTTTCTTCAATTACAACGTTCATAACTACGTGCATCTCATTTCAACCAAAACAGACTAATTAATTTTTTTTAAACATTAACATAATGAATCCCAACCGAGATCTCAACCGTTTCGATGGCAGATTTGTTTTAACTTCCTCTTTGTGTTTGTCTTTTTGCGTTCATTAACGCATACATCTTATCAACCCTGGAAAATCTAGTCGTCATTAATGTTCAATTGTGATATTTTGTGTTATCACGGTAGGCCGTTTCTTAACCTCCCATTACCTGAAATGGGACGACAGTAAAACTGTGTGGGGGAAACAAGGGTAACATCAGTTGACGTAGTGACACTGCCCATTAACTAATTTTTATTTTCAAAGTTAAATATAGTACATTATTGAGCGATCGTGTAATGATGGCTATTACTCGCGATCGTCCAAGCGTGAAATAGCCATTGTACGCGAGCAGAATAATATACTTTATCCACGACTTAATTGTTTAAATCGTTAAAGTCGAAAAAATAAAGTTAGTTCACAGTAAAACTTTGTTTTGACGTCTAAAATATCAAACTCGGAAACATGCACTCTCCCTTGGAAATAATGGACTCGACCGTTGGTTATGAAAATTGCTAGTTCCTGATTGGTCAAAGGTGAATTATAATGAGTTTATATACTTATACGCTAAGTTGGAATTATGGCCATAACTATTCGTCAATTGTTAAATATATTATGCAAAGATTATACGATAAAGAGATTAACTGTATTGAACTATGATACTTCGGTATTTCAAAAATTCTTAAATTTGGTTATTTTGCGGATAGCATGAACTACTTTTTAAAGTTCCGTACCCGAACGGATCCAAACAGATTATTTCCGCTCGGCTGCCTGTCCGTCTGTCCATCTGTCTGTAACTGAGCTGTAGCTCCCCCTTGATAACAGCTATACTTACCAAATATTTTTTCCTTTAGGGGAGATCTGATACAATTCGTCCGAGGGGTGGTGCACTCCATGAAAAGGTTTACATCAGATTTTAAATCTTTGGGATTTATTGAGATTGAACAGATTGAATGATGATTGAACGGATTGAATGATGATTTAAAGATTTAAGTGATATTGATTTGAGATTTAACAGATTAAATAGAGATTGAAAAGATTGAAGTGAAACTGAACAGATTGAAAAGATTGAAGTGAGATTGAACAGACTGAACTGAGATTGAATGTTTTGAATTTATCTGAATAACTATCTGTTTCCCCTCAAGAGAAGGGGAGACGCACACGCATTCTTAAGATTGAATTGAGATTGAAGACATTAGAATGTGATTGAAGAGATTGGCTGGGATTGAAGAGATTGAAATAAGATTTAACAGATTTAATAGAATGAAAAAAAGATTTGGGATTTAACAAAGATTGAATCGAGATTTAACGGATTGAACCCAAGAGTGTACACCAGATTTACGAGTGCACCACCCCTCGAATTCGTCGGCTTTTACGCATAGTGTGTGAGGAATTTAAATATATTTATAATTTAAATTTGTTTAGAACTCTGAGTAAGTACTGTTATGATATAGAGAAAGTTTGTTGGAATATTTTCAAAGACAAAAATGAGATTTGAACTGGCATTGCACGGAAAGCATTACATATTATATAGGAGTCGAGATTTTCTCGAAAAAAAGCAAAATCGTGTTAAAGTTATGAAACCTATTCCCATCCTCGTTTTAGAGGGTGCTGAACACGAATAACAAGGTAAAAAAAGTTTTCAGTCATGCGCACCTCCTGGAACGGCAAAAAACACTTAATGCTTATTATCCTCTTCTCAAAAATGAAGAGTATATTGTATTTGATCGGCACATTTCTAAATCAGTAAATATCGCTCGCAGACAAAAAAATTTCATATCATTATGTTAGTGAACGAATTCTGAACAACTTTCAAAATGTCCGTCTGTCCGTTCGTCCGTCACGTTTCTTGTAAGCACGATAACTCAAGAGAGAGAGTTGTGCACCAGAGGATGAAGATGATGAACCAAGTATAGAAACAAATGAAGCCAATGATAATAGTTATGATAATGCTGTAAACTTCCTAAATTTTATACCCGGAGTGTATATTTCCGATCATGAAGCGAAAACGGGAGATGCGTTCAATGAAGGAGGCAATAGCATTGAATGTGATGTTCATTTCGAGGAATATGAACCATGTCAGTCATTCTCTTTGTAAGCGCCCTAGGTTATATTATTGCCTTGTAAAAAATATTATAATTTACTCAAAATCGTGTCCTGTATATATAATTTATTGAGAACAGAAATTTTTGCCAATGGTATTCTCTTTCTTATACCCGTTTTAAGGAACATGAATTTCAAATCCTTGCGAGGATAGGTTCATTTTTGATAACATAAACACACCACAGATAGTAGACAACCCCCAAATCCATAGCCAAGGCTGTGCGGAAGGGGGTTACACATTTGGAAAAACGCAGACATACATCCACACCCACCAGTGTTGTCAATACCGGGGCTGGGGGTCGAAACCAGATCGCGGTAGGCAGTCGATCAGCATATTCGCCACTCAATACGCCTTAACCGATTGAGCTACCGTGCCGGTGATGAGGATGTAAAATGGACACATGGTGACTTTGAAACCACTCCCACTCAATATACAAATTAGAAAATAAAAAAATCAATGTTCCACCCCCTGGGGGGGGGGACCAACCCTCTGAGGTTGCCACAATTCACTCTTATCATTGTCCTTGATCAACATCCTCGAAACGGGGGTAAACGTCTTTAACAAGAAAAAAAAAAAGAAACAATTTTACACCTCCTGACAGGGTAGATTCCACCCTTAAGGGCGGTTGCGGTCTACTACCCGATATCACCTTTCACCATCTGTTACATCCCCATAAAAAAAAAACAATAATCCCTGCAAAAGTAGTCCATGTCAAGCTGTCATATGAGAAATAAGCAAAAAGGGGTGGTTTTTGGCCGTTTCGGGGGTGCGCATGTCTAAACACTTTTTTCACCCTGTTATTCGTATTCACCACCCTTGAAAATGAGGGAGAAATAGGTTTCATAACTTTAGCACGATTTTGCATACTTTCCAACTCCTTACATCCACTAATAGTGTACAAAGATATATGGCCATAGTCGACGTATCTCAAATTTCACTTTTTTTAGTTACGTTACTACGCATAAATGTTTCAACTCTGTTTAAACTACTTTTAGTTTTTATCCGGTAGCTTGGTAAAAATTAGAAGTATTTAACTACTTCCATATCCTTTAGGGAGGGGGCGAAAACACGAAAATTTGAATTTGCAGTTTCTAATTTGCTACTATGTATCTAAAACTAATTCGGGTAATTTTTTAGCCAAATTGGTTAATATCTAGCCGGGCCTCCACGGCCAAGAAAATGAAGCAAAAAGCCAATTGTACGGTTTTTAACATTTTTCAGATTGACATTTGAAATTTTTTTATGACTCTTTATTAATGTCTAAACGCGTGTGGCAAAAGTTTTCCAAATAAAATATTTTTCAATTCCAGGGGAATTAGAAATTTGTGAAACGTGAAATTTGAGGAAAATAAAGTTTCGAAAATACTTTTTGTACAACCAAAAATCGAGCAAAAATTATTTGGACAAGATGACTAATTTATTTTTTTTTATGGTCGGAAAGACTTCAGAATTTTTAAGATGTGGAAACCAATTAAAATGTATTTAGCAATGTTTTTCAAGTGTTTTTTGTGGTGACAAGCTTATATTCAAACGGCACTGAATTTGCTTCTGATCATTTTTTATACTAACAAACGTGCACGAGTACTGACGAGCAATCGATCAGCCCGGGAAGCATATTCGTATGTTACAGACTGAAATAGGCGTTCGGGCCCCCGAAGCATGACTTCTATGTTACCGACGTATCCTTACTTTACATCGGTAACATAAGCAGGTAGGGTCACTGAGTAAGTGCTGAATGACTGACATTTCAAAAAGGATAGGAGGATTATAAAATATTAAAAGTAAAAAATAATTGCTTCAATAAACTACCCTTATCTGAATTTCCGGGAAAAACCAATAATGGGCATATTGTTAGGAATATGATGTACAATATTTGAGCAAAATCGTTAGAGCCGTTTTTGAGAAAATGGTGATTTTCTTAGTTTGCTCATCAATAAACTACCCTTAATTTATAGGGTAGGTGAAAAATAAAAAAAAACAGTATCGAGATATTTGTGATAGGACTCTAGATATCGAATTTAAATGAGATCGGTCAATTGGTTTCGGCGCTAGGTTAGGCGACAGTTACACACACACAGACAGACATTTTTTCTAAACCACTTTTTTAGTGTCTGAGAGTGATATATAAGTCGATATTTGTTGAAATTCGAGTTGTCGAAAACTCGAATTCGAATTTTTGGACGATGACACTACTTTCTTTACTCCTAGTGTCGCTCGAAAGTAAAAATGTATAAGAATATTATAATATGTAGACTTCGGAAATGTTGAATTCTAAAATATCCAATTATTTCTCTCACGTCTCATTTTTTCATAAAATCAAAAAAGCATTTTTCGAAAAATAATCTGTTAGTATGTTCAAAATAGTAAAACTTTTTCAGTGGTTTACGACATTTATGACAACACTTTCTTACCATTTTTGTTGGTCTAAATGTATTTTTGTTTGCTAAAAGTATATAGACGATTCATCTAATAATCTTATATAATAGTCAATTAATTAATAACGCATTACACGTGTCAACGTAGTAATATAGTAACAATAATTGTTGCTTTTGGAAATGAAGTAGTGCAATATCGAGACGAAAACAACAGAAAGCTAACCTAAAACTATTGATTATTAATCAATGCATTGATTAATTAGAAACTAAAATATGAATAAGAACTCAACTTAACTCACCTCACTCACAAGATTTCGAATTAATTTTCAGATTAACTATAGTTTCACCTTGTAACACATATGGAAAACTGCGTGGTAGTAATTTTGTATTCATTGTTAGGTATAATCGCATAAAAACAAATGAATTTCAAATAATTTCGGTATCACTTATCACACCATTTATCTGAATTCTGAATGACATTTGACGTCTTATGTTACCGATGTAAAGTGAGGATACCTCGGTAACATAAATCTGAATTCTGAATAGCATTGGACATTTTATGTTACCGATGTAAAGTAAGGATACGTCGATAACATATAAGTCATACTTCGTGGGCCCGAATGCCTATTTCAGTCTGTAACATACGATTATGCGCCCGGGAAATAGTAGATTGTAATACAAGTGTGGCAAGGGCTTCATAGCAAAACGTATGAAAGTAGGAACACGAGCGCAGCGAGCTTTGCAATGAAGCTTGCCACATGTGTGTTAGGTACTATTTTTTCTACGGTTGTGAAGTTATTTCCCTTTTTTAAAGTCTTTCCAAAATTTTAAATTTGCTGCCTGTCAGATTTTATTTAAAGTGACATTTTCCGCAGTCATTCTGAAGTTAGAAAATTTGACTTTGTAATTGCAATTCATGTGTAATTAATGTACATTTATAGAATTTAATTGTTATTGCCAGTAAGTAATATAAAATTCTTTAAGGTAAACACACTATTTTATTCTGGTGTGTGAAGATGTAATCAAGGCGTGCGGCAAAGTGATATTTTCTGCAGTCATTTTTAAGTTAGAAAATTTGACTTTCAGCACAATCGTAGAAAAAATAGTTTTTCGTCACCCACATTTATGTTTGTAGTCACTGTGACGAGAAAACGAATAGCACGAAGAAACGTGTTAATTAGGTACATTTTGAGAATTCTTCACCTTTAATTTTCTTTTAGTTGTAAATAATGACGATCAAACACAGATAATAGACTAGCAAACACGGGCAAACGATGAGCAAACAACGAGCAAATGACGTATAGACGAATTGGTGAAGATTGAAAAACTCAACAGAGAGGGCTGTTTTCAATTGTAACCCTCTTTGTGGTTTTTTTATAAGCATCAAACACCAAATAAAGGAAACTATGGAGCAATCGCGAACAAATGATGAAAGTCAACTTCACGGAGGCTTTTCGAAGACTGGATGAAGAGCGGTCATTTTTGCTAGTATATTGTCTAGAATAGAACCCTCCCGGCTCGCCACCGCCTGTGAGTTTGTGAAACGTTCACAAATAAGTATTTATTTGAATTTATGGGCAATGCGCAAATATTTTAAAAACTGAGAATGTATTTGAAATAACAAAGTTTGTAAATATTCGCATGAAGACATTTAGATGCCCAAAATGCATTTAAATAAACAAATAAATATCTTGATAATGCCAACATGGTTGGCGAAACGTGCATCGAGTGGAATATTCAATGTATTGGTGTTTATGGAAATTATTTCACTGTCAAATAAATTAACCAAATCTAATTTTAAAATAACAAATGCAATCATGTAAAATATATCTAGAGCTAGTTTTCAAATAAATATATGGACTGAAATTTTGAAATTTGCTAATAGAAAGTTCGTTAAACTTGGCATTTGTATAATTTCACTGCATTAAAAGTAAACGATCTTTTGAATACTGCGGAAGTGTGTTGTGGCATAGTAAGTACCTTTTTAAATCTAATATTCTCATTATGTAAGGAAATTCTGCATACTAGTTTTTCATATAAATATACATGTACATTTAACTAATGCACTAATTGGAATGAATAAAAATTACTCTGCGTTTTCTGCCTTCTGAGAACTTTAAAGCTTGCAGATATGTAATCGTATTTTGCAGACTATTAAACAAAAACCTAGGGATTATAATTTAATAGGCGGGTGTTTATTCGCAGAGGAGTTCGCAAATAATACTCTCTGTCTGATAAGTACAGGTTTTGGAAATTAATTCATTAACATGTTCGTTAGGAGCAAACCTAGAGACGTCTTGAGTATGCATTATTTGGATACATCGAGTTAAGCAACGTTCATCGTGGTTAGTACTTAGATGGGTAACCGTTTGAGAAAACACAACGATCTCGTCCCATCTTCTAGTAGCTTGTATAACAGCGTATACGTAGAAGTCATCCAATTTAAGGCGAGGATTGCCTAGTGGATATACCATTCTTCGAAGGGGATGTAAAGCATTCGGCTATAAAATGTTAGGCGAGTAAAAGATCCATACTCTTAGACAGAGAAGAGGTTCGACAAAATTTCCAGGCACAGAGAACTCTCCAAAAGAACACCTAAAAATCTGACGAACGCAAGAGCAAGTGTAACCGAAAAACAGTTGCGTGGTTGGTTTCAAGAAGTGGAAGACTACCTAAAATCTGAAAAGTATTTCGACATCTTAAAGACCGACCAACTGCGATGAAACTACACTTCAGCTATGTCCAAAGAGTGGTAAGGTAATTGGACCTGAAGTGATGTGAGTTTATTCGGACCTTTAAAAAAGAAGTGGAAAATGCTTGTTCTTGAATGGAAATTGAACAATTCAAATGATGTTTTAGATAAAATTACATTTTCAAAAGTATTTGCTGAGGTTCTATCTAAAATAACACCGGATTGTATAATAAATGGTTTTAGAAGATGCATTATTTGTCCGTGGAATCCTAATTCTGTCGACTTTTCTAAGTGTATTAAGCCGCCAAAACTAACTATAACTGAAGTGTCGGAGTCAAGCTTACAGGAAAAGCGTTTTAGGAAGAAAGATCATGAAAATGCGATCTGTTTGATTGAAAACTACCTAACTGGTGAAATTTTGGAAGCGTTCAAAAATACATACGAAAATAATAATATATGAGAAGGCGAGGAAAAATATTCGGCACTATTTACTACGTGGCGTGCTATAAAAAAGGATTTTGAAATTATAGAAAATAGTGAAAATCAGTGTACCTCGAGCATCTCCCACCCAGAGACCAGGAAGCAAGGAGATAGATTTGATTCAAGCTCACTTTCCAGTAATCAGCAGATTTCAAACGACATTTTTCCCCCAAAAAGACAGGTAGTCGCCGCTATCGAAGCGACCACCAAATCGTCCACTGTAGATGGAGATGAAATTCAGAGTAACTCAAGCAACTGCCAGCCAGGTATAAGTAAACAAGGAGAAAGACTTAAGTTAATCCCAATTCCCAGTGATCATCAGTTTTTAAACGCAATTTATAAAACACAGAGTTCCCCAAAACGAGAAGTCGTCACCATCGAGGCGAACACCAAATCATCCATGGTAGATGGAGATGATACAACTGAAAAGTGTTGGAAGGCCTTTTAAAAAGGCACTTTTTTGGCCCGAATCAAAAGAAAAGGTCACAAAGTGGAAACGAATAGCTTCCTGCAGTGTTAACTTCTAATCAATGGAAACAATATTTTGCAAAGAAAGAAGGAACTCGAAAAGGCAGAAAGAAAAAACAGTGGTAAAGCAAGAAAATATTAAATGAACAAATAAAAAAAGGTAAAAAATTTAATACTGATATTGTAGAAGATTCAGAGAGTTCTGCTGATTCAGGTATTTATGAAGAATCTTCTGATGATATTGATGAATTTGAAGTGGACGTTGATAAAGAACAGCGAAATAAAATAAATATAGATTAAAAAAAGATTTTATACAGTTTTCTACGATCAACAATTTTTCATTGGTCGTATGTTGATGCATCTGGTAAAGCTGAAATAAAATTTCAGTTTCAGACGATTCTTATGCATGGCCCAAAACTATCGGTCGAGATACTGTTGATGTAAAATTTATATTTTATGGGCCAATAAGACTACATGGTAACTTTGCTGACAACCATGTATTAAAACAAATAAAAACTTCAAACCGTTCTTTAAAATCAGAAAAGAAGGTACTTAAATAATACTTTGGGAATTGTACATTTTTCTGTGTGTAAGTGTTTTGTACATAAAATAAATTATTTTACAAAATACACTACATTTTCATAAAAGTACGGCAACTACTGGATTTATAAAATTTTGCTATGGCAATTATACTACTCAATTTTTTTGTTTTATGTGAAAACTGTTAGTAAACTTATAATTCTCGTTGTGCGATTCAAAAAAGAAAACATTTTAAAATTAATTCTTATTGTTTGTCAAAATTGTTTAATATTTTTATTGTACATCCTAATCATACTGTTTATATGTAATATGCCTCTTAATATGGCAATAATTATTGGTGCACTTACCCTACTTAAATTAAAATGAGTTAGGAAATCCGTTTTAACTTCCCCACAATAAAATTGTGGGAGGTTACTGAAATTGGTCCAAAATCGAAAATTGAGATAACATCAAATCTTTACGTTTTAAGGTCCCAGGAACACAAAAAAGTGGTTTTTGAAAAATGTCTGTGTGTGTGTGTGAATGTGTGTATGTATGTTAGCACGATAGCTGTGTTATTTTTTTTCACCATCCAATGTTCTACAAAATCTTCGAAACGTTATCTGTCAATACCCTTATAATATCCGGCAATTGATTAACATGCAACATAAACAAACCTGAGAGGTTATGTTTTAACAGATTGCTTGTAGTCCACTTCAGTTCGTTCGATATTAGTTCATGAAATAAATGGCTCCAAAGTCTCGTGTATTTTATCTGTTTGCTCAATGCTCTGATTTCTGATGTAATATTCAAACAGAGCTTATAAACGGAAAATATTCGTATGCAATCTCCCGAGGACGAATTTATTCGATTAAATTCGAGAATCGTAGCCCTGGTCATATGTTTATTAAGATCATCGAAGTAACTTACACGTTGTACATACCTATAAAAGTGTGCTCTGCCCGTCAGATCTATGAATTTTTCAGCCTAGTTAGTGGAAGAGAACAAACTCGAGAACAAACCTGATCCGTCGGACTGAGTCCCCGGAATTCCCTCCGGAAATATGACGAACTTCATTTTGACAAACTTACCTGCGAAGATACATCTGCTCGTGTCTGGCAGACTACTACCTGCTGTATAAAACGTTCTTTTAGCGTAGACAAATACTGTATTGTAGGTAACTTAAATTCTAAATGAGTTAAGAACCGCTGCCTAAGGAATCACTACTTCCACATCCAGATTTTCTATCCAAGTCACTCACAACGAAAAAATTTTGTATGTGGAAATAATTGTTTATGGAACTTTAATAATTAAATATTTGAAATCCTCTACCCCAAAAATCCATAAAACGACACCCCACATCGATAGTGGGGGTGGTAATAGGGAGGTGGTAGTGGGGGTGGATGAAGTAAAAAAATATTTTGAGGTCTCTGGTTCTTGTACACACACTAAATCACAATTTTTTTTCATTCCCTTTAACAATGGGGTGAGGGTGGTAATGGGGGTGGCTAATGCCAAATTTTTTTTTTTTTTGAGACCTTAGCTTCTCTAGTATATACTAAATACCAATTTTATGGACTCTTACCTGCTTGATTTACCTATTTACCCCAAATTACCCCCCAACCCTTCGACGGAACAAGATGAAAATATAATCTAGTTCTAGATCTCGTTAAAGTAGGTACATATGTGTACCAAATTTCAAGTCAATATCTCAAACGGTTCCAGAGTAAACGTGCGCACAAAAAAGTTACAGACAGACAGACAGACAATTTTTTTTTCGCTCAAACATAAAATCTCGACGTTTCATAACATTCTAAGCCTATTCGAACAATAAAAATTTTTGTGTAGTTACTACCACTGGATGTGGAAGTAAAATTTAGCGACGAGGGAAATTCAAAACTCGACAAATATTTAGGTACCTATTTTTACTGCCAAATCCTCTATTCAGTTCAGATTTGGCAGTCACAAAAATGTAATAACCGATGTAATATTTTAGCAGGTACTGTAATGTTTAATAGTTCGTAATCTAATAAAAGCTCATACTGATATGTCTAACGTACATATTTCCATGTGAACTAAGAGAAAATAATGAGGAAAATCTCAATAAAAATAGACAACATAAACATTCTCTTTAGGAGCTTTAACTTTCAAGGAACAGACTTAAAGAGGGAAAATAAACAGTCTGCTAGTACTATTAATTTCCTTTATATATTTACGAAAGTAAAAGCATGTTGAAGTGTTTATTTACCTATACAGCTTACACTCGAGTTTACAAGACCACTATGCTACCTAACCAATACCGTCGGCATTAATAATATGATTCTAGTTACCTGAATCTAAAAAGTTAAAATTAATAATTAAAATTGTAATAAGGTGCTTTAAAAAATATATAGGTAGGTAGATCATCTGTGTGATATATATACGCTAATGTGATTAATTTTTTTGATAATCACAATGAAATAATTACGTAAATCAACTATCTATGTACAGTAAGTACTTGGAAAATGGACTGATTTTTTTAATATAATTAAATGATGGAAACAGTACTCAATTATGAATTATAATTATAAATATTTGGAGATAAAAATAGTTGTACAACTGTACGACAAGAATATTTTCCCACAAATGACATTCTTCTAATGTTTACATAATTACTGCATCAAGTAAATATTAATACTGATATTAAATAGGTATTAAACAGATATATAATTTTATTTGTCTTCAATGGAATTCTTTTGTTAAATATCAAATAAGTACTGTTTTATGGATATTTTTAGAATTTAACATAATAGTAAATCAATTCTGAGTTCGATTTAAGTCATTTAAATATTATTAGAACCAAATGCATTGTTCGAGGTTCTGCTACAAGTTATAAAATCGAGAATATAAGTATTATAACGAATTTTATTTTATTATCGTTACTCGATACTGGTGATGAGCGATGTATCACGAACTGTGATTTAATCGCTGATATTAAAAAATCACAGGTAATTAATGTTAGTAAAGTTGGTAGAAAAGCGTGACATGATCACATCTTTCTGTATTTCGTTCCCTTGTTGTAATCTATCGTAAGATTCAACCAATACCAACATATCTTTTACGATATTTACTTTCAGTCGATTTTTGTTTGTGACTGTATGTAAAGCAAGCGACTCCGTGCTTTAGCGTTATTAGGTACACATTTCACACTAATATATAGATATTTATATAAATATCCTTATATCTTTTATTCACAGGCGAATGTTGTGTACTTCGAAAATAATACTGTACTACTGTACTATGGTTGAATGTCAATTGTCACATAACTCGAACGTCTCGAACATTAGTACTTCCATTTCCCGGAGTCTATCAGGACCGGGGAAGCCCACATTATCATAAAAAAAGTAAGTGTGTTTGTAGAAAGTAAATGCTAAAAATTATACCTACGCTCAACTTCCAGAATTCGATTATTTACCATAAAAGAAACAAAATCAGTGCTGCCGTTGTACAATGCAAGGTTTATTAAATTTGATAAATATTTAAATCGGGGAAATACTTGCACTCTGTTAAATTAAATTTATTCCATTAAATAATAACATATAAGAACTAAATAAATAAACATTATATTCTTTATTTAATTTGTACATTTTTATTAAAATTCGAGGTTCATATTAAAAAAGGTTCCAACACTATTACAAACAATAACCCAGCAAAAATTAGTCACTGGTCTAGTTGTCAACCTAAATATAACTAGAAATTTACTGATGCTTCCGAAATGTTTATGTTTGTATAACTACAAAAATATCCTATTACGAAGTTCCATTCAAAACTTAGTGGTTTTGCTTTATCACCAATCCATAAACCAGGTTAGTTAGATAATCAAATCATAATATATTTTTTAAAATAAATATCTTGTAATAATATATATTATACATATTACATATCTGCGGCTGCACAGATTACAAAGTAGATAATTCACCATTCACCGTCAATCGGGGCTTATTTAGGGATAACAATTTATCCCGTACGTTGTATTATGAAAATCGTGATCACAGAAAATCACGTAACGATTCACGTTGTGATTGAAAAATCACGACATCGCCCAATATTAAAACTGTTCAGTATTTGAGTTCAGTAAAAACTGTTCAGTATAGCAAAACGCGTTCCCAACGCCCACTGACCTCTATATAAACTGGACTGCCAATACTAACGGACTGCGCGTGGAAAAAATAAGACACAAAGGAGCTCATGAAATAGGTATTGCGCATCCTCAAAAAGCAGGTAAACTGTCAAATTTAATCTAGAATATTAGTTTATAGCATAGGCGTACTGACTGATAACTGATAATTCTGGGTTCAATCAAGTGGTGTAAGTTGGTTTTGTGTTAAGTAACTCCTAACTTCGAAACCCAACAGTGATGCCCATGCTTGTCTGTAAACAGTTTGTCGGTAATACGCATGTGCAGTTTGCAGTTGCGCAGTTTCAATTTGTTGCAGAAATTAAACTATTGCTTTGTTTATCCAGTTTATATAGAGATCAGTCGATCAGTGCCAACGCCAAGTATTCTGTCAAGTAGATCCCCACCTATAAATTTGATAGTGGGGGAAGTAGAACTGGTTTCTATTTGACTCTCAAATTGGCTTGGCAATTTGAATCACAGCTGCCTACCCTACGAAAGTAATAGGCATGTAAGGTAAGTACTAGAGGTCAACCTTCCTAGGCAATCACTGTACAAATCTTAGTTAGTCTTTCTGCAGCCTAGTCGGCAATGCTTGCAGTCATATCAGCAGTTACGGTAGTTTTGGTGGCAGTCCCAAGTTATAATTTGGAGGTGCTCGTTTATGAACGTTAAGTGCTTCACTGCCAAGGTGTAGTTATATGCAATATGCATATGCTGTGTTGTGATTTTCCAAAAACCTACCTAAGTATTCTTGAATTTTGAGTAATTTAACACTTCCAGAGCAATGTAATTAACAAAGGTGCAATCTAATATAGTGTAAAATGGACACAAATCTAACAAAACACATGGTCTAATTTCTCGAAAGATATTGGGACCAGATGGAATAAAATCTGATCAAAACCAAATGCTTGAAAGTCAGTTACGTAGTGGACAAGTGGTCAAGTAGTGGAGACTGAAATCTGAATGTATTTAAGCGTGAACACTGCTGTCCTATCTGCCTGTAGTGTTTTCCGAGGTTCACACCCGTCACACTCCAATTTTTTTTACAGTTAAACTATGCCCGCCTGTCGACTATATATAGACAAACTTCGAAGTAGATGATGATGAAATCTTTAAACTCAGATTTAGTTCTTTGTGGTCCAAAGGGTGATACACAAGAGTTGAAAATTAGTACATCAAGGAGTACATAATATACTTAAATCAATGTATTAATCTATCGAACGCACAGACCTTCCAAATTTCGCGGAAAGATCGGGCTGGAATTTTAAATGTCAGCCCAAAAATACAAAACACAACAGGTTTTTTCCAAGTACCCATTTTGTAATTAAATTTCTATTTTGATTTTCAGTACTTAACTCGGTACTTAATAAACATTTCGTTACACTTTTATTATTAATCATTTAACTCATTATTTTTGGTGAGTGCAACTTCCAATAGTCCCTGGTTAACTATGTATAATTTGCGGCAGTGTAGTCGGCAGTCAATGCAGTCTGTTCAGCAGCCTGGGCAGTTTCTTCGGAATTTGAGCATTATAAGCAGTTGGCGTACAATTTCTTAGAAGTGACTGATCCCTGGCATAAGTAGTTAAATTTTTTGGCTCACTTCTACCACCCGTTTTCCCCTCTTCAAATTATTTATTTTTAGGATATACGAAAAAATGTGCTGATATTAAATAAATGCGATATAGGCGAGGGCATATGGGCATAAGCGTGAAGTTAGAGCCGCGCTGCGGAAAATTGATAGACAATGATGGATGATCAACAAGTAGCGGTATTAACCAATTACCTACATGTCTCGGTTTCTGTTTTTAATATTATATTTAGCGCAGAACGTCATCGAGTTATTACAGACATTTTAAAAAATTGTGGACGCTTTTACAAATACTAATTGAAAAACAGGAAAATAAATAGAATCTTCATCTTCTAATAGGTAAATATACATGTATTCATTAAGAAAATCATTTGAATTAAATTCTTCGGTACGTATGTACTACATACCTATATTTACCGCGATATTTACCTTCGTAAAATTACTATTTTGGTATAACAGCAGTAATATATACCAATGTGGCCAATGAAAGTTAATTTGGCAGTTTATCGGTCGCATAGCAAATTTTTGCCTCGGTTTTTGCTTTTATCGAGCATGTAAGTAACTCTCCCAACGTGAACAGACTCCTCGGGTTGTCAATAATTTAAACAAAAAAAAAAACAACAAAAAACCAGCAACAATTTGAGAGGAATTTCTAGAAATCATAAATTGCTGGTCAAATTGCATAATTTATTTTGCTTTAGCGGGGTAAGCAAATCAAGAACTTTAATTTTCCAACGCGAGCAAACCAGCTCAATATTTTTTGCGAGATTGTTCGTTACAATTTTTTTAAACAATTGGTAAAAAATCGGCGAGAGCTTTATTAGTTTGAAGGAGCTTGATTACGTTGGGAAAAGTAAAGTGTTGATCTTGCTCACCCCATCGACGCGAAAGAAACATGTAATTTGACTTATGAATTCTAGAAAGTTCCACCAATTGTTGTTTGAAAAATTGGTAAAAAATTAATGGCAACCCGAGGGAGTTTACTCGCGTTAAGAAAATGAACTGCCGATTATTTTAGAGTTTGCTTATCCAGTTGCAGCTGAAAAGAAGTGCGCACAATAGGGCTTATTTATATTATTTATGGGGTACCTAAAAGGGGAAAACTATAAAATCATTAGATATAACTGTTGTAGTTCCTTTGGTAAAGCTACGCTACATATGAAATTGATTCAAGTGGACGTTCGAGACTTCAAGTAAATACATGAAGAATCCATCAATTTTTTGTTTGTTTTACAATTAATAACCATGGATATACCTATTATAATAAGCACACATACAGCACAAGTTACATATGTAACTTAGGTTGCTTAAACCACTTTTTATTCTTAACGGAATGTAGTTATTTTTAATTGTAAATAACATTGTTAGGTATCTTCTGCCTAATAAAATTGAAATTGAAATATCAGTAATGTCCACCAATCGGTAGCGCAATATGGATGAAAGAGGGTTTAAATAATTATATTCGCTAGAAGATATTATCTCACTTTAACAAGTTGGCACTGCAAATTTCAAAGCATACCGACACGGTTGGCTTCAGCAAGTCGGACCGTTTGCAAAGCAGTAAGGAAAAATATTTTCAATTATTGGTTACATCCCATATCAATCGGGGTTACTCATTTAATACGTTTTCCAATTACAAGTAGTAAGCATAACATAATATTTGGTGGCTAAATCGATATCAGGCGATTTTATGTAGAAGTCGATGCGACGGTCAGGCGCAAGCGTTAAAAACGTGTCTAAACATTTTAAGACGGTTCCAAATATTATAATCTGACAATACGTTAATTTAAAAAAAAATTAACCCATTAGATATGGAACAGACATCTGAGCTAACCTCAGACTGGACTACTCGATAGGAATGATACAGCCTGGGTTATTACTATCACTTGACTCACGGAAACACCTGAACATTTGGTTTTCATTTATTTTTTCGATAAACCGCTCAAAGCTGATACTATGGCCTGCTCATAGAGATATAAAAATAGACCCAAGATTCGTACTCTCAATGTGAGCGTAAAAGTGGACTATGTCGAGGGAGAAGAAAGCCGAGAAACAGACTCACTGTTTTTGTCCTTTACTCCTAACCTTATTATAATTCGCCCTGGATCGCCGATGGACCCAGATCAACCTGGATGGCCCGAATCGCCCTGGAAAGCCTCGGTAGGGAACGAAAAATCGCCCCGTGACTTACCCCTCGGTTTTGCAAAAGATGATTATGTCAGATTCTCCGTTTATGCTGAGCTCCATGCTGAGGCTAACACGACAGACACAGATGTTACTGTGGACCTTCCACTGTAATTTCGGTTGAAACAAAAATTGAGTGTGTTGGTTCTATGTATAGTTTTTTTCAGGTCTACGAAAGAACTCAAAAAATGTCGGCGCCTTTGACCATTAAACACGCCGCATCGCACCGCCAAAGACGCCGACACTTTTTACACGCCTAACAAGTGTGCAGTCAACTATACCTGAAGTTTCGAACGTTCACTTGAACGAATTTCTTATGAAAAGGAACAATTAATAAAAACTACAAATCGACTTATTCGTACGATTTTTCTGGTAATATTTGCTGGCAGCGATACTATCGTTGCCGGTAAATATTACCAGAAAAATTGTATACCTAAGTCCATTAGTTTTTCCTTTTCATATGAAATTCGTTCAAGTGAACGTTCGAAACTTCAGGTATATTTGGTTTTATCCCCCTTCGCCGGAGATTCGCGGCTACATTCTATACCAGGCATATTCTTTATATCTATAGGCTTGCTGATATTCATGCAGTTGCAGTTGGTACAGTTGTCTATAAATGTTTAGTGCGAATAAAAACGGTCATAAAAACTGGCCATAAAAATATCAAAGTCGGCGCTTTTACATGCTTATAAAAGTACTACAGAGCCGTACTTCCGAGCGTACTTCGAATATGTGCGTACTAGAATGAACAAAATAATACTAAGTAGGTATTAGAAATTTAAAATTGTGTTTTCGGTGGAAACCTAATGAAGTTACTGGTAGGTAAATTAAAAAATCTTACTCTGTTTTGCGTCAAGATAGGAATATCGTATACATTGGTGGACGCATTGCCCGACCTTCTCGACATTAACAGATAAATTCAAAGTACGGTTCTGTGTATCTGTTACCCTGATATTAACGCCGACAATAACCTCCGCGCCGTTCTAGTTAGGGATGATTCGCGTAACTATACCACAAGAGTGTCAATTTTAGTTAAAAGTGACGTGTTTTCCATTTATTTCTTATCTTAATCATGCCAGAACATACTCTAAATAAGAGTACTTAATGATGTTTTATCTATTAAGTAATACATTATATTTATTATATAATAAATATAGTGTAGAAAAATAAAGCATGCCCCGGTCTCCCCTTATAGTAGCTCGGTCGGCAGCTTTGGGTTTTTTTATGTGCAGTATAAAAATGGTGTGAAGTATATGATTCTCGTTACTGTGATTTTCTTATATCAGTGAATTTCAAACGTGATGTGATCACGACTTTCATAATAAGACATACGGGAGAAATTGTTAACCGTTCCCTAAGCGTCGATAGACGGTGAATGGTGAATTAGCTACTTTGGTAATCCGTGCTGCCACAGATATGCATAATATGTATAATATATATATTATGATTTGTTTATCCAAATAACCTGATGTATGGATTGGTCACGGCCGACTCTAAGTCGGCCGTGGATTGGTAATAAAGCAATAGCACTAGGTTTTGAATGGAACTTGAAAATAGGATATTTTTGTAAAGTTGTACAAACATTAACATTTCGGAAGCATCAATAAATTTCTTGTTTATATTTATGTTTATGTTTATTTTACACACGAATTTTTGTTAATTTAAAATGGTAATTTTTTTTAATGTTATTTTTTTGTTGTTTTATAATATATCAGGATGCTTTTTAAAAATGTTTTCATTTGCTTATTGTCGAATTCCATATTTTTATTCATATTTCATGCCGAAACCTAAATGCTCAATATTTGCAATAAAATTGCTAGTATATTTAATCAAATATAAAATATTTTTACGCATGGTTTTAGTAGTTAGTTACTTCTGGTATTATAATAAAAATGTTCCGTCACGACCCTGCCCCCAATCGCCACATCGCATCGCCAGTCAATAAAAGACATGCATAAAGATATTTATATAAATATCTAAATAGTGTGAAATGCGTATCTAACGACGCTAAGGCACCGGACGCTTGCTTTACGTGTTAATACATACGGCAGCAGACAATAATCCACTCAAAGTAAATATCGTGAAAGATATATTGGTCTTGGTTGAATCTTAATAGACCACGGCAAGGGAACGAAATACGGAAAGTCGTGATCACGTCACGCTTTTCTGCCAACTTTACTAACAGTCGTTACCTGTGATTTCTTAATATCAGAGATTAAATCACAGTTCGTGATATATCGCCCTTCACTAATTCAAATTGTTGTTCTGTTCTTAACAGTAAAGTGATTGTATATTATTAGCGTTCATACTATTTTCTGCATTTTTCCACATTCCTATAAGAAAGAATACACTTTTTTGAAACTTTTTCTGATCCACAAGAGTTGTGACCGACTTGTATTTACCTAGTATGAAACAGACCATTTCATAAAATAAGTTTCTGCTGGTCCCAGTTTCCCTACCCATAAAAATATTAAAATAGAGTATCAAAGCCATGCTGTTCCTCTGATGTGACCACTGGTTACAGTGTTTAGGCCAAGCCAAACTATCTGAACGCTTGAGCCATATCGTTACCTCTGATGTGACCAAGCCACAGTGCTGGTCACAGTGTTTAGACCTTAATTTAGGCCAAGTCGACTAACTGGATGATTACTATGCCGTATTTTATGGACACATCGAGGGAGGTCCTAGAATTTCAATTATTCTCCTCTATACCTCTGCATCATATTATTACCGAGGTAAACTGACGTTTTTCTCTTATTTTCCTCCACATTAACCTCAAAATCAAACTAAACATTACTAAATTACGGACATTTACAGGCAAATATGCATTCGACAAATTCCTAACACTCTAAAATACCTGTTAATAATACGGGCTTAACCGATAGTTATCTCAGATTTAATTTTAATAAAAGCCGAGATAAACGCGTATTATTTATCATAGAAATACTAATCACGTACATAGGTAGGTACAGTATAACACTCTGCATAACATGAAGTGATAAAGGACATTTCTACGACGAAACTCGTAGGTGTAACGGTAATGGCTCTACTGGATATAAGGTTACAATTAGGTAGGTACTATTTTCGGAGATATTTTCTTAATTGCCATGCATCTACTACTTGGTCCATTCATTGTTGACCGTGGTGGAAAAATAATGTTAAAGTTTCTTCGTTTTTAAGGATAAAATCACACGCTAGCAGTGGCGGCTGGTGAAATTTCAATATTTTTTTTCTTGTCTATGGCGCATGGGACCCATACGAAATTTGGGAAATAACATCTAGAGAAGCACTTCTCTAATGACCCCTAAAAAATTTTGAAAAAGCAGTTTGCGAAAAAATTTTTGAAAATTCGTTAGCCTCCCCTGGGTCTAGGAGCTCCTGTTTATTTTTATTTTTTTTTGTCATATGCATTTGACTTTTCATAAAAATACAACAACAGATTTTGGAGTTTATGAAAATATTTTCATTACTAACTGAAATACAATGAACTGAAATTTTGTAATTTACAATTTAACAAGTTACAATATTTCAATTCGTTGTATCTCAGTTAGTAATGAAAATATTTTCATAAACTCCAAAATCTGTTGTTTTATTTTTATGAAAAGTCAAACGCATATGACAAAAAAAAATAAAAATAAACAGGAGCTCCTAGACCCAGGGGAGGCTAACGAATTTTCAAAAATTTTTTCGCAAACTGCTTTTTCAAAATTTTTTAGGGGACATTAGAGAAGTGCTTCTCTAGATGTTATTTCCCAAATTTCGTATGGGTCCCATGCGCCATAGACGAGAAAAAAAAATATTGAAATTTCACCAGCCGCCGCTGCACGCTAGTTGTCAGAAATCTACCCCCATCTCCCCTAACCAGAGCAGGCCTGAGTTATAACTACAAGCTATTTTAAAATACTGGTTTTGGTTTCTATTATTATCATTATCGTTTCTGTGAACAATGCGACATGTCTCGTCCTAGGTATTGTTTCCCCCAACAAATCAGAATGACGTATTTCAGTTTATAAAGCGTTTTTTGTCGAGGTTTTGGGCTACAAATAGTTTGGTTGACAACGGCTTTAGGAAAGTGGTGATAAATTACGGTTAAATTTTGCATTAACTTACTGAAACTGAAACTATTATTTCTACAGCCACCCTATTAATTTTTTGCTTGCTTCCGTTTCCTAATACGATGACAGAAAAGCTGCGATGCGATGAGTCAAGTGAACGAAGAATGAGAATAACATTAATAAGACACGTTTTGTTCTCAGCTGATAAGAAGTACATAACATTACAACATAACCTAATATAAATATTGCAGTTTTCAAGTAAGAGTTTGCAACGAAAGTAGGTATGTGAATTAAAACATAACTAGTCAGGTAGGTATATTGGTATAGTTGAAAACTTTATTTTAGGAAAAATAAAATACCTACTAGGTACCTACCTAGGTACCTACGTAAAATAATTTTTTGCTTTACCAAAGTGTCTTATCTGATTCGTGAGTTTGTGTATTTTCTTCTACCTTAATACGTCAACCAATAATTAAGTATTAGGTAGTTACAATATTTGTGAATTTGTGTCTGAAATACTTTCAACTGCATATTTTTAAAGCGTGACATAAAATTTAAAATTCGTGAAAATCATAACCGGCCGGGTCCATAAACAAACTAACCGATCTAAAAATATACTTGGGGTGAATGGATGATGCAGGTAGCAAAAATTCGAACAAACCTCTATGATGCCTGACATGATGGGGTCCGTTGCCGGAACAACAGGGCTGTTCCATGTACATCGTCCAACTGTTTTCAAAATCTGCAGTAACAATGTTGAAAAAGTTACACTCCAACAACACAGTCACTATTAAGAACAATTTTATCAGGCGAAACTTGTATTCTCTTGAACGCTCCATTTTGCACGTGGTCACAAAAACACAATTGCTTCAGATTAAAAACAAATTACAGCAAAATCCAGTTGAATTAGTTTCTCTTTGAACTTCAAACGAAAACGCCGGGATGATAATGCACAGCTACTCAACTTAAAATTGTCGCAAGCCAGAACGAAAAACTTAATTAAAACCATAAAATGTACGTGTACTGTCTATTTACCCATGTAAATTTGATTTCAAATACCGTTAAAACACACAGTTTTATTCAAGAAAAGCATGGAGCATTTTCTCAAATGCATTGTTTACGTCGTCGTAATCGAAAAACCGACTGGCACTACAACCCCTCTCAACACGCCGTGTCGAACTGAAATTTCTGTTTTCCGTTTCAGTAAATGGCGGTCTCGATCAGGCGTACTCGGTTGGAGGTCGGTTCCAGTCGGGATACGGAGAGACATGAACTGTAGTTCAGTCTAAACATTGCGCTTCCATAGGCTGCAATGAAATGAGAGAGTTGAGAACAGCCAAACTTTTGGTCATTCCCATCTTCGTCCTTTACTGGCTGGCGTATCGAATGAATGTTTTGTTTCACTTAACTTTACGCCAGTCTTTATTATTTCCCTGCGCAATGTTAGTGTTCTTATTATTGCTATTGATGGTCATTGTAATTCTAAATCTTGATCTCTATCTGACAATGCAATTACTGACTGAGAAAAACCAGTAAGTAAACGCTTGACTAGAGATATTTTATCTTAAAACCAAATCAAATACTTTCTCAAGTGGGTTAAAGAATGTTTTAGCTGTAACGTGAATACTATAACGCATTTAGATTTATTTTTAACAAACTCATAAAATTTAAAAAAGGAGGGAGGTTCTTAATTCGATCCGTATGTAGGCATGTTTTTTTTTCGAGTTTTTTTTAAACATATTTGTGCAATCATTACTTATAGATTCGCATAATCGATTTCTATGAAATCTAAAATTGTAAGTTTGGCCCAATATTAACTTCATCAAGCTATGTCTAATATAGGGTGAGCAAAAATTGGAACCAAAATTTTCTTTAGCAAAAAATATTCGAGAATATGGCGAAGTCGCTGGTCATAAATATCATAAATTATTAATTATGAGATAAAAATTCAAATTACATCGGAATTGCATTAAAATTGGTAGTTAGGTGTTATAGAACTAACAGATAACGAATCTGATGTCAAAAGTTAAGAACTCAAGATCCCATATGGCTGCGTTAATTGTAGTGTTGCCGTCTAGAGTTAGAATTTGTAACTCTTGTCTTGATTAGAGCTATAAATTCAAGACAAGATCCCCACAAACTCTTGTCTTGAAATTTCAAGACAAAACAAGAGTGAGTCCCTCAAAGATCAAGAGTCTTGATTAGACTATATGTATACAGGATGTTCCTAAAGTACGCGGAAGTACTCCGGGGGCGTATAGTTTGGGTCAAAATAACACTAAAAGTAAGATTAAGTTTTTTTCCTAGGGCGCCCCACTTCGTAGCTATTCACCCTCAAAAGGTTCAATCGTGAAGAAGGTTTTTTGCAGATAACTCCCAACTCCCTGTATCGATTCTTATAAAATTTGGACAGTATGCACAGTTAGTGGGTATCTATAATTGAAAAATATGGCGCCTTTCGTATCTTTTTTAAGAAGACAGGTGCGGACTATCAACAAACTTTGGGCATTTGACACATTTTTTAAATTTTTGCTGACATTTTAAGTCTCCTAAACAATTTCCTAAAAAAAAAGGTACTCTTGTTTGATTCCGATAAAGTGACCCTTTTTCAGGAAAAAAATTCTCACAAGTTTATTTTTCGTTTTTTAAAGTATTAATAATTATTTGCTATCGTGGTTTCATAAAGAAAATTATTATTAGGAATTAAGCAAATATTTCGTGTTCATTCATTTCTAGGATTTATTGTATTTATTATTAAAAATATTTTATTTATGTAGGTTTTCAATATTTGCTGATTTGACCCACTGAATTAAATTAATTAAAATTTTTATGGGCAAAAAATTTGAATGTTATCCTGGACGGACGCCTTATCAAAAAAATATTTTTTTCTAGAAAAGGGATCGTTTATCGGTATCAAACAAGAGTACCTTTTTTTTAGGAAATTGTTTGAGGAAATTAAACAGACACCAAAAATACCAAAATACCATTTGGTTCGTTAGAAATATTTTTGGGAAACAATTCAACATATTGCTTCGGATGACGTGTAGATAGGTGCCTCTTAAGTCCAGTGTTGTTAGCGTTTTTCATTTGGATTTCTTTCTTGCAAATTTTACAGGTGCCAATTTTGTCGTTATTTCGTATTTTCTTAATTTCGAAAAACTTAAGTAGAAGTTTTCCAGAATGACCCAATGTCCCGGTCATTTTTTTCGCTTCCAATTCCTTTGTCGTCTCAGAAGGCCCTGATTTATTAGTTGCGGTGGTTGATAATAGGTCATCGGACGTTGTTGATGGCATGACTGTGTCACTGTTTCTGTCTTCATCAGCAGACAAACTATTTTCGCTCCTACCAGTAATAATATCGTAGGGTTGTTTGAGATTTGGGTCGGTCTCCAATTTATTAACTGATGCACTATCGGTATCACTGTGTATAGCTATAGATATTTGTACGTTTTTGCTGCAGAGACTTACAACAATTCACAGCACGCTTCATTTTTTCGTTCTGAGAACTAGATCATTTCATGGGTTGATATACATTATACAATGCAAATTCCATTCAATGGTGCGTTTATGTCGCTTGAATAGCAGCGGGCATCGGTAATATAGCCCGATTAAAAAAAAATATAAATAAATTTTTGCAGTGAAAGAAACAATTATTATTTGTGCGCCACAGCAATATCAATTTTCAGTTCCATTAAGATTAGGTATTTAATGTCAATTACGGCGCCGACCGCTGCCCACCGACAACGATGTTTGGGTTTTATACTTAAATTATGATCAAGGAACGTTGAGAGAAATAAATGCTCTCCTAATCAGTATGCCATCATTATGTTTAGGTATGTACTTTGTTTCTAGACTCTAATCTAGACTCTTGTATAGAGTTTGTCAAGAGTTAGACTTCAATACAGGACAAGAGTAGGGCAACTCTTGTCTTGTCTTGCCTAGACGACAACACTATTTAATTGCTATATTTTTTATGTTTAATACATAGTGATTTCAGGATTCTCTGATAATGAGCTTAATGTTAAAGCTTAAAAAGTCATAACGACAGATATTTTAATGTGTAGAAGCCTAGATCCAGAGGCCACTAAAAAGGGTGAAAAAAAGTTTTTGGAAAAAAACATTTAACCGACTAAAAATTTTGTACCTAATAAAATTTCACACAATGGCCCCAAATGCAAATATAGCTGGACAAAATTATTCGAAGTTTTGTAAAATTTTATTTGCATTGAAACATTTTTATAATAATAAAGGACCCTAACCAAAACCTACAACTAAAATCCCCCAATCTTAGCTCTAACAGCAAATTCACCTTGATCAAAAAGTCGTTTAACATTTTAAAAATTCAGACTAATTTACATAAGAAATGTGCGTTAGGTTATATCAACAAATTTAAAAACCTTTTTTTAAGAGATTAAGTGAAAATATAGTATATAGATACATATAACTGTAGGTGCGAAAAAAAAATAATATATAGGAGTGTAATTTTTATATATGTAGCAAAATATAAAACTTGTAAGAATATATTATTTCTATTCTAGAAGAAATAAACGGTACTTCTAGTTATATGATAAAATACTGTATGTACTTAAAAAAATTATAAAAAGCATAAAAGATTTATGACATACAATAAAAAGTAAGTAATTTTCACTGTTTTTTACGTAAATGCAAAATTATTTTTGTCAACAGTATTCGGTTTATTAAACCATATTCCAGAAAATTCATGATAAGTGTAACTATAAGACGACTAAGGACCAGTATTATAATGTTAGATTAAACTGTGCAGTTTAAACTTAGAACTTCGAACACCTTCTATTACATTAATATAATTTCTTCGTCGTCATTATACAGTAAATAATAATAAATAAATAATAACTAATCAAATATTTCGAATATATCCATCATATTACATATAAAAACAAAATTAACGACATTCTAAAACAGACTTTTTTTCAATGTCTTAGTTTAATCCGCACTCAGCAGTTTAATCCGATATTATAAAACTGGCCCTTAATATATTAATACATTGAAAGATTGAAAAAAATGACTGTAACTTGTGCAGACTTTAAACTTTGGTTATAAATTTAAAATAGGCCAAAGTTCACGAAACAAAAAAGTTTAGGAGTTTTATAGATCTGCGGGAACCTATAGGGGGTAACAAGTGGTACTTTTAATAAAAAAATTGATTTTTCTCCATTTTCTCGGGAAATATGGCATTTACAAAAAAATAGTTCAAATTAAACTTGTTTCTGGCAAAATTTGTTGTTTTTAAATTAATGTTATAGCAATAATTAAACGAAATACGGCTATTTTTCGATGGGGGGTGACGGATGATTTTTTTTCTAGAAGAAGTGTTTTAAAGAGACAAAATAAATTGAGCATCTAGGTGGTGCTATATATTAACGAAAAACTGCATTTTGAAAGAAAAATTAATTACTGAGCAAAATGCGGACATTTTGTTAACAAAAATGTGAAAACGCACATTGAATCAGCCATAACTTCTTTATTTTTTGTGATGTAGAAACAAACAAAAAATCATTTTAAAGATTGATTAATTACCTTTAATTTTGTTTCTTAGAACTTTTGATGAAAGTGTCACAGTTTCTAAGATATTCAACATTTTAAACTAAATACTTCATCCTGAAAACCGTCAGATGCCATCTATAAATTTTGAAACAATCAACCCTACACAAATATATAAACAAAATAAATTTATTCTCAGTTTGTATGCTTCATTTAATGTCCACCATATATTCCCTTAAACTAATATTTACTGAAATATTTGCAGAGAAACAAGAATATTAGATTTTTTCTAAAATCCCTTTACAGTTCAAAATGTAATTTTTTTTCTAAAGCAAGCGCTGTAAGCTGATGAAAAAATTTGAGCGTTTAAGTCACACTATATATTAACGAAAAACAGTATTATGGAAATATATTTTTTTAATTACTGACTACTTACATTAACAAAATTGCGACATTTTTATTTAAAAATAATGTGAAAAAGTACATTGTTTCTGCCATAACTTCTTTGTTTTTTGTACAAATAGAAAAATCATTTGAAAGCCTAATTATTAGCTTTTCATTATGGCGTTTTTTACCTAAATGCCATAGTTTCTGAGATATTTAACATTTAAACTAAATACTTCGCCTTATAAACGTTCGAACGCCACCTTTAGACTTCCAGATCTCCGAAACCATTAACTCTACAAAAATTAGAAAAAAACTAAATTCATCCTGAATTGTAAATGCCTTATTTCCCGACAAAATAGAGAAATCGATGTTTAAATTAAAAGTACCCCTTACCGCCCCCGTATAGGTTCCCGCGGATCCGTAAAACTCCTAAACTTTTTTGTTTCGTGAACTTTGGCTTATTTTGAACCTATAACCAAAGTTTAAGGTCTGCACAATTTTTTTTCGAGTTAAAGTAAAGTTTTCCTGTACTATATCTGATAAAAATAGCGAGATTGCAACATTCTGCAAATAATATTATGCTTAAAAAATAGATTATAATTATTCCTACAAAGAACCTAAATTACTTTGTGAAATGGACTCGAACGAAATTTTTTCAGGCCTTATTGTTTATCTTTTTTAGTAATAAATTACCTCAACTAAACAATAGTAATTAATTGCACCATGCTAAATATTTAACAGTGTTTTATATAAAATTATTCATGAAAATAGTTTTTATTTACTTGTGAGATACTTATTGCAGCAAAAATTTAAATAGAAGTTTGCTAATAAACAAATTATACTACAAAGAGCAGATCGCATACCTATCGTTCTTAAACAACACTGTAATACCTATTTTCTTCACTGCGGACATTTAGCGGTCTACCAACCTAACCATAATTTTTAATTAAGCAGTGACCTTGAATTTTTTATCATTGTCTAGATAGTAAGGGAAATATTTTCAAAGATCAGAAATTTTACTTTTATCTAGCTAGATTTGACTTTGGGACCACTGCGATATTTTAAACGCACCGACAATAAAATAAGTAGAGATCAAATGTCGACGCGGTTGAACAACAGCGATTAGACGAATTATACATGTATTATTTTACTGATCATTTGCATTTGTTTACTTTGCAAGATTTTGTTGAATATTGTTCACTTATGATTCTTTACTAAACAAAATGCTTTTTTTATTGAACAGCTTACACACCTACCCTTTTAAAAATGAGCACCAAAGAGAAGAAATAAGATGATTTGATGCCATTTACACTAGATGCAAGCACACTGAAAACTGTACGAGAATGATAAAGATGTAAAACCACTGACGAGGCCGCTAAGAAGAAAATTAAAACCAGCATCGAAAAGAGAAAAATGAACAAATCTTCCGCAACCTCGACTGACCAGCAGTAGACAAAAATGGTTGAACGGCTTGCGCCTGAAGGAGGAAACGGAAAACTGAATGGTCCGAACATGACGAAGATGCTACTCAGCTAGAAGTTCAGGACGCAATTTCAGTCGAGGCCATCAATTGGTAAAACAAATCTGTATATTTAAATGTGACTGCATATACCGAGGATACTAGCAGGGTGAACTGCTGCTAGCACTTTGGCATGATCGTACCCTAAAAATAGTAGCGCAGGACCAAGTGCTAAATACTAGCTAGATACTACCAACGGAGGGTCTTGAAATAGCCTCTATTGACAGCAAGTGTAGAATGTACGGCCTAGTAGAACAACACGTCAGACACGTGGTGAGTGGATGTACTATGTTGATACCATCGGAGTACACATGCTGGCACAACAGAGTACCCAGATATCTCTACCAGAGCAAGCACTTCAATATGGTGCCACAAAAATATTATGAACAGATTGTCAATACTAATGACGTCGCAGTTATGTGGATTGTGCCGATTATAACGAACAGAGAAATTCACTCCAATCAACCAGACATCGTCGTATACGTAATAATAAAAAAGAGAAATTATGTTTTCTGATCGATGTGTTCATCCCGATTAACACCAACGTGATATGCTCAAGGAAGCAGAGAAGTTGCGCAAGTACGAAGACCTCCATATAGAAGTTAGAAAAATGTGAAATGCAAAGACACAGCTAGGCCAGTGATTGTAGGAACCCTCAGATACGTTAAGAATGGCCATGACCGGAATCTACAACAACTGTCCGGTCAATCGAGCGCGCAAGAAGTACAGAAAATCACACCAAAAATCCGAAACGGGCTCCAACAGAGTAGAATTCCAAACTGGCACGGGGATCGATGAGCAGCTTCCAGCTACGGCTCAGATGTTGCTTTAGTTACTCTCGGACTTTGTGTAGCTTCTTGAAACCCCGGGTATAGTTACGGGAACTTCTGAAGCTGCTGAACCTCTCACGGTACCTATGAAGCTGCAGAAACTTCTGAAGATGTTCATGAAGAAGTTGAAGAATTGAAAACTTCAGAAAGCAACACCGAAGAAACACATCGATTATGAGTTTAACTAGATGTCCACAAAATTTATGTAAATATAACAGTTGACTATCTGTGATGCAGTTACTTATTTCTCTAATTATTTTTAAATTTTTTCTCATTAGCATCGGAAACTAGAAAAACGGAAAGTTAGAATTTTGTGAAATTGCAATTTTGGTCACGCCCTGAAATTATGCTTAACATTTGATCTATGATAGCTGTCACCAATATGACAAAATCGCGAATTCAGAATTCTATGTAAATGTAATGTCTAGGCTTTTCCAACATTTTTCGTTTGCTAATCGTTATAAATTTAACAAAAATCGAAAATTTCGAGTTTTGCACCCTCTATAACTTACACCATTAACCGATTTAATTTTTTTTCAATATATTTCCATTAGCCCATTACCAGCTTACTCAGTAAATTTAATAATTTTGGCCAGGTTTTCAGATTTTTGTCCCACTGTGCACCGCCTTTAAACTAAGACGAACTCTATACGATTAAAAAGTGAAAATGACCAGTAATGGATGCGAAGTATTTTATTTCAATTTGCCCAGTAAAAGTAATAAACGTTCACTAAAAACGATTATCGTTATTTTACGACACAGATAAACTTTTATATCGCATTGAACTTTCTTTTTTCTCCAGTTTGTCGTCCATTTTTATAATTTTATACATGCTACACAACTCAGGTTAAACTCTTACTAAAATCAGTTGACAGATAAAGAAAAAGGCCGACAAAACACCGACGTTTGATCTGTGCCAAATTACCAAATTGATTACCAAATTAATATAGTTTTATTTTATTTAACTGTGGATAACAATTCATTATTATCATCATTCATTCATAGTTTACATTTACAATGAGAAATAGTACAACACTACGTTACATACACGCGATTGAGACACATAAAATGACGCAACGGCCAGATGTTACGGCAGCATCTTCTTATAAAGTTCAATCGCATTTTGTTTGTTATGTAATTGACTTCACTTAAATTCGATATTATGTTTAAATTAGTGTAAGGAGTGTTGTAACGGCTTAACATAGGGAAAAGTTTCTAAAAAAACCCTTCTCCCAGGTGTCATTGAATAAAAACAGTTTTGCATTCAAGCAAATTTGGAGGTGTGTTAAGCTTTCAACGAGGGGTCAAGGGAGCAGAGGGGATATTAATAAGGTGAGGGGTTTTGAGGGGAGGGTGTTTTTATGAGGAGTGAATTTATTAAGGGAAAGATCTGTGCCGCAGTCAAAGTACCACCGTGGTCAAGGTCAACGTCGCTTTCTCAATTGATATTAACAATCCCAAGCAACACACGTTAATCAAATATACGTTTATTTTTCATCTATATCAGATGTCTAGATATCATATATACGTCTAAATATCCCCGAGATAAATGTCTATTTTTAATCTAATTCATAGTTAGATGTAAATTAGACAGCTATTAGACGTCGTATATATACTACTGGTTTTTTCGGTAAACAAATAGAGATCTAAAAAACGTCTATAATGTGTATTGCCTAGATGAAAATTGGCGTAGATGGATATTAGACGTCATAGATGTGTTTTAGACCAATTATAGTTCATCTTGGGTTACTTGGGATACTATATCTGCAGTGACATTTGGCGAGCATGTATAAAAGTACCATTTATTATTTTAACTTAGGAGATATACTTTATGTTTAAATATAAAACTATACATTTAATTACTCTACTAAAAGAAGAAAAAATACAAGTTAGATACGAAGATACGATAATGAGGAGGTTTTGACTTTTATATATAGATAATTATTATAAAAAATTTATATGCGTATTTACGATTTTATGATTACAATAACTTTAAATTATAAAAAAAATCAAAATAAGTTACTAATCATAGATTTAAAAAACGTTATAAAACTTGTATCTCCTAAAAATTTGCAAAAATGAAATCAGGGAAGCGGTAATGTAATAAATAATAAATTAATGAAAGTAAGTAGGTACTTATACATTCACTACGAAATGGATTGAAATTTAACCGGTACCAACATTTTTTAATATTTTTCCATCGCTCAAACAGGTTAAGCTTGTATTTATAGATTATACTACTTAATATTTTCGAAATTATATTTATTATGTGTTTTAAAATATCATATTACTAAATACACTTATACTCTACAGTTTATTTGCATACCTGTACATACGTTTTGAATGATATATTTATTTATTTTATTATTCATTAAATATGTGATACCTACACCTATATCAATTTATTGTGCAAGTGGAAAATAAATTAAATGGCAATAGGTAAACAATTTAATTGAAATATAATCTTATATTTAACAAATCTGTTCTGTACAAAATAAATATGACTGCGAGAGACGAATTATTGTCAAAAATTTGAACTGCAAAGTATTATGTAAAACGCAGAAATAACTTTTTAGCTTTACATTAGCATTTTTCTATGTTAATGAAATTTTAAATTTAATTTATGGGTTTATGCATATTAACAAGGTTAGGTTTTACACCTGTCAATAACAGAATGATTATACTTGAGTTATCGAATCAACGAATTCCTATGTGTACTAATCACATGATATTTGAATGGTAGGTACTCCGTCATTTGATAGAACGAGGAGGACGCTTGATTATGGGCGTGTCAATTCGCCGCTCAGTCAGTTTCTCATCTATCAATTCTTGTGATTAGCAAGTGAAGATTATTTGTTTGAGGTAACTCATGTATATTGCTTCAAATAACAGGAAACTTTTGCATGACTGTTAGCGAAAACTTAATTTGTCGAAATATATTTATACAGGGTCTTCCAAAAAGCAGGAATTATCATACAGGTTGTCCCAATTTGGACTGTAAAGGGGCGTGGCGATGTCACTATGCTATTAATTAAGAATTTATTAATATTATACTATTATATAAAATTTTATTAATAACTTAAATAAGAAAAATAGAAAGTTCGCTATAGTTTTCCTTAAATGTCCCTGACATTTTAAGTTTTCTTCAAAACTTTCAGTCAATGTTTTCAGAAATAAAGACGGGGGGGGAGGGGGGGCATAATCAAAAACTTTTAACTTTTTAAAAACAAGCCTTCCTTATTATTTAGGTGTACTAAAACGAAAAAAATAAGTTATGTTGAATTTATTGTCTTAAAAGCTTGTCACGCGTGAGAAGTTCATACAGGCATTCATTTTGTTTGACAGAGATTGTAAGTACCTAAGTAAGTATTCTTTTTATATTTACACGACAAGCTTTTAAGACAGTTAATTCAACATAACTTATTTTATCGTTTTAGTACACAATAATAGAAGTTTGTTTTTGACAACTTTTTACAACTTTTTTTATACTTAGTTAATTTTAATTTTAAATTTTTAGTTATGTCTTCGTACTTACTTAAAATAATATCGGATCTTCGCCATTTCTTAGAGTGCAACGTGTGAGTGAATACACTATACGAACAAATTATAGTTTAAAAACTAGAAAACACATTTTTTGGTATCAAATTATTGTATTGTCAGCAGAACTACACGTGTATGCAAAATTTCAGCTCAATTGGACGTCGTTAAGTGATTCAAATTTGTCTTGCAAGATTTGATCTAAACATACTAATTTACAAACAAACTAACTAATTAACATGAAAACAAGACAAGTTAAATAACAGCTTTTAATAAAAATGTACATTTTAACGAGTTTGATAAAATGTAAAAAAATATATTTTTGAAATGTACATTTACATGTTCCAAATTGGTATCGTTACTGTCTTGCCCACTTCCCAGGATCAATTTTTTTTTTTTAAATCCCACATTGTGCCCTACAAAAGTGCGTCAGGAAATATTTTTGAAGTTCGACTCGCGAGCTATCTGCGGAACACCAATCTATAACTGCAATCTAAGCATTGCGATTTAAAGTGCGAAAAATAGTAAAAAATCACTACTTTTACATATTGGCTCTACAGAGAAAAAATCAAAGTGTCCCTTAACTACATTGTATAACGAAAAAAATAGCCTCCATGGAAGTCTGTCACGTTAGATGGGCCCAAGATATGAGGTCCTGAGGTAAACTGTAAAATCTTCATTTTTTTCTGTAAAAAAATAGGTAAAACAACGATATATTTTTGTTTTCGAATTATAACACAAAGTGAAAAAATGGTCTGTTTCACCGCTTCCCATCTCGAATTAGTTTCTGCAAATCTGATGTGAAGGTCTTGTAAATTAAACTTTTGCATTGTTGTAGTTTTTATGATTCATGTAAAAGTTTGCTATTTTAATACACTTACACTCAGCACTTTATGATAATTTTCATGTTTTATCCTGTAATTGGGTAAATATGATTATTGTGATGTGTTTCCACCTCTAGGAAACCACCCTTTCAAATTCCGTGGGTTCCAAAAATTATAACAAGAGATGTCCACTAACACACTTTATTAAATAATTTACTGGATACTTCACAATACTGATATTAACTTAAATGTACTTTACTGACTAAAAATAACAATGTTTGTCACTTTGTTTTCACTTTGTAGTCTTAACTCACTTGTCAAATCAAAACTTCGAAACTTCTTCCGGACCAGAATACGGCCTTATATACCCCTAGCGATTGCTTCCTGAATTATTCTAGAAACGGCGCGGCGTTATCTAGAAGTCTCTTTTCTCTAATGTTCCAGAACGTTTCTACTGTTTCTACTGTCTCACAGATGGCATAACGTACAACATGTATTTTGTACATGTATTTAGTGCTGCCTATCCCCAAGGGGTGGATATTTGTAACACTGCCCCCTCCTTAAGCCTGAATGTCCCGATCAGGCAATTCAGCCTCTTTCACATACTTCGCCAGCCTATCCAAGTGTACGATCTTCATCTTGGACTTTTTGCTTGGTTGAATCCGATAGACGACATCATTAATTCGGGTAATAACAGTATACGGTCGATCCCAAGGAGGTTGAAGTTTCGGGGGTCTCCATTCCTTCCGCTGTGGGTTGTACAGCCACGATGACCCTGTGGTAAAACCTTAAATATCTAATCTGCAAACCCAGGTCTACATCTCCATGAACAGTAGCCCCGTCTCCGGTAGCTGTCAGGATGATCACTTCATTTTGCTTCTTGTTAATCTTTATACCCGATATAAATCCTGGCCGTACTATTGATGACGTAGTACCTATGTCGATGGTAAACAAACATTTTCTTCCATTCACATAGCCTTGTAACAGCAGACTATTCGAAATTTCTGGAAGCTGGGAAATCTTTATTTCTCTGGAGGCACTGCATTCCCTAGCCAGCACAACCCCCCTGGTACTGTTTTCCTGCTTCTCTTCAAGATTTACAGCATTTACTCGACTCTCCGAGTTCTGCTATCGACAGTCTCGTCTCATATGTCCTACCTTGCCGCAGTTGTAACATTTAATACCTCCACTCGGCATTCCTTTATTTTGTTGTTTTTCCTGCTTTCCGAGGTCATCCAGTTTATCGAATAATTTGGTAAACTTTTTCTGCATCTCGGTCAACACAGGGTTCTGATTCGTCTCTGGTTGTGATTCTTCGAGAATCACAGCTCGCACTCTCGACCTTGGAGTATCTCTATATGCGGCTTCTACTTCAAGTGCACGCACCAAAGCTTCGCTACTACTTTGGTGTCTCGTCAGCCTCAGAACTCGCCTGACCTCTTCGTCCCTTATGCCATCTAAAAAGGCCCCTACGGCTAATTGTTCCTGAAATTCTCTAGGTGCACTCGGATACGCCAGGTGTGCCAGTCTCTCTATGGCAGCCTCGAATTCTTGTAAACTTTCTCCAGCCTTTTGTGTCCGTGATTTTAGCTGGGCCTGGTATACTTGGGCAAGATGTTGGTCGTCATATCTCAAGTCCAGTGCAGCTTCCAAGACTTTGAAGTCCCTTTGTTTCTCCACTGGGATAGTTTGAAGCAACTCTGAGGCCTGGCCACTTAACGCCAGAACTAAGCCATGGCCTTTTCCTCATTATCCCAGTTGTTCGCACACGCTGCTGCCTCAAACTGCCTCTTGTACGTCGTCCAGGAACTTTGGCCGTCAAAAGAAGGAGGTTTTAGTCGCTGACCTGATGATACCACCTGCTGGCTTCCTCTATCTCTCAACTGTCGTTTAAGCCGGTCTATTTCTCCTTTGACTTCTTCTTCGAACTTGTTTACTTTCTCTTTAACTTCAGTTACTTCTCCTTTTACTTGACTGACTTCTGTCTCGACTACTCCTACTTTACCTTCGACTTTGTTTATCTCTTCTTTGACTTCACATTTTAGTACTTCATTGGCAGAAATGATAGCGTCCTGTTGTATTTTCACTTGTTCATTCAGAATTTTCCTTAACTCCTCCTGGCGTCTTTCTTGTTCTTCTTTCTCCTCTTGCTGTCGTATTTTCAAGTCCTCCATCATTTTCTTCAATTCGTCTCTTTCTTCTTGACGTCTTGTTTCTTGCTCTTCTTTTTCTTCTTGAGGTCGCTTTTCTTGTTCCTCTTTCTCCTCTTGCTGTCGTATCCTCAGGTCTTCCATAATTTGTCTCAGTTCGGTTTTTTCATCTTGACGTTGTCTTTCTTGTTGTTTTTTTTCTTCTTGGCGTCTTATTTCCAGGTCTTCCATAATTTTCTTCAATTCGTCTCTTTCTTCTTGACGCCGCTTTTCTTCCTCTTGACGTCTTCTTTCTTCATTCTCTTGGCGCTGCTGGTCCATCATCTTCTTAAATTCCGCAAGTAGGTCCTTCATTTGTTTCTCTCCTGCCATACTTCTTGTTTCTATGGGCATAAGATTACGTTAACCAAGTTTGTTTGCACAGTAGCGTTAAGAAAATTCAGATATCTCGTCAATATGTTCAATGGAACTTTCTGGAGAAATCTCGAAACCGCACGAAGAAGTCTTATCCAGAGTCTTTTGTCACTATCCAGTTCAGAGAATTTAATAATCTCCACTAATGTCCAAATAGAAAAGTTCTAGTAATTTTCACGTATTAACACAAATGAGTCTTTTTCAGTGTCTCTATCACTTCTCAGTTTAAAGGATTTAATTATCACACTAATGTCCTAATAAAATGTTCTACAATGTCTAAAAAAAAAATGCACTTAACACTATTTTCCTATTCGAAAATAACCCTCGAACAATGTCCAGTAAATTAGTCCCGTGTTAGCACTAACCCTCGAGAATACTTCTCGAACACTTCAGCACAACTTCAGAGCTTCTCTTGTCATAAAATTCCGCTTTCTGACACCAATTTGTGACGTGTTTCCACCCCTAGGAAACAACCCTTTCAAATTCCGTGGGTTCCAAAAATTATAACAAGAGATGTCCACTAACACACTTTATTAAATAATTTACTGGATACTTCACAATACTGATATTAACTTAAATGTACTTTACTGACTAAAAATAACAATGTTTATCACTTTGTTTTCACTTTGTAGTCTTAACCTCACTTGTCAAATCAAAATTTCAAAACTTCTTCCGGCCGAGAATACGGCCTTATAGACCCCTAGCGATTGCTTCCTGAATTATTCTAGAAACGGCGCGGCGTTATCTAAAAGTCTCTTTTCTCTAATGTTCCACAATGTTTCTGCTGTTTCTACTGTCTCACAGATGGCATAACGTACAACATGTATTTTGTACATGTATTTAGTGCTGCCTATCCCCAAGGGGTGAATATTTGTAACATTATTATTATTTAAAAAAATGTAGGTGCACTTAAATACCATTAAATACCATTAAATTATCAAACGTTTCCTATTTAAGTCCATCCAGGACTGATCTATTCCGCAGGCCATTTTTTAAGAAACTTTTACTGCGTGGCTACTGATACATACTGATAGATCATTGTCTCCATTTAAAAAAAATTAGAAGCTCATACTCTGCCGCCTCACCTCACCTACCACCTACCTCCTACCTACCATGTTTTCTTATATTAAAAATGACTTTTATTTTTCAATAACTAACAAAAAAAATTGTAAAAGTATTTACACAAAATTTCTCTCCATCCTTTATTTATGAAATACTTTTTTCATTTGGGTGGCCACCCTATATATTCTTTTAACTAAAATTAAATCGGACTCTGTCCTGGCAATGAGTAGTGCCAATTGCATTTTAAATATAATTTTCCCCTGTCCTTTCTTGTTTCTTATTTAAAGTGAGCATCCTCCATATTATTCACTAAAAGTATGTCAGGTTTCCTCTTCGATAATTTATGTCACCTACAGTCTAAATACAATTTCCACCATGGTTTCTTAATTAATTATTTTTTAAAGTGTATATTTTTCTTCTTTGACAGTTGTATCAACTACAAGCGAAATATTATCGTCCTCCGCCACACTTGTCTTATTAAATGTTTTTAGGGTGACTACTGACCACCTTGTATATATTTTTTACAATAATCGTCATTATCAGCGAAATATTATTGCCCTCCGTCACACTTTTTCCTTAAATTTTTTTTTCTACAGTGAGGATGGTCACTTGGTATATCACAAAACTACCTACCAAATAATCAAATATTTTGTGGATATAGCGCCAACAGACCAGAGTAAATTTCAAGTAATTTTCACTGGGCGGCACTAGAGCTCGAAACATGTCTACTCAGGTTCATAGTCAGGATTTCTTTTGGAAGGTGATTTTGCCGACACATACATAACAGTAATACAAGTAAAATCGGAAATGCGCCGAAGCCGAAAATTTTGAATTTTTCAATGTAAAACAGTCTAAAATTAAAAGTTACAATTTCGACTTATAAAAAAAATGCCCTTGTTGATGTATCGCAGGCAGGTACATATACAATTCATTTGGATCGAATTTATTGCGTGTTACATAATTGCAAGTCAGCGTGCTATACAGCAAGTGCAGGCCAACTAGAATAATTTTGACATGAATCACAAAACGACTGGTAAGACGTTATGAATAAGGAGAAGAGTGTGTACAAGAACCAAACTTCTCAATTTTTTTAATCAGAAATTTGGATGAGAAAGTGGTGATTTCTTAGGCAGCGGTTTATTTTGTTATTTTCATTTATAATGCCCGTTGAAAAATATAAAATTAAAAATTTTGACGAATTATATTTTTCTATTTGTTTACCTAATCAAATCAGTACCTACACGCTAATTAAAAGATAGCATAGTTACAACGAAACTACAGTACACCCACTTTAGTATAATACCTTTGAAGGCCGTTTCATTCGAACAGACTTATATAAGTTCTACACAGACTATTGTGTTTCATTAGGGACCTTAAAGTTAGTTTAACAATAGATTTTAACGTTCCGGTCAGTATAAATTAGGTGGTATTCGACAAATTCAATGATGAAACTCCATTTATTATTTATTCATTCATGAAGTTAGTTATCGTCTAATAAATAGGAGACCCATGAGATTAGTTGTTCTAACTAATAATAATTTTATGTAGAGATACCTTTAAATTTGAAGTCTGTAAACAGAGAGTTTTACCGCTTTCATCACTGTTTATATTCTGCTGCCAACACCCACATTCTACAAACTTTCAAGATTTACTCCAGCTCAAATACAAATATTTTTCATACTTATTTACATTTTTACGAAAAAGAACCTTGAATATAAACCTGGGGAAACGTTCCCTAACCTGCGCTATATTGATTATGACACGCTTTCAGATCCCAATAAGTATAATAATTTAGAGAGGATAAAAGATGCGTTATTTTAAAAAAAATAGACTTCTGTGCGGAAACAATATGTGACAGCGATGTCAAGTAAGCAGGTTATGAATTTATACAATATTTTGTTTTAGTGACATTTTTTCTTATTGATGACAGTAATAGTATAAATCTTACATATAGTTTCAGTATAGCTGATGCACTGGCGAAACTTCCTATGTAAATTGAAATGTTTATGTATTTTCTTAAATAACGCTTAAATAACGCTTTTTATCATTATTATCATCCAATCTCATCAATCATTATTACTATAATCTGCCCGACATAGTAGGACATTCTAGCCTTTCAGCTTCATCCCAAACAATGGCGATGTGGCACTGTGGCTCAGCGCGGCGTTGCCACTAATAGGGAACGTGAGCTGGGTTTAGACCGCCATGAGACAGGTAAGTTTTACCCTACTGATGACTCGTCGTTTCGAAGATACAGATCATGGATAACGACCCAAGTAGCATTTTTAGACACAGTTTAGGAACAAATTTAGTGTAGTGGGAAACAGTTTTGTAACTGTTTCGATACTTATGAGGGATATAAAGGTTTCCATACGTTTCCAACATTTTTTCTGAAGTTGTTACCATTTTTTTACGTTTTACAGATAGCACAACAATATTATGGAACAGTTTAGCAACTGTTTCCACTTTTAGATATAATGTTTTTCCAAAACAAGTGTTTGAACACATTTTCGAAACATATTGCAGCATCTGTTAATCATTTCTAAATTATAAACTTGTGTCGATACATTATTGAAATTGTATGAAACATATTCTTATGTCTCCAAATGATTCCAAACTATTTCCATTTTTCCATGAAACAAAATAGATTATCAAAACCGTGAACTTTTTTAATAGAGTTATTGTAACCTCACATTTTATTATTATTAAAGCCACAGAAAAGTTGAGAGATGCAAAATGGGAAAAACCAAACAATTTAAACATTCTTCCAGGTATTCCAACCTGTTAAAGTATACAAGAATTGTGAAACCAAGAGTGACTTTTAAAAAAGTTGCTGTGGAATGTCAGAAGACAAATAACCAATTAACTGGATACTGACTTTCAAAGAGGAGGCTGCAGAACCAAAATATGAATTAATGGAAGACCTCAACTAAAAACCGCCGAAAATACCAGAATGCACGTGCAACACCTCAGATAAACAAAAAAATCTTTGTTTATCTGAGCGCAACACAGCCGGCTGCCCACCATTGTTCACGTGTTGCCAACTTTTCCGAAACCAGACTGAAACAAAGAGAAAATTGTTTCTTTAAGAAAATGACTGTTAACATTTCCAAAAAAGTTTCGAAACAAGTTTCTTTCAGAGGTAATATGCTACTGTAATCAGAACCGAGTGGATACATTAGAGAATCAAGTTTCTTTTCATAAAATATGATCTAAATTTTCGAAACATATGCAGAACTGTTTCTGTAGCCATTTTGGTTTTAAGTGTTGACGTTTTGCTATTTTAGTCTTTAAAAGAAAACGTAGGTAAAGGCTTAATATCGAATCAGTAATTATGATAATTACGAAAAAAATATATAATTTGGTATACTCATTATTACCAAAATAATCGAAAAAAATATATTTTATAACCTATAAATTTTTATGCTTAATAAAGAAATATATTGAAATGTTTATATTTGTGAGGTCCATTAAAAATATCGAAGTATCTCCGCCAAATAATCGATAAAATTTTTTCCGCACGTCTCTTCAGGTCAGACAATGGCTAAAAATGACGACAAAGTTTTCACATTATAGGTATTACCACCATTATTGTTATTATTCTATGTGGACCTTAATCGTTTCCATATTGAAAGGTAACAAAAAATACGCACAATATTGAAACACATTCTCATTAGGTGAAAGATAATAAAATTTTCCAAAACTGACTGCACACATTTGTTCCCTTTGTAAAAACGTGTGTACGGAAATGAATCAATATAAAATATAATAAAGTATCGATACATTTGTGAAACTGTGTACAAATCGGTTGGCTACAAATTTGAAACATGGCTTCTCTTTATTTTCGAAACCAGCAAAGAAACGCCTAGTGCCACCACAATAGAAACATGTACTGTATGATCATAAGAAATTATACGTGTGTCGGAAATGTATGGGAACATGTTGGAAACAGCTCCCATTTTAGACATGGTAACAGACACAATTTGTTAGAAACGTTTGCAAAATGTTGCTTAAAATGCTACTTGGGGAGTGAATATGACATACCACCACCGATGAAGACAACCCACAAAAGAGACATAACGCTCACCAAACCACCCACACACTACCCTGCGGGTACCGGACAAGCACCGTCTAGTACCCGTAGTGATTTAGCTCCGTGCAGACCGAAAGTGCTACCAAAGCACTTAGGTTTGCACTTTCTCGAGTTACATTGCTCATCTCTACCTAACCGATGATCTGAATGGCAGGATGTCAATCGACATTCTGTGTACCGGAAGTCAATCCCAGCCAAAAATACCCCAAAGAGTCCGAACGGACAGATGACAGCAAGGTCCAACAGCCAGGACTAGGGGAGGTGGGCCGAAATCATCCAAACCGCTCACATTTGTAAGTGGGGTTGATGTAAAGTAAGCTCGCCCTCACGAGGCCGGTCCAGGTCTATATCGATGTATTAGGGTAAAGAGCAGTAGTCCTGCTCGACCCTAGACATCCGGAACCGTCATCATTGCCAAAGAATATAGGAGCGCGAATCGTCGTTGCGATAGTAATCCTGCTCAGTACGAGAAGAACTGCAGGTCTGGACATTTGGTTTACCCACTCGCTCGAGCGGACAATGGAGCGAAGCTACCATCCGTGGGATAATGCTTGAATGCCTCTAAGGCCGTATACTTTCTAGTCGATGGTGGCAACGATATCTCTAGGAGTTCCGTGAGTGGAAAGTTTCAAAACAATGTGACTTTACTAACCCGTTTTGGTTCGCCGCGATTATCGCACTTGCCGTGTCCGACCTGATCTTTTGAAGTCATCCTTAGTCTTTTGATACGTATCATTATTTATGTCTTCTGGCATTTCTCTTGGCAGAGGTACTAGGAACTATTACGTCTTATTTTTCTTTTATTGGTTTCCACCACATATGATCTTGGCTCTTCTAAGCCGATCATGTTCGATGTTGAAACTCTTCCGATGTTGGAACTCTTAATTGTCTGTAGACTACTTACGTACGTGGCAGTACTTACGTACCTGCTCGGTAGACAGTGTTGCCAGTGTCAGTAAATTCGTACTGAAATCAGTACATTTTGACCACAATCCGTACGTCAGTGCTACTTTCATTTGCATGACGTTCTATTGGCATAGATTACTGGGATCTATGGCTTATTTTGCAACATTTGATTTGACTATGAAGCGCCACCTTCCGTCTGCTTTATTCCTGTTTTTCGGCCATAATGAAAGAACGTTGTGCTTGCTGCTTGTCTGGATTTGACATTAGACCGGAACCATAGAATAATAGAAATACCTGTTTGTCAGTGTTGCCAATGTCATGAAAAATATAAACTTTAACGATTTCGGAAAGCCATGCCAATCATAGAATATGTTTTATTGCTCGAGATACATTTTTAAAAATATAAGCGGTTTCACTTTCATCGTAGAGCGATGAAAATAGCGCACATGTACTGTCCTTCGGAATGACAAGTGAAAAATACGAACACATTTTTCTTGACACAAACAAATAAAAATTGTATGAGCACAAATATTTTTTCCATTCTTAGATATCGAATCAAAGATTTAATAGATATAATTAATATTTTCCTAAAATCAGTACATTTTTCGTGTCGATATCAGTACATTAATTATTGATCCACTGGTAAAGGTGTCGGTAGAGCAGTTTCCACTCTGCGATATGTTGAGACTCAGCCCTTAGCTTGGGGATTTGTCTTGTCGGTGAGACGAGACCTCGTGTTTTGGGAGGTTCTTTCAATATATATTCATTAGAGATTTAGTTCAGTGAAGGCCTTAAGGCTCTACAACCTCACAACACGGAGCAAACTCAATAGAAGTATCTTTCGTATTTTGGCCGCCGGCGGCGTGGAAGGCAAGACAGGAGTGGTGTTGAGTTCCTTAAGAAAATACGATCTGATACCTCCAAGACAATACCTGTGTTCATTTTAGTAAATTGGAATAAGTACCTGTATTTATCTCGCTTCTGTGTTTCTTTCCTTGCAACTTTTCTCTCTTTGTTGGACAAGAGAACTCGATAACATTCTCTCTTAAATTAAATCTAGAAGCACGTCTCGTTTGGTGGCATTCTGGTTATCAATGTCAAAAGAACTTTACACATTTAATGTTTAAGTAGTCAGTATTTATGGATATTGCATATAACATCAAAATGTTTCTAAGTTGTGTAGGTACATATAGGGTAGGTACATATACACAGCACTTAAATGATTTCCGGTGAAGCTTTGAGAAAAGAAACAGACTTCGTTTCAAAACACATTTTTATTGTATTTATTCATTCAGTTTTGTTAAGTTTTAGGACATTGTTTTATCATGTCTACCTAATATGCATACTGCTTAAGTAGGAGTAGGTTATAAGTTTTATGTATTATTTTAATTCTTTTTCGTCATTGTCCCAGCAACCCTTCTATTGTCGCAGCGCCCTGGCATCGTGATTTATTGGTTACGGGACCAAGGTCAGAAAAGTTACTGTTATTCCTTAAATTTAAAAATAAATTTCATTTGACTTGGCTCACCTTAAGTGAAAAATGAGTTTCATGATATAATACATGCTTGCGTTTGTTTCGCAACAATTTTGGACAATTCACGTCACCATGCCCTCACAAATTAGAACATTGAAACTGGTTGTTCTTAAAGCTAATAAAATAGGACTATAATGAGGCTATTATTATCACAATATTATTAACCTTGAGTTAGATCCGTTAGCTATTCCATCCCTTATTATTATCTGTATCCAACAGAGCTGGGAGTAATTAATTACTAAAGTAATTAAATTACTAATTTAACTACTTTTCTAAAAAAAGTAATTGTAATTGAATTACATTTTTCAAAGCAGTAATTGTACTTAAAAAGTATTAATTCCTCAAGCGATACTCTGAAAATACCTTTGCAGAGTAATTAATTACTGATAGAAATTACTTCATGTAATTTAAATTATTTCAAGTAATTTAAATTACTTCAAGTAATTTAAATTACTTCTCAATAATTTCAAATCTCTAGAATAATTTGAATACTGTAGAGTTTAATTGTTTTACCGTAATTAAATTATATTAGAGTATTTATATTACTTTACATTCCTATTAAAAGGAAACATAAACAAATAATATTATTCATATTTCATAGTTTGTGTCATTTTACTTCCACATCCAGTGGAAGTATAGTAACGCAAAAAAAAACAATTAAAATTTTTTATTGTTCAAAAATGCTTAGAAAGTCATGAAACGTCGAGATTTTCAGTTTGAGCAAAAGAAAATGTCTGTCTGTCGGTCTGTTTGTCTATCTGTAACTTTTTTTGCGAGCACGATTACTCTGGAACCGTTTAAGATATTGACTTGAAATTTGGTACATGCATGTATTTAAGGTGGGCGGGTGCGGTGAACATAATTCGACAATTTCTTCTACATCCCTGAACCGATTAACAAAATTTTTGTTGGGCTTTTAGAGACAAGTTTTAGAACGGTACTAGGCTATTGAAAACTAAAGAAGGAAATTTTTTTTTCTCGTGCGGAAATAAAAAAGTTTTTGTTGATTTTAATAGTCTGGTATCATTCTATCAAGTTTTCTCTGAAGGCCTATCAAAGAATTTTTTCAAATCGTTCAGGTATATAGAAGAAATTGTCGAATTACGAAATCGTTTTCTTAAGCACGGCACCACCACCTTTAACGAGATCTGGAATTAGATTATATTTTGATCTTATTCTGTTGAAGGGTTGGGGGATAAATTAGGGTAAATAGGTAAATGAAGCAAGTAAGAGTCCATAAAATTGGTATTTAGTATATATAAGAAGCTATTAGCCACCCCCATTACCACCCTCACCCCATTATTAAAGGGAGTGAAAAAATAAAATTGTGATTTAGTGTGTATACAAGAACTAAAGGCCTCATTTTTTTTCTTCATCCACCCCCACTACCACCCTACTACCACCACTCCCATCCCCACTACCAATGTGGCATATCGTTTTATGGGTTTTTGGGGTATGCAATTTTAAATATTATATTGCTAAAGTTCCATAAACAATTATTTCCACATACAAAAATTTTTTCGTTGTGAGAGAATTAGATAGAAAATCAGTATGTGAAAGTAGTGATTTCTTGGGTAGCGGTTTTTGTATTTGCTTTTAGTTATAGATTTTCATTCCTTTGCGATTACTGTCTTTACTGATTACTAAAAAATTTGTGTTATTCAGTATTTGTATATATTTATAATTATTTGTACACCAACAAATGATCTTATAATTTACTAAACATCTCCCATTTCCAATATAACAAATTTAGAAGCTCTAAAGTAATTATAAAAGTAATTTATTTATTCAATTACCATTACCAAATAATTAGTAATTTAATTACATTTTTTTAATAGTAATTTAATTACATGGTAATCAAATTACTTTTTAACATTAGTAATTTGTAATTTGTAATTAATTACTTTTTCAAAGTAATTTGCCCAGCTCTGGTATCCAATATGAATAAACATGTAGGTACTCGGTACTCTGTGCTTGTATAGGCACTTATTCTTGTGTACTAGTCAACCATCCTAAGTTGGCAAGTAGTCGCGCAGAAAGAGAAGAAATATTGTCACTGTTGGACAAAGACAAACAAGATTTTTAAGCTTCTTAAGTTTCTTAAGCTAGCTAGCTAGCTTAAGAAGCTTGTTTGTCTGTGTCCAACAGTGATGATATTTCTTCTCTTTCTGCGCGGCTATTTGCCAACTTAGGATGGTTGACTAGTACTTGTATTTAGTAGTCGATTACATTTTGTGTAAAGTACTTGTACTCAACATTCCAATACTTGTACTTGGCACAGCTCTGGCTCCAAAGCGACACAACACAAGTTGTGGATGGTACAAGACGTTTCAAAATAACAAACGGAATCTTGTATTTATTGATATAAATACAAGATTCCGTTTGTTATTTCAAAACAAACAAACTTAATTTAAAATGATGTTTAACTCTGCTACAGACTATCAGCGGTGATCTTATCGATTCATATCTTAAAAGAAAAATATGGTTTATTAGCAGTTGTAGTGTGAACCAAACCAGTTATATTAATAAATAAATAAATCGAAAAGAGCAGTTGGTAATAAATTTATAATTATTTAATTTAGTAATTTATTACTATGAACCTGGTTTAGACACGCCTTTATCTGTTCCAAATATCTTAGGAAGGTATTTTGTCCGTTTATAATATTTAAGCGGTTGAAAAACGAAGTACATGCAAAAATGGGTTTAATTGAAGTCACAAATATAGATAATTATAATGGATGCGCAATATAAGAAATATGTACTATACTTCACATTCAGTTGTCTAATTAAAACTGCTAATCCTAGAAAAAAAATTATCCATTCTTAATCTTCATTTTTTAACAATATTAAGTCTACTGCAAAATATGAGGAGCATTAATAGCACCCTCATCATTCTCTTTGTAGTAATTTTTTATGACAGTAAATAGTAGTAAAAGAAGTCGCAAATTGCCGCCATCATTGTCGTCTGCAAATTCTCACATTTATCAAGAAAAAATTAGTTTCTTCTATCATTTTCTATTTCTATATTAAATAAAATCTGACACCTATATTAGCACATTTTGTTAATAAGCATGTAGTGATTACACCGTAAAAATTTGAGATCAATTCGTTATTCCCTCTATAAGTTAAAGCGAGTTAAACGAAAAAATAATTGTTTGTTTTTAATTAGACACTCCCTTTATATGTATCAAACAATATACAGATAACAGTAGCTTAACACATACACGTATGAATTTATCGGTAACTAGATATTTCATATTCACGAGTGCGAAACAGATTGAATGCGCAACGATACAAAGGAATTTAAATGGTGGGGGTTCGACCTGCGGTCGGTTACCCATTTATTTCATATGTAAACCCAGGCCGATGTACGTACTTACCTGCCGTTATCTGTATTAGAAATACTCTACATATGTTTCGGCTTATTAAGTCTTTATCAAGAGTACTACAAAATAAAATGTATTTATTTTTCAGCATTCATCCAAGCCACAGCAACACAGAGTCGGTCTGCCGACCGTGACCATCTGAGACAGAAGTTCCAAGAGAAAAGTGACTAGTAAGAGTAGTAGGTAACGATTTGGCTAATACTAAGATAGTGTAGTAATAATTTTTACCATTTTCAACAATTATTGTCGTTCCGACAATGAGTGGCAGCTTCTTGTGTTTTCAGTGTATCTGGCCGGGCATTCTCAACTGGATGCACTGAAGCATAAAGTTGTGATCTATCTTAGCGTTCGCGGGGCCTCTGGCCTAGCTGTTTCAACTCGATGAACCGGAATGTGTTGCATTACTACCAATCATACCGTGTTTTAGGCCAGGATGTGCAGAAATTGTTTAACACCCTACCTTCTTTCAGCTTAGAGGGCACTGCGTATTAGCCAAGTTTGATACCTAGATTTAGTATTTTTGATGCGTAAATAATTGTTTGCTTTCTCATTCCTTGTATCCAGGCAGTGTCTGTAACATTTCCACCGCTTGCTCTATCCCTGCCATTCCGTATCATTCATCGTATATTCGTATCACCTGACCATATATGGCATCATAACACCGGTTGCCTCCGCCTATAGTAGCCTAATTATAGCCTGAGCTTCTGCCTTTCATCGTAGTAATAAGGGTATTATTAATTTTAGATATAACATTTGGGACCTGTAGAATTTAAATAAAGACTGTTGTATCCTGAACTGTGTCTTACTGCTGAATGTGAGAATAGGTCTAACTTTTCCTTTTCGACCCAGTGGACATTTCAGTTTCTCCACTGTAGTTACTCAAGCTCTGCTTCGCTAGCTTTGGTGACGTTCCTCGGGTTAAAAAAGGAAACTGGCGCCCGAGCTATCGTCCTGTAAGTACCGCTGTTGCTAGGGACTCAAAGTGACACTTTTCAGCATTACTAAGAAGTACGTCACACTTGATACATGTATAGATTTCTAATTGTGATCCTGACGGCAAAGCTTCCTTAACATTCAAAATGACGGATATTTTGTTTAATGTATAGTGTATAACGTAAGCTAAATAAAGAGACCACTAAAAAGGTTAAAAACAATTTTTTGAAAAAAAAAATTTAACCGTCTTCAAAAATGATCGATCGCTAAAAGTTATGAAAAAAAAAATGTCATCGTCGCCCAGTTAACTGAACGAATTCAGATATATTTTTAAACGACTTAAATATAGATACTGGGTAATAAGGTTCAATCAACTGGGCAATGGTGAAATTTTACTTCCACATTCAGTGGAAGTATAGTAACGCAAAACAATTCTGAAAATTTTTATTGTCCAAATAGGCTTAAAATGTCATGAAACATCGAGATTTTAAGTTTGTGCAAGAAAATATGTTTGTCGGTCTGTTTGTCTGGCACTTTTTTTGTGCGCACGATTACTCTGAAACCGTTTAAGATATTGACGAAATTTGCTACACGTAGGTATTTCAACGAGATCTGTAACTAGGCTATATTTTGATCTTATTCTGTTGAGAGGTTGGGAGGTAAATTGGGGTAAATGGGAATAAATAGATAAATCGAGCAAGTAAGAGTCCATAAAATTGCCACTACCACCCCGTACTACGCCCTACCCTCACCCCCACTACCGATGTGGCATATCGTTTTATGGGTTTTTGATTTCAAATATTATATTATTAAAGTTCCCTAAACAATTTTTTTCTCATTGTGAGATTTGGATGGAAAATCTGGATGTGGATGTAGTGATTCCTTGGGCAGCGGTTTATTTCATAATTTCTAGCTATGTTTTGGCAGGCGGTTCATTTTTAACATCCCCACAATAAAATTGTGGGAAGTTACTACAATTAATCCAAAATCGAAAATTGATAATATCAAATCCTTACGTTTTGAGGTCCCAGGAACCAAAAAAAAGTGGTTTTTGAAAAATGTCTGTGTGTGTGTATGTATGTTAGCACGATAGCGGCGAAGCTACTAAACGGATTTGGATGAAACTTTGCATGAGGGTTTCTTTAGTGCTCCAGAAGATCTGAAAAGGTTTTGGTTGAAATCAGATTACGTTTAGTGCCGTTTTGGCACAACAAGTTGTTTATTTTATGATTACTTACAATTTGTAATCGAACCACTGAAAAGCAGCAAAAATTCCTATTTCAGCGATATATCACACTTGTACTCTTTCGATTTGGTTTCCGTGAAAAAAATTTAAAGAAGAAAATAACACGCTTCTTGTGTAAGATAGGTATTCGATAGACTAGTGTGTTAAAGCGTGCAGACTGTATGCTAAGTATTTTTGACGTGTCAAGTACATCGAGAGATTACAAGTTTTTTCGACGTTTATAAAGCCCACGGAAGGTGTGAGAGGCATTCGTGAACCGCTCACAAGCCCTACAAGTATAAGCAACCCCACCGGAATGATTTTGGTGAGTTTTTTCCAATAAAACTTTAAAAGTGACATTGACATTATATTTTAATAACTATTTTCGCTACTTCCGGCATCCCTCTGGAAGTTCTTCCGGCAACATAACCTAAAAATAGTGCTACATAACCTAAAAACAATTTAAGACATGGTACCAACCTAAAAATTTTTTTCGATAACTGTCAAAAACCAAATTCCCCCAGAAAAACATTGGAACCAAAAATTTAAGAGTTGTCACTTCCCCGACCGATTTAGTGAAAAATCGGTCGAGGCCAGAAGATAAAACAAAATATATCAACTCAAACTTAAACGATCCACCATGAACAATACCCCGGCCACATCTGGCAGGGAAGCTGTCCACCAAGAGTTATAGGGTTTTTCTCAAAGATGGCCATCCCTACCACCCATTACCAACGAACTGGTTTTTTGTTTAGTTGTGTTTTCCGTATCAATAATCAAAATTATTAAGTGCTCTTGCCTTCGTACATAGTTTTTTATAGTGTTGTGATTATTTTTATATTAATTTTAGGTCCATGTGGACACATCATAGTTTTTAAGCCTGCCTACAGAAGACAGGAGCTACTATCCCACATTTCTATTTTTCTCAAGCCGGACCTACCTCGTCCAGCCTCACACCCGCCTCGGCGGTGTTCACCGTGGTCGTCTGGCTGGCTCCGGGTTGGGATCCGATGAGGTATATATTTGGATTAAAATATTGAATAAAATATTGATGTTGTGTAGAATATAAATTTAACACTCGAGTTCTTGGGTCCAAATCCCACCGAACGCAAGACTTTTTTTTCTGTTTTGATATGAAAAAAATGTAACTTAATAAATATAATTAAATGAGATCTTTCATATTTTTTAGTGCTCTTTTCGGCTTCAAAGATCCACCGGGTGGTGAGGTTCCAGCCGCTTCCAGTAGCTGCCGATTTTTTAAAAAAACTTTTAATATAATTTTCATGTTGTTAAACTAAGCGACGTCTCTAATACCCAATATTTACGTAATAACTACACTTTACAACATTTTTAAGGAAATGTTCGCAATTTAATCAACTAAGAATTTAAAAAATAAATTATATTAATTACTCATATTAACTAAAGTTAAAATTTACATTTATTACAGCATTTTACATATACTAGGTACTAATAATAATTGCAAACATTTGTAGTGAAAATTCTTGTAATATGTAGTTAAAATGGGAATTTTTGATGCTCCTGCAAATATTCAAGAATTAAGTAAATAGTAGTAATTATGGTAACGTCCGTTTATTTAATACTCTTTGTTTCTTTTAATGCTTACTTATTGTTGCGGTTTAAATTCCAAATCTTTTAAATTGAATTTAAGTTGTACAAACAATGTTAAAAGACGTTTATGTAAAAGCCAGAGAGGTGGAAAATGGATTAAATGCACTCAGTGGTGTCATGAATAATGCTGCAGGCATTTCTGGGATGAAAGTTGGAACTTGGCATCTACAAAATACATATTTGGCAAAATTACAGTTAGAAAATTAAGTAATAATTTCTAACACGTTTGTTATAAATTTCCCAAGTTTGCATCCAGTAATGTGAAACTGAATTTTTTAAAGAGGTTAATGTACTTTTAATGGATCTGTTTTTGCCAGGAGACTGACATAATATCTATAATCTGTGTGTGTTTTGAACTCGGATAGATTGATTACCATTACCAATCATTATTGTTACCTACATATAAAACATATTTAATTTTGTGATGCATTACATGTAAATAAAATGCAAATAATGCGATGGTATATTATAAAATGTGCATGGAGGTACAATAAATCAAATTTCTCTTGATAATGTGTAGTGTAAAGTATAATCCCCTCCTTTCTAATATATAATATATAAAATTTTTCAAATCTAAGGCATTTACATATTTTCGTTTTTTATTTTGTCTGAAAAATTTTATCCAATTTGAAAGATAAATTGAGAATACGAGATTTTATTAATTAATTTTTAAACTTTACTAGACATTAAGAAATTTCAAAAACAACTAATAGTACAGTACCTAGAGGTAAAACATGTAAAATTTCGGAATAATTTCATATGTTATAATAATTTTTGTTTATGGGTGATTATTGTAATAAAAGGTATCGCCTTCAGTTTCTATTTGGTCCGGATACTTGCTCTTACCCTCAAGAGGTGAAAACCACCCCTAAATTTAAATATTCAATATTTGAAAAGTATTACTAATTTATTTTTGAAGCGTAGGACAGATAGTTTTTAGGATCGCTGATTACGAATCTGAAATCAAAATAAAAAAATTCAATACGGCGGCTCTAATACGGCATATATATTTTTTAAACAAGTGTGTTTTAAACGGAAATGAGCTAGATGCTCATGCTGCATGGTGCATGCATGGCGATGCTATATATTAATGAAAATCAGCATTTAAAAAAAAATTATTGAGCAATCACAATAACAAAATGACATTTAAAAAAAAATGTGAAAACGCACATTGTATCAGCCATAAAATCTTTATTATTTGTGATGTAGAAACAAAAAAAATCATTTTAAAGACTGATTAACTGTCTTTAATTTTCTTCGTTAGAATTGTTGATGGATGTGTCACAGTTTCTAAGATATTCAACATTTAACCTAAATACTTCATCCTAAAAACGGTCGGATGCCATCTATAAAATTAAATATCTCCGAAACTATTAACCCTACATAAATAGATAAAAATAAATTCAGTCCCAGTTTATAGCCTTCATTTTTGATATCCATAATTTTTTCGGTAAAACTAATATTTCTTGAGATATTTTCAAAGAAACAAAAATGTTACGTTTTTCTAAAGTCTCTTTATAGTTTAAAATGTAATTTTTTTTTCTAAAGCAAGAGCTGTAAGCGGACGAAAAAAATTGAGCATCTAGGTCATAGGTCATATTAACAAGAAACAGTATGTGTATATTATATTTTTTTAATTACTGATTACTTGCATTAATAAAATGGCAACGTTTTTATTAAAAACAATTGAAAAAGTACAACTTTCAAATTCAAATTCAAATGCTTTATTTTCTTTTTTGCCATATACATAGATACGGATGAGGTTCGTCACAAAATGGAAAACCACCAAGAGGAGCACTTAATTGACTAATTAATTTGCTTAAAGTAAATTATAAAAAGTTAACTAATATATAAAAGTGTAAATATATAAAAAGAACAAATACCAAAATATAAAAAACATCAAATGAAATTACATTATTAAATTAGAAGACACAAAAATAAAAAACACTCTGCAGATATTTTTTGATAGTAGATATTACCAAAGAACATTTTTAATTGATTACTTTGAGAAAAGATGCGAATTCATTCAGGTCATAAAAGCAGTGTTCTAGCAAGATGTTTTTTAATTTATTTTTAAAGCTGGTGGTGGACCGTGTGTTCTTTAGCTCCATCGATAGCATGTTGTAATAAAAGATTCCGGTGTGGTAAAGTGACTTTTTGTGGTAGGTGTGAAAAAATGTATGCATGTAAATATTATTTTTATATCGTGTTGAATATGAATGAATATCGCTAAACTTTGTGAAGTCAGTCCTTTTTTTCTGGATAAAAACCATTAGTTTTAGAATGTAGATTCCTGTTACAGTAAGCATATTTCTTGATTTAAATGTGGGTTTACAAGATTGTGTGTATGGCAGATTGAACAAAAGCCGAATTATTCTTTTTTGCCGAATAAAAACACGTGACACGTCAGTTGCCTGTCCCCATGATAAAATATTGTAGGAAATTGTTGAATATACAGTGGCATAGTAGAAATTTAAAAGTGATTCTTCGTTAAGAGTATTTTTTAGTGTTGACAGAGCAAAATACGATTTGTTCAATCTGGCACACACAGAATCGATGTGTTCGTTCCAGCTCATTGAACTATATATGTAAATTCCTAGAAACTTTGTTGCAATGCTTATCGTTACTATTAAATTGTAGGTTGTCAGATGCCTTTCTGTACAACCTCGTGATTTCTAAACATGTGGCTTTTTCTAGATTTATGATAAAACGATTCCGTGTACACCATTCAGAGAATTGATTTATTGTACTGTTCACTTTTAATTGTAGTTCCTCTTTGGATTTTGCGTATAATAAAATGGTAGTATCATCTGCGTACATGAACACCCTGCCATCTTGTATATAGAGTGGCAGGTCGTTCATGTACAGCAAGAACAACAGTAGTCCAAGTACACACCCCCGAGGAGTGCCTTTGTTTTTTATGCTATAGAAATAACCAAAAAATCATTTTAAAGCCTGAATTAATGGACTTTTATTTGGATTGTCAGCATTTTTAACGTAAGTGCCATAGTTTCTAAGATATTTAACATTTACTAAATACTTCGTCTTGTAGACGTTCGGACGCCATCTTTATACTTCCAGATCTCCGAAACTATTAACTCTACTTAATTTTGTGGCGAAGGAGCACTCCATGCTTGACGCCAAATACCTCACTTCAACCTCAATTAACTCTACAGAAATTAGAAAAAAAAAAAACGAAATTCATCCTCAATTTAGTAGCTTTCTTATTTGTCTCTAGCATTTTTTTGTTCAATGTAATACCTTTCGAGTTATTTGACGAAAACCTATTTGAAATACCTCGTTTTCATACTAAAATCCCAATTTTCTAATCGTTATAACTTAAAGACTATCAATTGATATGAAAAGTTGCATGGAACATTTTCTTCTCAAAATATGGTTCTCTTTCAGCTCAAAGGTTTTTGTTTTTTTCTTTAGTTGCCACCCTCTGAAAAAGGGTGGCATCCACCCCCTATAAATTAACAAGCCCCCGCATAATATAGGAACTTTTCTTTGATGCATTTACTATTAAATTGTCAAAAATAAACGAAATCTAATTCATCTGCTCACTGTACTATAAAATAAATGTTCAAATTGCGCTGTATTCACAGCCCGACATAGCCAAGACGGTTATTAAACTATTTTTGAAAGCTGTCGATCCTTTCCCGTGATATGTGTTGTTTTTCTTGACAAATTCTTCTCTTTATACTTTCTCATCCACTAGGTGATTCACGTATACTTTGCTTTTAAGGTATCGCCATAGAAAGTAATCGAGGGGCGTCAGATCAGGTGATCTGGCGATCTGGATAACCACTCAATTACCACCCTTTTCTCTACAATGATTTGGAAATACCTCATTTAAATAGTTTCTGACATTTGTTGCGTAATGAGGAGATGCTTCATCTTGTTGAAAGAAGTAGTCGTTTCTAGGAAGATTGGGTTCTTCAATTTGAATTTATCTAAGCTAAGTAACATTCAGTTTTTATTTCATCGAAATCAGCCTACTCTAAGCCATACGGTTTAAGTAGATGGGGTCTTCTACAGGGATCGGTCCTGGGGCCGATACTGTGGAACATTTACTATGGCGGAGTACTTAGGATGAACGTACCAGCAGGCGTCAACGTGGTAGGTTTTGCTGACGACCTAGCCCTTGTGGTGACTGCTGACAATGGGGATGACCTTAAACATAAGGCGAACATAGCTCTAGAGGATATAAACGAATGGAGAGGCGAAAGCTGAAACTCGCGCCGCATAAATCGGAGGCGCTGATCTTTAAGGGACCAAGGGCAAGAAACGACATATATTTTGAACTAATACCCTCAAAATCGGTTAAATACCTGGGTCTCACCTTCGATAAACAAGGGCTATATGGCGCACATGTAGCTAATGTAGTAAAAAAGGCGGAGGATATAGCAGGCGTGCTCATGCAGGTAATGCTTAATGTTGGAGGCCCAAGGAGTGAGAAAAGGGAAGTGTTATGTGGAGTCGTCAACTCCATATTCCTATACAGTGTCACCATCTGGTACAAAGCGATGCGAGTAAAAAAGTATCAAACCATGCTGGAACGGGTACGTGGTATGCTTCTGAGAGTGGCGAGTGCGTACCGCACAGTATCCACTAGGGCGGTACAGGTGGTAACAGGCGTGGTTCCTATCGAGATCTTGATAGAAGAAAGGCGTTATCTACATGAGTAAGGTGGGGGGCACTTGCAGGCAATTCGAAATCTAGCAAGGGAGAGATCTATCACAGCATGGCAGCCAGTGTGGAATGACACGATATCGGTCACGCAGTGGACAAAAAGGCTGATGCCAGACTAGCCATCTGGATAAAGTCGCCATTCCGAGAAACGAATTATTACCTCACCCAATTCCTTACGGGGCACGGGTCCTTTCGGGCATACACCAACAGGATCGGGAAAGAGGAAGACGACCTTTGCATATACTGTGGGGCCACAGATACGGTGGAACACACAATATTTGAGTGCGATAGATGGACTAGGTATAGAGATACGGCTTTGATTAAAATAGGAGAAGACATTTCCCTAAACAACATAATTGAGCGTATGCTGAATAGCAAAAGGGAGTGGGAGGTAATCTCAACTATGATCAGAAAGATCATGAAAGATAAAGAAAACGAGGAAAGGGAAGACCAAGCAAGAAGAAATCGACACAACGGCATATGGGAGACGTTGGCAACTGGTAGGATTGTTCATATCGACAACTCAGTTTCTCTGAAGTTATGCCATGAATAAAATGCAAATAATGCGATGGTATATTATAAAATGTGCATGGAGGTACAATAAATCAAATTTCTCTTGATAATGTGTAGTGTAAAGTATAATCCCCTCCTTTCTAATATATAATATATAAAATTTTTCAAATCTAAGGCATTTACATATTTTCGTTTTTTATTTTGTCTGAAAAATTTTATCCAATTTGAAAGATAAATTGAGAATACGAGATTTTATTAATTAATTTTTAAACTTTACTAGACATTAAGAAATTTCAAAAACAACTAATAGTACAGTACCTAGAGGTAAAACATGTAAAATTTCGGAATAATTTCATATGTTATAATAATTTTTGTTTATGGGTGATTATTGTAATAAAAGGTATCGCCTTCAGTTTCTATTTGGTCCGGATACTTGCTCTTACCCTCAAGAGGTGAAAACCACCCCTAAATTTAAATATTCAATATTTGAAAAGTATTACTAATTTATTTTTGAAGCGTAGGACAGATAGTTTTTAGGATCGCTGATTACGAATCTGAAATCAAAATAAAAAAATTCAATACGGCGGCTCTAATACGGCATATATATTTTTTAAACAAGTGTGTTTTAAACGGAAATGAGCTAGATGCTCATGCTGCATGGTGCATGCATGGCGATGCTATATATTAATGAAAATCAGCATTTAAAAAAAAATTATTGAGCAATCACAATAACAAAATGACATTTAAAAAAAAATGTGAAAACGCACATTGTATCAGCCATAAAATCTTTATTATTTGTGATGTAGAAACAAAAAAAATCATTTTAAAGACTGATTAACTGTCTTTAATTTTCTTCGTTAGAATTGTTGATGGATGTGTCACAGTTTCTAAGATATTCAACATTTAACCTAAATACTTCATCCTAAAAACGGTCGGATGCCATCTATAAAATTAAATATCTCCGAAACTATTAACCCTACATAAATAGATAAAAATAAATTCAGTCCCAGTTTATAGCCTTCATTTTTGATATCCATAATTTTTTCGGTAAAACTAATATTTCTTGAGATATTTTCAAAGAAACAAAAATGTTACGTTTTTCTAAAGTCTCTTTATAGTTTAAAATGTAATTTTTTTTTCTAAAGCAAGAGCTGTAAGCGGACGAAAAAAATTGAGCATCTAGGTCATACTATATATTAACAAGAAACAGTATGTGTATATTATATTTTTTTAATTACTGATTACTTGCATTAATAAAATGGCAACGTTTTTATTAAAAACAATTGAAAAAGTACAACTTTCAAATTCAAATTCAAATGCTTTATTTTCTTTTTTGCCATATACATAGATACGGATGAGGTTCGTCACAAAATGGAAAACCACCAAGAGGAGCACTTAATTGACTAATTAATTTGCTTAAAGTAAATTATAAAAAGTTAACTAATATATAAAAGTGTAAATATATAAAAAGAACAAATACCAAAATATAAAAAACATCAAATGAAATTACATTATTAAATTAGAAGACACAAAAATAAAAAACACTCTGCAGATATTTTTTGATAGTAGATATTACCAAAGAACATTTTTAATTGATTACTTTGAGAAAAGATGCGAATTCATTCAGGTCATAAAAGCAGTGTTCTAGCAAGATGTTTTTTAATTTATTTTTAAAGCTGGTGGTGGACCGTGTGTTCTTTAGCTCCATCGATAGCATGTTGTAATAAAAGATTCCGGTGTGGTAAAGTGACTTTTTGTGGTAGGTGTGAAAAAATGTATGCATGTAAATATTATTTTTATATCGTGTTGAATATGAATGAATATCGCTAAACTTTGTGAAGTCAGTCCTTTTTTTCTGGATAAAAACCATTAGTTTTAGAATGTAGATTCCTGTTACAGTAAGCATATTTCTTGATTTAAATGTGGGTTTACAAGATTGTGTGTATGGCAGATTGAACAAAAGCCGAATTATTCTTTTTTGCCGAATAAAAACACGTGACACGTCAGTTGCCTGTCCCCATGATAAAATATTGTAGGAAATTGTTGAATATACAGTGGCATAGTAGAAATTTAAAAGTGATTCTTCGTTAAGAGTATTTTTTAGTGTTGACAGAGCAAAATACGATTTGTTCAATCTGGCACACACAGAATCGATGTGTTCGTTCCAGCTCATTGAACTATATATGTAAATTCCTAGAAACTTTGTTGCAATGCTTATCGTTACTATTAAATTGTAGGTTGTCAGATGCCTTTCTGTACAACCTCGTGATTTCTAAACATGTGGCTTTTTCTAGATTTATGATAAAACGATTCCGTGTACACCATTCAGAGAATTGATTTATTGTACTGTTCACTTTTAATTGTAGTTCCTCTTTGGATTTTGCGTATAATAAAATGGTAGTATCATCTGCGTACATGAACACCCTGCCATCTTGTATATAGAGTGGCAGGTCGTTCATGTACAGCAAGAACAACAGTAGTCCAAGTACACACCCCCGAGGAGTGCCTTTGTTTTTTATGCTATAGAAATAACCAAAAAATCATTTTAAAGCCTGAATTAATGGACTTTTATTTGGATTGTCAGCATTTTTAACGTAAGTGCCATAGTTTCTAAGATATTTAACATTTACTAAATACTTCGTCTTGTAGACGTTCGGACGCCATCTTTATACTTCCAGATCTCCGAAACTATTAACTCTACTTAATTTTGTGGCGAAGGAGCACTCCATGCTTGACGCCAAATACCTCACTTCAACCTCAATTAACTCTACAGAAATTAGAAAAAAAAAAAACGAAATTCATCCTCAATTTAGTAGCTTTCTTATTTGTCTCTAGCATTTTTTTGTTCAATGTAATACCTTTCGAGTTATTTGACGAAAACCTATTTGAAATACCTCGTTTTCATACTAAAATCCCAATTTTCTAATCGTTATAACTTAAAGACTATCAATTGATATGAAAAGTTGCATGGAACATTTTCTTCTCAAAATATGGTTCTCTTTCAGCTCAAAGGTTTTTGTTTTTTTCTTTAGTTGCCACCCTCTGAAAAAGGGTGGCATCCACCCCCTATAAATTAACAAGCCCCCGCATAATATAGGAACTTTTCTTTGATGCATTTACTATTAAATTGTCAAAAATAAACGAAATCTAATTCATCTGCTCACTGTACTATAAAATAAATGTTCAAATTGCGCTGTATTCACAGCCCGACATAGCCAAGACGGTTATTAAACTATTTTTGAAAGCTGTCGATCCTTTCCCGTGATATGTGTTGTTTTTCTTGACAAATTCTTCTCTTTATACTTTCTCATCCACTAGGTGATTCACGTATACTTTGCTTTTAAGGTATCGCCATAGAAAGTAATCGAGGGGCGTCAGATCAGGTGATCTGGCGATCTGGATAACCACTCAATTACCACCCTTTTCTCTACAATGATTTGGAAATACCTCATTTAAATAGTTTCTGACATTTGTTGCGTAATGAGGAGATGCTTCATCTTGTTGAAAGAAGTAGTCGTTTCTAGGAAGATTGGGTTCTTCAATTTGAATTTATCTAAGCTAAGTAACATTCAGTTTTTATTTCATCGAAATCAGCCTACTCTAAGCCATACGGTTTAAGTAGATGGGGTCTTCTACAGGGATCGGTCCTGGGGCCGATACTGTGGAACATTTACTATGGCGGAGTACTTAGGATGAACGTACCAGCAGGCGTCAACGTGGTAGGTTTTGCTGACGACCTAGCCCTTGTGGTGACTGCTGACAATGGGGATGACCTTAAACATAAGGCGAACATAGCTCTAGAGGATATAAACGAATGGAGAGGCGAAAGCTGAAACTCGCGCCGCATAAATCGGAGGCGCTGATCTTTAAGGGACCAAGGGCAAGAAACGACATATATTTTGAACTAATACCCTCAAAATCGGTTAAATACCTGGGTCTCACCTTCGATAAACAAGGGCTATATGGCGCACATGTAGCTAATGTAGTAAAAAAGGCGGAGGATATAGCAGGCGTGCTCATGCAGGTAATGCTTAATGTTGGAGGCCCAAGGAGTGAGAAAAGGGAAGTGTTATGTGGAGTCGTCAACTCCATATTCCTATACAGTGTCACCATCTGGTACAAAGCGATGCGAGTAAAAAAGTATCAAACCATGCTGGAACGGGTACGTGGTATGCTTCTGAGAGTGGCGAGTGCGTACCGCACAGTATCCACTAGGGCGGTACAGGTGGTAACAGGCGTGGTTCCTATCGAGATCTTGATAGAAGAAAGGCGTTATCTACATGAGTAAGGTGGGGGGCACTTGCAGGCAATTCGAAATCTAGCAAGGGAGAGATCTATCACAGCATGGCAGCCAGTGTGGAATGACACGATATCGGTCACGCAGTGGACAAAAAGGCTGATGCCAGACTAGCCATCTGGATAAAGTCGCCATTCCGAGAAACGAATTATTACCTCACCCAATTCCTTACGGGGCACGGGTCCTTTCGGGCATACACCAACAGGATCGGGAAAGAGGAAGACGACCTTTGCATATACTGTGGGGCCACAGATACGGTGGAACACACAATATTTGAGTGCGATAGATGGACTAGGTATAGAGATACGGCTTTGATTAAAATAGGAGAAGACATTTCCCTAAACAACATAATTGAGCGTATGCTGAATAGCAAAAGGGAGTGGGAGGTAATCTCAACTATGATCAGAAAGATCATGAAAGATAAAGAAAACGAGGAAAGGGAAGACCAAGCAAGAAGAAATCGACACAACGGCATATGGGAGACGTTGGCAACTGGTAGGATTGTTCATATCGACAACTCAGTTTCTCTGAAGTTATGCCATGATTAAGCGGTACCAGGATACAACGAGTGGAGACAAGGGTGGGTTAAAGTCCCACACTACCTGTTGTATAAGATGCATGAGCTGAGGCACAGGTGTTCATGATAAATTTTCCCTCCAAAAAAAAAAAAAAAAAGAATGGGAGGTACAGCTTGATCTCTACAATAAGCGTACTTGCACGGCATAAACTGTCATGATTAAACTTCTGTAATATTCCAGAAAATTCGAGAGCATCCTGGGATGTTCCAGCTGCGCGTTGCGGGTTTGGATCTCAGTGTCAGTTGCTTTTCCTACGACCAGATCCACGTGCCTCTCTCCCGTGTCAGCGACGCAAACAATCTCTTTTTACATATCCCTGTGATTCTACCTCAAACTTCGTTTACAAAGAAGCTTTTTAGTTAATTTCAAAATTCCACGCGAACGTAGTCGCGGGCATAGCTCGTATTATACCGTGCGTGTAATTTCCCATTAGGCATGTACATTCACGTAGAACGAGAGATTTGACAACACCGGCAGCCGTCGGTATTGGTCGAAATCGATAAAATATTAAAATCACAGATCATGATATTAATATAATAGGTCATGTATGTAAATATTTACCACAATTATATATTGATACTGTAATAGAATAATTTTCTTTTATCAGTGTATATTTACTATAATGATGCCCGTTATTAATTAATTACAGGATACTAAAAGAGAAATTATATGGTACTAAAACCAATTATATTTTACTATATAGTATCGTCAGTAATGATAAATATTTATTTTTATTAGATTCTGATTATGAAATAGTAAAACGTCTCTGTTTTATGATGTATATGCAATTATCTTATTATAATCACTACTGTTTATATTGTTATATCTCGTAAATTGCTTAGTAACCAACATTACATAAGAAAATGGGTAGAGGCCAAGACATATTAAAATATTCATTTAATAAAAAATACATTTAGCAGAAAATAACTCAGTCATAGGAGCATCTCGTAAATGCAGACTGCAGAGTAAGTACAAGTTTATTTAATTAAAGTTAAAATAACTGAATACAACTATAAAGCGAACAGTTGAACTAAATATACGGGATGGACCATTGATAACGAAATTCAAATTGATTATTTAAAATACTCAGATATATTAACTTTATTTCCATTTCGGCACAAATTTAACCACTTCCATAAGCATTCGATTTCATTTTCATATGTAGAATTTTCTAAATATAATTTTTTCATTAAAGTTATTGGAAAGGAAATAGTTTTCGGTTTGCACACCATTTTTTAGTGGACTATACACCGATAAAAAGTAATAATTATTAATTTCACTGGGACGTTTTAGTCTAGATGGAATATCTGAAACATACTTTTGCCTAATATTCAGTTCGTTGATTGCATTCCAAAGTCTTATAGCGAAAAGTGTAAGATTACAGAGTACCTTATAATGGTTCCATTCTTCAAGTTGTTTGGTTTTCTTAAAATTGCTTATACTATAATTTAAAAGTGTAGATAGTGAAGGAATGCGAGAAATTAAAATAAAATTTGTTCACCTAAAAATTCTACTTTATGCGATATTAGGAATATAAAATATGTCGCCTCATGGAATGGAGTTCAAATCATGTCTCCCATTCGCCTTACCAAAAATTTCTAAAATTTCTATGAATAATTAATTTGACCTGATTCAAACATAATTCGCAAGAAATAACCTCATCCCTCATTTTGCAACTTTATTTCTGAATATCTTGGAAACAAATTGATAGCATTTTAAATTTTTTACTGTGTGGAGTTCAAATCATGTCTTCCATTCGCCTTACCAAAAATGTCTAAAATTTCTACGAATAATTAATTTGACAGTCCTGATTCAAACATAATTCGCAAGAAATAACCTCATCCCTCATTTTGCAACTTTATTTCTGAATATCTTGAAAATAAAATTGATAGCATTTGAAATTTTTTATTGTGTGGAGTTCAAATCATGTCTCCCATTCGCCTTACCAAAAATTTCTAAAATTTCTATGAATAATTAATTTGACAGTCCTGATCCAAACATAATTCGCAAGAAATAACCTCATTGCAATTGCAACTTTATTTCTGAATATCTTGAAAATAAATTGATAGCATTTGAAATTTTTTATTGTGTGACATTCAGGGGAGGAAGAGTTTTTAAGTGACATATAACTTGCCCTATCATCGTGCCATTTAAAATTGTAGGTGTTGCGGTTACAGCGCGAAAATACAAGTTGACATTCGAGTTGACGTGTCTGAAAGTTTAAAAAAAAAAATTTAATTGGAACTACCCTAAAACCCATATTTTTCGTTTTTAATGGCCCAAGCTGTCTAAGTCAAGTTAATTTTTAGTGTTCAAATTTTTCATTTTATTTTTTTTATATTAACGTTGAAGAGTATGTCGACGCCAACAATATAACTATAACCTCTGCGCATAGCGTTTTTAGGAGAATTAAAGTGATGTTGCAAATTAAATACTGAAACGTAAAAAGATTGTTGATTTCTTATGATATTTTCACACAGGGCATTATTTACTTGACGATGTGTAACTAACAAAATATTGTGATCAAATCGTATTCAACTGACCTATTTCATGAAAGAAAGTTTGGTAAAAAGTGCCATGGAGAAAACTAGATTTGTATCACTAGTCACTGAACATGTTGACCAACTCCTCTAATTCCCAAACTTTGTGAAAATGAAATACCTATGATATAATAAATCATACCATTGCTCTTATTATCTTTAATGTTAAGCCTACTTTGACTGATTAGAGATCATCTTTATTAGTTTGTTTTGTATCTGCAGTATTAAAAAAATTAAAATGATACAGTTTATCACTTTACCAGACACTGCTGCCAACTGTTAGTTTAGAAGTTCGTCAACCAAACTTTATGACGTGAAATAGGTCAATTGACATCTGTTGTAGATTTTAGACAGACACTTAGTTATGTGGTATTTATAGTAAACTTTAACCTCCACTTTGATAGAATCATTGCTTTAGTAATAATTATGGTGTTTATGACCCGTACAAATTCACGAGACCAACCCAGGTAACAATTTAGGTGCTATTCGACGTCGATTCGACGTCGAACAGGTGACGCCACCAATTTCGATACGTGAAATGTGACATAAATTCAATGTCGAGCCCACCTAAATGGTGTTTTATGACACGTCGATTCGACGTGGAAAACAAACAATAGGCGTTATTTGATCTATCAAGTTAAGTTGCCAGACACCTTTTAAGCAAGTTTCAATATGGAGAATACCTTAAATCAACGTAGCGGATTACTTATTTGCTACCTTTCATACTTGCTTTAAAATTGTTTCGTCAAAAAGGTAAAACTATATACCTACATGGTTGATAATAATAACTACTTGTTAACTATTTATGAGACATATTTTTATCTTTGACTATTGTTTAACTTTGCACTGTATATACTCGAGAATTTATTAGGGAATGAATTTCCTCTGCTGAAATTAAGCATTTACCTTGAACTATTACTAAGCCCCTTAAAAATACCTATTATTATAAAGAAAAAAAAATGTATAACATATAAAATTTTTATTTTAAATTTTTAACCTGGTACTCTATTTTTTCAAACTTATAATAATTGAATAATTCTCGATATGTTCAATGAATACTTATGAATTAAACTGTTTCCAAAAACAAAAGTTTAAATTTTCATGGCGAGTTTCCGGTGTTCCGTATTTTTGAATAAATATGGCTACTTCCTTGCAATATTACTTAATAGGTGTAAGAACTTAATGTTCACCAATATTTTTGACCTTATCTTTAGAGGTTAGTGAAAAAAAAGCTATTTTTGCCATCTATTAAGTAATAAGTGTCTAATATTACCAATGAAGAGGTTAATTTATTCGATTGTTAGTGTTTATTTGTGATCGGTGTATTCCCTTAGTGTACTTATAACTTTCCTCGCTTACTGAAGGGAAGTATTGCAATCTTGATAAAATGACTCCGAGATTTCTCCAGATTTTTATGTTTTAGAGTATATAGATTATGATAATTAAAGCCATTTAATTCCGTCAGTCTGTCTGTCTGTTTATCGATCAAGAGACAGACGTTGGCTATATCTAGGAAATCATTTGACGGAGAAGGCTACTGCCAACAAAAAACTGGGATATACTTCCGTCGAAAAATATACATGGTGGACCCCATACAGAGGGTGGTCACCATAAAAGAAAATTTTAAAACGTGTCGGATAGCAATAATATTTTGCATAGTTAACACAACTGTTAAAGAAGCAAAATATGGAAAAAATATACAGGGTGGTCACTCTAAAAAAAAAATATGGTAAAAATACGACGGAGGACAATAGCAGTTAACACAACTGTCAAGGAAAAATATAAAAAAAATTATACATGGTGGTCACCCTAACAAAAATTCATAAAAAAATATGACTGATGATAATATTGCGCAAGGAGTTAATACAACGACTGTCAGGTAAAAAATTAAAAATATACGGGGTGATCACTATAAAAAGCATTTATGGTGGAAATAATATTTGGACTGTAGTTGACACAATTACCGAGGATGAAACCTGACATACTTTTAATGAAAAGTATACAGGATTGTCAATTATTATTTGGAATGTAGTTGTCACTATTGCCAGTAAGAAAACTTAATATACTTTTAGTAAAAAAAAATATACAAGGTAGTCATCCCACAGAAAAGACGGCAAGTTCTTAATGCTATACACAATTCCATGCATGTCACTTATGTTGGTAAAATTCGACTAAATAAGTAATTAATAATTTTGACAAAGAAGGTGCAAATAACTTATTGGTCGAATAATGAAGTGATTGGTGAAAATATAAGTATTCTTAGTGTCTTTATTGGGTGTCTAAGAAGTTTTCTTCAAGATATACCATCACCTATTTAGTCATTTCAATACACTTCACTAATATCTCCTATCAGGGAATATTGACAAAGACAACAAAATTACTTAATAAGTTATTCAATGAAAATATTACTTATTAGGTCAGAAATATCCCCTTATTTACATTACCAAATAGTTTCAATTCAGTCACTTTTTACCTGCTTCTCTTATTAGGTGACAATAGTTACTAAAATATTTTTCATAACCTATTAGGGCATTAATTTCACTAATAATTTACCTGTACTTAATAGAGAACATAGCGATTTAACCAACTGAACTTTAACATTACCTAATTTCGACCTGTTTTGGTCGAATTTCCTTTAGCTGAACCTAAATTGTTAGCTGGGAAGTTATAATAAACAAAACTACTTTACTTCCGAGCGGTGAGTAAAAGATTATAAAAAAGACTACATCTACGTGCGAAACTGCCCACAGGATAAATCAAGTTATAATTTATTTTAAAATAATACACTACAAGTTCTACATTTTGAATATGTAACTTCGTTAGAAAATTGTATATTCAATTTCATTGGTCTATTTCGACCCCAGGAATCCACTCCAGTCTTGTAAACTGACTAGTTACAAATCAGATTAATAATCACGCCAATGGAATCCGCTTTTTAGATAACCCCGACACGACTAAGGTGCCATCATTAATTGTCACCTCAACGATACATTAGGATAATAAGTCTAACGGCTTAAATAAACGATTAACTAGTATAACATGGGTAGCGAGCAGCGCAAAATCACGAACATCCCATCTGGAATCGGATGGAGATGCATCGCAGAAATTAATTCCCGACGCGAAACTGCAGAGGACAGAAACGTAGCGTCTAGAAAAGCGGAATAATTTCAATCGCTGCTCGTGGTCCGTAAACTAAAGCTCCCTTTCCTGAGCGCTAAATTACTTACAGTCCGATCAAAGAACGCTCTGTTCTGTCACACTTTCCTATTCACTTGATAAACCCCTTTTTGGCACCCTACCGCCAGTGGCGAACGCAAAGGCAATACTGGAAAACCTTTACCTGAATAATACATTGTGAATATAATTAATTTAATGTTTATACATAAATAAAATCACGCTGATTTTGCCTGGGATTTGTTTGACCTTTAATTGTCTATCATTTAAAGGCCGATTAAATAAGAAGTAAACCGAAAAAGAAAAATTACTACGGGTTGGAATATCCGCAGGTCTGCAGATTAGTATGCATCATATATTAATGCTAATATTTCAGTCCACGGGGGGTTTCACCTCCAACTTGAATGCTAATGAATGGATTTTGATGAAACCTTGTGCAGTGTGTTTGTAATGACGTTAATAAAAAAAAAAAGTCAAAAAAAGATTAAAGTAGGAAATGATCGGAAGGGGCAGAAGATTCCTTTTATCACGGGTTACGTAACTTGTAGAATTAGGTCAAAAATGGAAAAAACCTGTGTATTTGTCTTTTTTGGTCCAAAATAAGACGTTTTTACTCTTGTGAATTTTTTCGAAAAATGCATATTTTTTGAGATATGGCCACTCGAAACTTCCTGAAAATAGGGGAGGGGAAATATAAAAGTTGAAAAAAAATCTGAAAAATTATCATCGAAATACAAGACTTTTTCTTATTTGCAACTTTTCTGCAAAGTTCGATTTCACAGAGTTTTTCCGGAAAAACATGAAACTGTAGCGCTTCAAAAATATGTAATTTAAATATTTGGGAGGATTCAAACGCATGCATTGAGGTCTTCGAAACATTTTTTGTCTCTTGGAATTTTTTTGTAATTTGCTAATTTTCCGAGTTACAGGCAGTTTTTCACGATAAATAATGTAATGAAAATTCGAAAAATGAGCGTGTTTTATACATATTATTACAAAAAAATATGAAACCTATATAGTTATACCATTTTTAAAGGTTCAATATAATTTTTAAATTGAAAATGAGAAAAAAATTTAGTACATTATTTATCTTGAAAAACTGCCTGTAGCTCGGAAAATTAACAAGTTACAAAATAATTCCAAGAGACAAAAAATGTTTAGAAGGCCCCAATGCATACGTCCGATTTTTTTCAATTTTTTAAATTACGTATTTTTAAAGCGCTATAATGTCAAGTTTCATGTCATGTTTTTCCGGAAAAACTCGGTGAAAACGCACTTTACAAAAAAGTTGCAAATAAAAAAAAGTCTTGTATTTCGATGATACATTCACCTGAATTTTTCAGATTTTCTTCAACTTTTACATTTCCCCCCATTTTTAAGAATTTTCGAGTGGCCATATCTCGAAAAACATGCATTTTTCGAAAAAAATCACAACAGTAAAAACATCTTATTTTGGGCCAAAAAAGACAAATACATTTTTGACCCAATTCTACAATTTACGAAACCCGTGGTAAAAGGGGTGTGTTTCTACCCTTTCCGATCATTTCCTACTCTAATCTTTTTTTTACTCTTTTATTAACGTCATTACAAACACATTGTACAAGGTTTCATCAAAATCCATTCATTAGCACTCAAGTTAGAGATTTTGGCCATTTAAGCGCTCCGTTGACGGGACTATAAAGGCCATTTCATTATTTGCAGTTTTAGATCACTTTGGTTATGTCAACTGACAAAGTTAGTTGTGTCTACGGCCTAATCGACAAGTGTTTTACGGTGGAAATAATTGGATGCAAGTTGGAGTAAATATGATTAATTTTATTTGGACTTTCAAAAAGCCAGGCTAATTTTACTTCGTCTAATGGACCTCGTATTTGGCCACCATACTGGAAAAACCGCGCGAGAAAGGTCATTCTATGAATATTCACGAATATCTTGGTTTAAGTTCACTTTATACCCAGTCCTCAGGAGTTTTGAACTGAAAATAAATAATTCTTATGTGAACATTTGCACAAAAGTAGGTCTTTGCTAGTAGAAAAGTTTTCAAGGTTACCATGATTGCAACATTAAAATTTTTGGTAAAGACAATTCTGGTGTAAAATTTTGTACTTTTTAACTTTCCTTTGCATGTTTTAAGAGTTACTTTTTATACTGTTTTATTACCTCCTGTGCTAAATTTTACATGGGAATTATTTAATTCCAGCTTTTGCTGCTGTTATTTCTCTAGGGACTGGATTATTAGAGCATAATATGAAGTTATTTAAGATAAAGTTCAGGGGCGAGCATAGAGGCGTGTTTACTGTGCTGTATTTCGATATTCCAACGAAGCAGCGTTCAGCGCGGTTAATACTTGGATGGGTGAAATCCATCTTGGGAAACACAGCGATCTCGTCCCACCTTCTAGCGGCTTGTATATCTGCGTATACGCGAAAGCTATGTAATTTCAAGACAAGGATTACGTAGTGGGTATACCATCCTTCGGAGGGGATGTAAAGCAGGCGGTTCCTTGTCTATTAAATATTAGACTAGTAAAAAGATCCCCACTCTTCTTAAAAGAAAGGGTTCGGCAAAATTTCCAGGTTGGGGGTAGCTCGTCTCCTGGCGTCGGTGATAGGCCCTGGTAGCAGAAATAGGCCGACGTTAAATAAATAGTTAAAAAAAAAAAGATAAAGTAGACTAAACCCAAGTAGCATTTTAAGCAACATTTTGGCAAACGTTTCTAACAAATTGTGTCTGTTACCATGTCTAAAATGGGTGCTGTTTCCAACATGTTCCCATACATTTCCGACACGTGTATAATTTCTTATGGTTATACAGTACATGTTTCTATTGTGGTGGCACTAGGCGTTTCTTTGCTTGTTTAGAAATGTTTCAAATTTGTAGCTTACCGATTTATACACAGTTTCACAAATGTATCGATACTTTATTATATTTTGTATTGATTCATTTCCATTCACACGTTTTTACAATGGGAACAAATGTGTGCAGTCGGTTTCGGAAAATTTTATTATCTTTCACCTAATAAGAATGTGTTTCAATAATACGTATTTTTTATTACTTTTCAATATGGAAACGATTTAAGGTACACATAGGATAATAAAAGTAACATGGTAGTATAATACCTATAATGTGAAAACTTCGTCGTCATTTTTAGCCATGTCTGACCTGAAGAGATATGTGGAAAGAATTTTATCGATTATTTGGCGGAGATACTTCGATATTTTCAATGGGCCTCACAAATATAAACATTTCGAATATATTTCTTTATTAAATATAAAAATGTATAGGTTATAAAATATTTTCTTTTTTTATCAATTTTATTTAAGGTCCTCCATTAATTCATATTTTGGTTCTGCAATCTCCTCTTCAAAGTCAGTATCCGGTTAATGGTTAATTGGTTATTTGTCTTTTGACATTCCACAGCAACTTTTTTAAAAGTCACTCTTGGTTTCACAATACTTGTATACTTTAACAGGTTGTAATACTTGGAAGAATGTTTGAATTGTTTGATTTTTCCCATTTTGCATCTCTATACTTCTCTATTCTCTTCTCTACGAGTATAGATAGATAGAATAATAGTAAAATGTGAGGTTATAATACCTAACTCTATTAAAAAAGTTAAGATTAATAATCTATTTTGTGGTGACATGTTCTCATTATATTCATAGAAAAAAATGGAAACAGTTTGGAAACATTTGGAGACAGGAATGTTTCATACAATTTCAATAATGTATCGACACAAGTTTATAATTTAGAAATGATTAACAGATGCTGCAGTATATTTCGAAAATATGTTCAAACATTTGTTTTGGAAAAAAATTATTTATAAAAGTGGAAACCGTTGCTAAACTGTTGCATAATATTGTTGTGCTATCTGTAAAAGTTAAAAAAATGGTAAAAATTTCAGAAAAAAGGTTGGAAATGTATGGAAACCTTTGTATCTCCCATAAGTATCGGAACAGTTACAAAACTCTTTCCCACCACACTAAATTTGTTCCTAAACTGTATCTAAAAATGCTACTTGGGAATTATCTTCATAAGGTTAAGTTGAATAACTGTGCATAGACTTCACCTTTGCGAATAGATGTATTGTATGCACATGCTTTCTCAATAAAATATTATTATTACTATTATAATTATTATCATGGACTTAGCGACGACACACTTTCTCAGCCGTAGCTGGAGACTGTTCTCCGATCACTCGCATGCGTTTGAAATCGGCTCTGTTGGAGCCCGTTCCAGGTTTTTAGGCCCTGACTTTAATGATGTCTGCTCCAACAATCCAAAGTCCAGATCCCAACAAGGGACCACAGAGATTCCTAGTCCAGAACTTTTCTTAAAATATGCGCGGTTCTCAATAGTGCGATTTTCTGTACTTCTTGGGTGCTCGGTTGACCAGACAGTTATTGTAGACTCCAGTAATGACCCTTCTTAATAGTTTCAAGGAATTCTACAATTACTGGCATGACTGTGGTCTTTGCATTCCACATTCTACTAACTTTTATTTGGAGGTCTTTGTATTTGCTAAACTACTCTGCTTCCTTGAGCATCACATTGCGCGTTGGTGTTATTCGGGATGGATACATCGGCAAACAGGATTTCTCCTTTTAATTATGTACGACGATGTCTGGTCGATTTCTCTGTCGGTTATAATTGGCAGGTACCACATAATTGTGAGGTCGTTGGCATTGACAACCTTCTCATAATATTTTTCCGATACTCCAATATCAAAATGTTTGCACATGACCCAGTGGAGATATCTGGCCACAGTGTTGTGTCTGTGAGTGTATTCCGATGGTGCTAGCGTAGTACATCCCACCACCACGTGACTGACATGTTCTCCTGCTAGGCCGCACATCCTACACTTGCTGTCAACAGGCTGTTTTAAGATCATCCCCTGGTGGTATCTGGTGTTTACTGCTTGGTCCTATGCGGCTGTTAATAAACTTTCCGCCTTCCACTTCAAGCCCGAGACGTTCATCCACTGCATAGGGAGATTAGGATTTTCCTTGTCTTTCTGTCTATTTTCGCGATGTCATATGTCACTTCGAAACCAAGCGACAATTCCAAAACTGCAAAATCACAGCAATAGTGTTTTGCTGTGATTCTGTTCTTGGCGTTTAGCTCGATCTTAAGAGCTTGCCTAATGCGACGGTAATATTCCTTCGCAATCCTACTATTCATTTCGTCGTTTTCGATTCCGGCGCACTCCTTAACACCAAGATACTATATGCTTCTCCCAGATCCATATTTTGTATTACATATTGATCACTCAGCATGATTTTCTGATTCTTTATAGTGATGGGCATAACCGATTAATTTCAATAACCGAATACTAGGTATTCAAGTGATTTCAATAACCGGATAATCATTCGAGTGATGGTCACTTGAATGCTATGCATAACTTACAAGGTTATTTAACAATTTTTGTTCAAATTCCGATTCATAAAAAATGTTTCAATATTTTCATGAAAAAATCAGTCAATCAATAAATTTTTGGGAAAAGTGTGTACAGGTTAAAATGATTCTTTATAAAATTGCACATAGTTTGATTATTCTTGACATAATAAATATAGATAATAATAATAATTATAAATAAAATAATTATAAATAAAATAATTATAAATAATAGGTAAATATATGGATACTGATTACTACATCAATCGATTCGAATTTATATACCTAATATTTATTTTAAAAACGTAGGTTAGTAATAAGGTTCACTCGTTTATTATACGATACGAGTGAACATTTAATTTATTTGTGAGAGTGATGAGTGATATGACTACTTCAATAACTGTTTAACATTCGGTTATTTTTCACTCGAGTACTCGTTGACAATAACCGAGTAATGCAGGTTATTTCAATAACCGGATAACCGGTTATTTTTCACTCGAGTGATCCCATCACTAATTCTTTACATGTTTAACTCTCTGAAGGACCACTGTGGCACATTTGTCTAAACCAAATTTCATTTTGATGTCATCACGGAACGATTTGACGATATACAGCTCTTGCTTTAGTTGAACTTCATTCTTAGCAAACAACTTCAGGTCGTCCATATAGAAGAAATAGTTTACTCAAGGGGAAAATTCGGATCAACTCCGAGAAGTCCGAGTCGATTCTCTTCACGCGCCGATTTACCGAAAATCGGATTTTAACGCCACTTTCGATCGGGCGTAGACAAATTCCTATCAAACGGTGCGTGAAATATTTGGGGCTTAACTTAGACAAACGACTGACGTTTAACACCCATATTAACGAGACTGTACGTAAAGTCTACTCCATGTCCAGGAGTCTGTACCCGCTCCTGGCCAGGGGTAGCGGACTAAGCAGACAAAATAAAAAAATGTTGTACGAAATGGTGATCAGGCCGGCAATAACATACGCGGCGCCGGTATGGTGCAGCAATTTGGCCACGACAATGAGAAAACTTCGAGTTCTTGAGCACAAACTTATGCGCCTCATCTCTGGTTTAGACAGGTACACCTCCTTCAGAGATCTATATGCAAATTGTCACGACATAACTCCACTAGCGGACTACGTCCAAGAAATTTCACAAAAATTATATCAATTCAAACTGAGCGATAGTCCACTAACCCGCAACATAACTCGAATCAGACAGCATAACGACATACTTTTCGATATCAGACACCCCCTACCATACCAGCCGTTGCCTATTTTCCGGCAACTCCCTTAGCCACACTTTCCCCTACCATAACTTATTTCTACCCTACTCCTTATCTTTCCTTAACTTTGCAACTTTACAATCCCCTCTTCCTTACTTATATTTGTTTAATTTTCTTATCCTTTTTGTTCTTTTTGTTTTTAAATTTCGTCTAGGTCGAAAAATTCCCTAAAAATCCAAATATTTTAAGCCACACCTTTTACCCACCACACCTTCCTGGCAGGAAGACCAACAAGGTGGAATTGCTTCGAGCGGGTTTTTTCGTTGATTTCTGTTTTCCCGTGTCAGTAATCAAAATTCCAAAGTGTTCGTCTGTGCGCGAAACCGCTAGTTTTTAAAGTGCTAATTTGACTTATTTTTTTAAATATTTTTGTGTACTATTATTCATTCAAATTGTTAATTTTAAGCTTTATTTTTAGGCAGGAGTTTTAACATTTCATTTTTTCAACTTAAGCCAAACCGGACCTGCCCCGCCCAGCCCAACACCACGGCGCTGCGGGTTGTGGTTGTCTGGCTGGCTCCGAGCCAGACTCCGGGGAGGTACATACCTGTACCCTTAATTTTAATAAACTTTTTTTAATTTTTTTTTTTCATATATTTTCCTTACAACAAAGTTGGTATATCAAAATTTAGAAAACTAACATTATTTACAAGAAAACTGCGAAGAGTATCCTACAGAATGTGTAACAATAAGTTTCCTATTTTAGAAATATCATGTACATTCAATCTCATTTAGTAGTCTTTCAGTTAACTAGTCAAACAAACAAAAAATCATCTCGATATCTGAAAAACTCACGAATTTATTTAATTTCTTATTTGAATAATTCGGGCTAGACTGTGACGTCACAGTACACAACTAGCTGTTATTTTAGGCATAATTACTTCTTCAAACGATTAAAACGTTAAACAAGCCCAACTACAAAAATATCTGAGCGCTAACTTTTTTATTTATAGAGATAATTAAAAAAAATACAGAATTTATTACGAGAAAATGAGAAAAATGGAAACTTCCTAATTATATAAAAATCTCAGTAAATCGGCGAAGAGTATAATGCTTCCACTAGTTTAATTTGCTTTGTATCTTTGTTTGTAAGTTAGGATGCTTAGTTCAAATCTTGCAAGTCAAGTTTGAACCAGTTAACTACGTCCAACTGAGCTGACATTGCATACACGTGTAGTTCTGGTGACAATACAATAATGTGGTACCAAAGAATGTGTTTTTTTAGTTTTAACACTGCAATTTTTAGTTTTTTTTTATCGTAAAGTTTATTCACTCAGACGTAGTATTCTAAAAAATGGCGAAGGATCCGGTTTTAAATATGGACACGTGGAGCGAAGGATCTGGTACTATTTTAAGTATCAATATGGAATAAAATAAATATAAATTTAAAAATAAAATGTAAAAAGAACTTTTTAGAAACAAGCTTGTTATTTTTATTTGGGTGTACTAAAACAAAAAAACAAAATCTTAAAAGCTAGTTACGTGAATAGAGAAAAAAATACGACAAGCTTTTAAGACAATTAATTTTATTTTATTTCATTTTAGTACACCTAAAATAATAAAAGCTTGTTTTTAAAAAGTTATTTTTTACGTTTAATTTTATTACCTTATTAAATTTGCATCTTATGATATTTATGCTGTTTTTAATTTCATATCTTACCTCAAAAACTATTTAATTTTTTATAAATTTTAAAATAAACATTTTGTCAAATTAGCTCGGTGTCAGAAAATTAATCTAAGTAATTGAAAAAATTTTTTTTTTAATGTTGAAATTTTAAAACGACAATTTTATGGAAAGCAGTTAAAAAAACATGCCTTAACAATTTCAGATCAAAATATTAATAACTCATTATTTTGTAATGGTTTTAAAACGCTGGAGTTGCGCGAAATTACTGTTACGATTTAAGTGAAAACAAAAATCCGAAAAATTCTGTTTGGCAACTTTCTGAATGTGAATCATCAACCAGAATAAAACCCAACGGTTTTCCAAACGGATTGTTTCTCGGTGCCTGCACTATATGTGCAGTTTCAAACCGTTTTGCGTCAATTTTGAGACTTCAAAATGTCAGCGGCAAAAGTTTAAAATAATCAAGTTTTAAAAGTTTACTGAAGTCTTTTTTATGATTGACTCAAGTTATAGAGGAAGAGATCAAGATTATAAAGGTTTACGAACACTATTAATTTGTGAAAGGTTAAAACTGTAACTTTATTTAATTTCCTGTGAAAATTTGATCTAGGTACCATAGCTAATACTCGCGATGTTTTAAAATACATCTTACTTAGAACTGTACGGCTATTTTAAATATGCAATGAAGCCTTAATACGTAGTTATTGTAAACTTGATCTAGAAAATATATACATTATTTTCTAAAAAAAAATAACTGAAATTATAATATGTAAACTCAGTTTATAAATGCTTGTTTAACTTGCGAGTAAAGTCACGTTTTGCCACTGCCCACTGAGAAGCTAAAAAGCTACCTACAAATCCCAGAGTCGACTCTGAAGTTTCAACTCTATTTCTTTTACTGCGAAAATTTTCTTAATCAAATCTAACGTCGCACATCAAGCGGAAGTCTCCAGTGGGACATAAAATTGTATGGCCCCGTAAAACTTGCGATGATTGAAAATGTTCGACGAAAACATATTTGGATATACACAGTCTTGTTCTTAAAATTTATGACCAAAGTGGATAAGACTATGTAAAATACATTCATTTTATGTAAATCAATGTCATTTAACTTTAAGTTTTTATTCTATATTTATGGAGAAAGTTTGAATTAATTTAATTTCACTTAAATTTATGAGTTTTTATGCTGCCGCATTATCTTTTTTCTTCGCTTCAAGATAATATACTTAATTTAAAGAAAAGGCTTCAACAGAAAATAGATTGCAAGGGAGGGTATAAAAAGTTTCGGTGAGTATATATATGCATCACTAAATTAAACTGCAAAACGAAAAGATCAGATTTTCTTAGTTTGAAGTTTTATAGAACCCAACTTATGAAAGTTTATTAAAAGAATATCAATTAAACTGCCAGTAACTGTTGCTAAAAAGAACAATCAAAGTTACGTTAATATAATAGGATAATAGGTAAGGGTAAAAAAAAATTTAATTTTTTTGTTCAAATAGGCTTAGAATGCCAATGAAATATCGAGATTTTATGTTTGAGCAAAAAAAATATGTCTATGTCTGTAATGTTTTTGTGCGCAGTGAATCTGGAACAGTTTATATCGACTTAAAATTTGCTACATCGTATATAATAACGAGATCTGGAACTAGGTTATATTTTGATATTATTCCTTTGAATGGTTGGGGGGTAACTGGGGGTAAATAGTAGTGATGGGATTATCCGGATGAAAATTGTAGAAGTATCTGATTATTGATATACTCGGAATATTTCGATTATTAGAAAATCATCAGAATAATATCATCTGGAGTTTATTGCTCAGTCCATAGCTCATAGACCCGGAGCCGGTGACACTGAAAGCCCCCTCATAGCGGAATCGAAAATTTTTTATGTGAATTGATAGTTACAAATTATACGAACAAAATAAGCTTGGTATGCGTAGATTTAAAAAGCCGAAAAAATGTTAAAAAAAATTAATTATTATAAAAATGCAATAATGTTTTACCGTCATCGCGGATATTGATTATTTGTAGTGTCTTCGATAGAAAATGTCGTACTCTTTCAGAAAAAAATTACGCAAACCACTTTATTTGGCCGGCCGGGTGTGGCATACCTAATTGAAGTGTGTGAAGGGGGATGAAATTTCCCCGTTATAACGTGCAAACTTTTTTTTTAAGTTCGTTTCGATGTGATCTTTAAAAATATCTTGGTATGCGGGCCCAAAAACTTTATTGCATGATCTCGATTCACATCTATTACAAAAAGTAGTACGTTAAACAAATTTGTTTTGGAGTAAAATTTTTTATAGAATAAAATGTCTTGTTTCTTTCTTAGATTTATAATTATATGAGGATAAATATGATGAAAGGAATTATAGGAAAATGTTTACTTTAGATGATTCAAACAATAAAATAAAGTTGATATAATTAACAAGCGTTTATGCCCAAGCATAGTATATTTATTAATAATCATCAGAGTCAATATCATCAATATTATAAAGTCTTTCATCCTCCGATTCTTCACTTTCTTCTTCATTTTCTTGCACACTAAGAATTTCTTCAACTTTTGAAGGTGCTGCTGGGCCTTTATACCACAATGGTTCAAGTCTATTGTTTTCATTTAATTGCCATCCACATTCGGTTGGTTCATATAAAATACAAGTCGGTTCGGTAGCATTTTGCCACATTGTATTTATAAATATGGTGCGAAAAATTTTTTGCGATAAGGTTTTCCAGCATGGAGGAATATTACTGGAATTGAAATTTTTTTTCATAAACTTTTCATATAAATTATGTTATTTTTGACTTATGTAAACAATTCAAAATAATATTATATTAGAATTATAAAGAACATTTAATAAAACATATAAAAGTGCATGAAAAATTCAAAAATTCGCAACGAACGTAAATTTGCAAATTAGGGTTTAAAAACAAGGGAAATGTTGTTTTTTGATAATCTGAATCTATGTGTAGAATTTGGTAGATATCAGAATTCCGCTTAAATATTAAAAGTATATTAATTTACCAAACCACAATTAGAAAATAATTCGTTATTTAAAATAATTTTTGTCGGACTAGCGATACATACCAATTTTTTTGTAGGACATTATTTTATTTGGGCAGAGAATACACTGACCTATCACGTATTATCTTTATCCTACAGTAGTAATGAGAAAAGTGTTACCATGGAACTGACAGTTTCCGAGCGTAGGACTGAAAAAATATACCATTTATTAAGCAATAGTAAAAAAATTAGCTGGTTAGCAATAATTTTTTGTGACCTCGTTATTTAGACATGTTGGGGGTGGGGACGCTTCGGTCAAACCATCGATTTTGTATCTGAAGATTTAACTAAAAAACTAACTGTTAGTAATAAAATATGAACAATCACTCAATCGACACATATACACCCAAGCGCAGTTTATTAGCTACCACTACCAAGAATTTTCGCAAAGAGAAAAGTTGGGCGTCTCGTCAAAACAAAGTTACTCACGAAAATTCAGCCTGTTAGTAATCATAAAAAAAAGACTTTAAAAAATTTAAAAAAGGAGGAGGTTCTTAGTTCGACCAGTATCTATATTTTTTAGACATATGTTTAATTAATTATTAAGCTTTTCGTCAGTTTTGAAAAAACTGTCAAATAAAATTTTCCAAAAAAATTAGATTACTTTGCTTAGGGTCTGTTCACATTCCTTAGTTTTTAGAACACCATGTATAGTTTATGATAGCTTTGACAATTTCTTATGACTTCCCAAGATAAGCAAATTCTTTCTGAGCACACACTGTATATCGAATTAATTTCATCAAATTTCATCAAATCATTTTTGATTGCTAATCTATATATTCCAAGTTAATCTTTCTGAATCTTTTATTGAGGGAGAAAAATATCTGTCAAAAATTAAATGTATTTCTGACGCGGTGGTGTTGCATATTTTTTTTTAGAATAAATTCGGGGATCTTGCCAAATGCTTGGGGCACAGATGGCCCTAAATTGTGTAATAAATTGAATTTTACCAAGACCTGATAAATTTCAATTCCAGTAATATTCCTCCATGCTGGAAAACCTTATCGCAAAAAATTTTGCGCACCATATTTATAAATACAATGTGGCAAAATGCTACCGAACCGACTTGTATTTTATATGAACCAACCAAATGTGGATGGCGATTAAATGAAAATAATAGACTTGAACCATTGTGGTATAAAGGCCCAGCAGCACTTTCAAAAGTTGAAGAAATTCTTAGTGTCCAAGAAAATGAAGAAGAAAGTGAAGAATCGGAGGATGAAAGACGTTGTAATATTGATGATATTGATTCTGATGATTATTAATAAATATACTATGCTTGGGCATAAACTCTTAATAATATGAACTTTATTTTATTGTTTGAATCATCTAAAGTAAAAATTGTCCTATAATTCCTTTCATCATATTTATCCTCATATAATTATAAATCTAAGAAAGGAACAAGACATTTTATCCTATAAAAAATTTTACTCCAAAACAAATTTGTTTAACGTACTACTTTTTGTAATAGATGTGAATCGAGATCATGCAATAAAGTTGGTATGCCGGATACTTCCGGCAGTTTTTGGGCCCGCATACCAAGATATTTTTAAAGATCACATCGAAACGAACTTAAAAAAAAAAGTTTGCACGTTATAACGGGGAAATTTCATCCCCCTTCACACACTTCAAAAAGGTATGCCACACCCGTCCGGCCAAATAAAGTAGTTTGCGTAATTTTTTTCTGAAAGTGTACGACATTTTCTATCGAAGACACTACAAATAATCAATATCCGCGATGACGGAAAACATTATTGCATTTTTATAATAATTAATTTTTTTTAACATTTTTTCGGCTTTTTAAATCTACGCATACCAAGCTTATTTTGTTCGTATAATTTTTAACTATCAATTCACATAAAAATTTTTCGATTCCGCTATGAGGGGGCTTTCAGTGTCACCGGCTCCGGGTCTATCAGTCAGCGACCGATGCTTCGCGAGGACAGATGACATGATATTCCGATATCGAGTTCCGAGTGAGCCGATATTCCGATTATTTACCACGTTTCCGAAATCGTTGCTCCTTGGATTCACAATAATAGATATGTAAGGGCAAACAACAAACAATATATCTTATATATAAATAAATATTAAAATGATGCTTTTTTTCTTACGTGTGTAATAGATGACAAGGGGTATGTTTTTTTATTTGTTTTATGCATAATTAATTTTTTGAATTGATATTTTACTGTAATAAATTTAATTTTTCCTATAAATCAATATTATTAAGATATTAACATACTTATTTTTCTTAATTACTTAACCTCTCGGTGAGAATAGAGAATTAGTATCCGGAATCTTATAATCGGATGATATTCGGTAAGGGTATTAAATTTTGGTACATTATATTAGTATATACAAAAACAAAAACTATAAAAGCTTTACAATAAATCTAATAATGACCCCGCAATCTATGCATCTTTTAATGAACTGAGGTCGAACTGACATTTTCATTGCTCGTAAAATTTTTATAACATCTACTGAAGAAAATATTGTCTAATATGCGTAATAATAAATCTGTTCCAGCTACTATGAAATTATATGATGAGGTGTTAGATAATGGTAACTCAGTTGCTGAGGGTTTTGCAAAATTCTTCAAAGCCGCATATACGCCAGATGTCGATGGCGTCGATATTCCTAATGAGGTATTACAGAATGAAATTATAAACGGTGCTCTAAACATTAGCTCTCCCACAGATAATGATACAGAAGTCAAACATGACTATGGGTCCGGATAAAATTCCAGCTTTTCTAATTAGTGATTGTGCTCTCTTATTAGTTGATCCTTTAAAAATATTTTTTAAACTAGTTATATCTTCAAATATAATACCCGAAATTTGGAAAGTACCACGCATTTGTCCTGTATTCAAAAAAGGGAATCTGAATGATATAGAGAACTATCGTCCTATAACAATAATCTGTAATTTCGTCAGAGTACTTGAATTTTACACTCACGATATTCTATACAGTCATGTAAAGAACTGTATTACGCTCGACAACAACGAATTTAGTATGCATAACACAGTATATTTCGGAGGCTTTGGATGATCATGGTCAGGTAGACGTAGTTTATACTGATTTCTCCAAAGCCTTCGATAGACTCAATCACAATAGATTGCTCCGGGAACTAGGTAGATTCGATCTGTCACATAATGCACTAAGTTTTTTTAAATCCTATTTGTCGAATAGACTACAATACCTATGTCACAGAGGCTTTATCTCAACCAAATTTGAAGTTCTGTCTGGTGTTCCTCAGGGATCGATCCTGGGACTGTTACTCTTCATCATTTTTATAAATAGTGCAGTTAGTTGTTTGAACATTCCTCATCTGCTGTACGCAGATGATATGAAAATACATATAAGAATAAACGGTACTCATGATTGCGTCACCCTACAGGAAAACCTTGGCAGGCTTGATTTATGGTGTAAAGAAAATAAGTTACCCCTTAATATTAAGAAATGTAATGTTCTAACATATTCTTGCAAACAGACATTTTAATTTTTCCGTATAACATTGACGATGTATTGCTTAACAAACCAGAATATATCAAGGACTTAGGGATATTTTTTGATTCAAAATTAACTTTTAATTATCACATTGATCAAGTAGCTTTAGCTGCCAATAGAAGTTTAGAATTTGTTATGCGTAATTCCCGTGAGTTTTTCGATGTATCTACAATTAAATTGTTATATAACTCATAAGTCAGATCCCGACTGGAATATAATTCTATCATTTGGTGTCCAAATTACATAAAATATATCGAGGCATTAGAAAGAGTGCGACGAAGATTTTTAAAATTCTTGTCATATAAAGAGAATAAAGAGTATCCTCCTATTGGTTACCCACATGATTTATTACTTGAAAATAACTATAAATCCTTATTGGTTCGTCGTAACATGCATTCTGTAATGTTCTTGTTTAATATGGTAAATTTTGTTCATGATGCAAGTGAAATATTAAGTCAAATCAATTTCCATGTACCCACATATACAAGGCGTCGCTGCGAAACTTTTTATATAAAGACGGCTAATACTAATACATTACTCCTCTTTGTACGTAATGTACCGTAATTATTATACAGTGCAAGACAGCATTGATATATATAATTCTAGCAATGTACATATAAAAAACACTTTTTTGTCATAATTTCTGTTAATTTTGTTTTATATTTATTTTGTTATTTACCTTACTTGTTTTTTAGACATGCTTGTCCTTTTATGTCATGTTATTTTATTTCTACTTTGCATTTTTTTTTTGTTTTAATTTGTATCCAGTTTCAACATCATATTGTTGTTGTGTTGTTCTTTATCCTGTAACCGGGATATAATCCGGTTGGATATTGGTATATAAAATAAATAAATAGACAAATAATAAATATTCCGATTATGGGAATCATCCGATTATGTCCATCACTAGTGAATAGGTAAAGCAAGGAAGTAAAAGTCCATAAAATTGGGATTTAGTGTACGTACGAGAAGTCTAGGTCCCAAAATTTTTTTGGCATCAGCCACCTCCACCATCACTCCCATTACCACCCTCACTTTTTATTGAAGAAGGAACGAAAATAAAATTGTGATTTGGTATATGTACAAAAACCAAAGGCCTCAAGTTCTTTTTGGTAACAGCTACCACCACTTCTACCCTCACCTCATTATTAAAGGGGCTAAATATATGAAATTGTGATTTACTGTTTGTAAAAAACGAAAGTCCTCAAAAATTTTTCTATCAGCCACTTGGAAATAAAGAGACTTATATAGGAAATCTGAAGTAATGATTCCTTATGCAGTGGTTTTTTTATATTTACTGAGATAATTAAAAAATGGTGTCGCGTACATGAATCACTCCATTATTTAAAGAATTTCTTAGATAAAGGGGGGTCCCTAGTTAGACCAGGCAAATCTCAGTGTAAAATGGGTTAGGCGTGAACTATTTGGGGACAGTTGTTTGTTTATTGCAATGGATAGCTCTATTAATGTAGGATAAGTACATAAAGTCGCAAAAAATCCCGACGTGAGCTAAAGCCGCCATTTAGAAAAAATGACCGCCAGAGACATTTTCTTTAAAATCATATATCTTAGTAACCGTTGCTCCGATTTTAGATTTCTTTTTTTTGTTCCATTCCTCACTTCACATTTTACAGAAAGTATGATTACATATTTTACGATAAATTAAACGATAAACTTAGGAAATTCTAAAATAATTTAAATATTACGGAAATTTAAACTTTTGTAAACTCGAGACGTTTGTACTGAAATTTCTAGTCAATTTTTGAAAAAATAATTTTAATAAAAGTTCTAGAGCACACAATTAGCTTTCATTTGTTTTTTGGCCGATGATACTAACTCAAATATTAACGGAGTAATAGTTATTTATATATAAAATTGCAATCATGTTTAATAATGTACAATGTACATTAAGGTATAAAGGGTGTCCAGTCAGTGTTCTCTCGGAAGATTGTGCAAAACGGCTAACTTTATAAAAAAAACTTTCTTGACAAAACTTTCAATGTTTCGTCTCTACTACAACTTAAAATTATTTTCAATTATACCAGGTGTCACAAAAACGAGTCACACAAGAAAGTATAATTTTTTTAAATAGAACAGCTTGTATTTCGTTAACGCCAGTTAAGCCTCCAAGGGCCCTGTATTACACCCTAAAATATTTTGTCAAGTTATTTTTTTCTGTTTTTTTGGGCAGTTTACAAACATTTTTGACTGGCATATCTCCGCGATTTATTAATCGTTATTTCTAAAAATGTGGGATGTTGTTTGATAATGATGTATTTACTAAAAAACATTTTTGAAATAAATCTTTAGTATATCGGGTGTCCAAAATATTTGCGTACATTCCTTGATATTTAATTATTATTTTTCTCATTTTTTTTTTAAATGGAATACCTAAGTATACTTTTTTTACGTGAATGAATAAAACATACAATTCCTCACATTTTAATATCTCTTTGTTTCTATTTCAAACGTTTTTTGAGATATGATTATATCAAATAATTTTTGCGTAAATTAAGATGCTCTTTATTTTAACATTAAAATCTATATTTTGTTTTACATTTTTTTTTAAATTTTTTTAAATGGAATGCCTATAATTCTTTTAAATGGATGAGTAACGCTTACAATTTCTCACATTTTGATATCGTACACCTTCTTTTATGAACGGTTCTTAAGCAATAATTTTTTTTCACGATATTGAAACTAACCTAACAACTGCTCAAAATGTCCACCATTCTGATTCAGGTAACACTGAGGTCTCTTGATAAATGAGCGCCTTACACAGTGTAACATATCAACATTTATACAATTGAAACACCGACGAATCCTTTCCATCATATCTTCTCGAGTCGTTAGTTCTACTTTATAAACGTCTGACTTCACAAATCCCCAAAGAAAAAACCCACTGAAGTCAGGTCGGGTGACTTAGGCGGCCATGTAATGACCTAACATAACTTAATAAAATAATGAATTAGATATTATTTAACAGTTTATTAAAATATTGGACCTGCTCTTCCTATCCACCTTTCAGGAAACTGATTACTAATGGCCTGACGAACATTTCTACTAAAATGTGGTGGTGCACCTTCAAGTTGTGACCACATACTATTTGTAATGTAATCAGGAATATGCTCGATTATTTGTGGAAACGTATTTTGCGTAAAATCTAAGAAGACTGTTCCATTCACATTTCCCTCAAAAAAGCGAGGATGAATAACATAATCATGTACAATTCCTTTCCTTACATTTAAACTCTGATTCTGATTTTTCTGTGTAACATGAGGGTTCTCTCTGGCATAATAATGGAAATTGTGCCTATTCACAAATCCGTTGCGATGAAACGTTGATCCATCCGTGAACAATACAAATTTGAAAAATTCTTCATTTTCTCCAATTTGGTTTTGAGCCCACTGGCAAAAATTTAATCTACGATTTAAATCCACATCCCAAAGCTCTTGATGCAGCTGTGCTCGATAGGGGTGAAATATATTTTTACGAAGACATAGGGAAACACTAGATTCACAGACCTCTAAATCCCTACTTAACTCCCAAACACTTGCCATAGAATTTTCGATTACCGATAAAGTTATAGCCAGCTCACTTTCTTCATTACAATACATTTCTCGCCTTCTTTTCATATGCAAAATTTCCAGTACGTTCAAAACGTTCTTTTAAATTTTCTACAGATCTCACATCAAGACATCTGCTATATGGATATTTTTGACCATACATTCTTGATGCCAATAAACAATTTCCATCATATTCACCAATAACATAACATTTACCATAGATATTAAATCTTATTGACAATAATTATAATTCGTATTTTTAAATATTAATATATTAATTCAACTTAATCACGATAATCTTAAACACATTAGAGAAAAAATGGTCATAGAATAGAGTGAAAAACAAGCGCAAAACAAAAGACCAAAGCCATACTAGATTTTAATGCTAAAATAAAAAGCACCTCAATTTACGCAAAACTTATTTGAAATAAATATGTCTCAAAAACGGTTTGAAATAAAAAAATTAAGTGTATAATATTAGAATGTGGGGAATTTTATGCTTTATTCATCCATGTATAAAATATAGGCATTCCATTTAAAAAAATTGAGAAAAATAATAATTAAATAACAAGAAATGTAAACAAATATTTTGGACACCCGGTATAATAATAATTTATTTCAAAAATGTTTTTCAGGAAATGCATCATTATCGAATAACACCCTATATTTTTAGAAAATACAGTTAATAAATCACGGAGATATAGTAGTCAAAATAATGTTTGTAATTTGCCAAAGAAACAGGAAAAAAATTATAACTTGGCAACGCTGCATCCGATTGGCAAAATATTTCAGGTTGTAATTCAGGACCCTTAGACGCTTAACTGGCGCTAAAAAATTAGAGAGTATTCCATTAAAAAAATTATACATTCTTGTGTAACTCCTTTTTGTGACACCTTGTATAATTGAAAATAATTTCACGTTATAGTAGAGATGAAACATTGAAAGTTTTGTTAAAAAATTTTTTTTATAAAGTTACCCGTTTTTGCACAATCTTCCGAGGAAGCACTAACTGGACACCTTGTATATTTTCAAGAACTTAAGTCTTATTTTCTTCAGTTATCTTCTATTTTATGTCTAAAGACGTAATAACACTTTCGATTGTACATAAAAAGGGGAAGAGAACAAAAAAAAGTAATCTAAAATCGGAGCAATGATTACTGAGATATGTCCTTCTAAAAGAAACGGTTCTGGCGGCCATTTTTTCTAAATGGTGGCTTTAGCTCACATCGGGATTTTTCGGGACTTTTATATCCTCATTCTACATGAATAGAGCTATCCATTTCGATAAAGAAATAGCTGTCCCCAGATAGTTCATACACAAAACTGGATTTGCCTGCACTAAGTCCCTACCCTGAAACTTTTTATTTCCACTCTTTATCTAAAATATTGCTACTGCATACAATATTTACTTAGTTAGTGACTTATTTTATTTTTGGGTAAAATCCATAGGAAATAGACTAAGAATTATGCCTTAAATGTTCGATTGGCGAAAGATAACATTTTGCACAGAGGATATGGATCTAAGTAACTTTAAAGAACCATTACATTTTGCGATGAAGAATAAGAATATTAATTTATAAAAAAGAAATATAAACTCGAATTCTAACTCTTCATAAATCAGATATCAGAGAAAAAAATTGTATTGTCTATAAAATGACTCCAACATATATAAATAATCAACCTAACAATAATTTATGTCTGATTTTGAAATACCTAAACATTACAACCGCATACAGAGTCTAAATACGATATTTATGTTAGATTTTAACAATAATTAATAATGAATTACGATGTTTACTTAGTTCGAATGTATCCATTACGCGACCCATTCGTCAGCATTATATTTTTCACATTTCAACTTTTCTCTTTTACTGTAATAATTAATAATAACGAATGAGTAAAATTTACTTCATCGTAAATTCCAGAAGTACATTTATTTTGTTTTACTGTCGTTTGACTCACTCTGGTCAGAAACGGAAGTAATGGGGTACGAGTATGCCAGCTTCCGGTGTCCGTCTGAGTGGCGCTTTGTTGACAGACGCACTATTTGTCCTTTCACCCTATTTCCACTGGCTCTAATGCGGCCTGATTAATTTTTCTTCTACTTGTTAGCAGCCTACTATGAAGGTTTCGACGACGACGCACAAAAGCTGGTTTTCTTTTCTTTTGGTCCATTTGTTCCTTACTTTGTTTAGATGGCGTTGATTTTAGTTTTCCGTTCAGTATACTTGTATTATTCATTCAAATACATTAATGTGAAATATACGCAGATACTCAATCAAGATGGAGGACAATGAAATGACAGTATTAAGATGCTCCTGACTTCTCGTCATAAGAATTTTTCTTCGAATCATTATACAACAGATATGACTACGAATTAGCTTTTAAATATATTTAGGTTATTTCCATTGTAATTATAATAATAAAAAGTCCCGGAACGGTCAAATATCTCGAGAAATACACATCGGATCGAAAAACAAAAAAAAAATATGTGTTGAATATTTAAAAAAAGCTATCTAATGATACAAAACTCGACCCCCATGCTCGCCCCTGGGGGTGGGGTAGAGGCGTCAACTTTGAAATCTTAACTATTTTTATTGCAGATTTGGATCCTACACTACAAAATTCGTAGGTTTTGTCCGAGCCTTTTTTTTTGATTCGCCATAGATGGTGTTGCAATCGCAAAAAATAGATTTTTCACAATGGGCACTGGGCAAGTATACAATTTTTTAAAATAATTTTAATAACATCTACACATAAAAACAGTTGACCCGTATTTTTTATTTTATTTTTTTAATAATGTCTTATAGTTAAAAAAATCATGAAATTTAAACTGGGTTTAAACGGTTAGATATTGTCGCCAATTCTATTGACTATGACGTAATAGCGTAATCACTAGATTCTAATTTTTGCTTGAACAGAGAAACGAGTGCTACGTTGCCATGTTTCAATAAATAATGTAAGATATTCTGTACTGCTACACTCTATTATATTACAATTTTATATTAGCAAGTTATCAATCAGCCTTAAAAATATATAAAATATTTACTTGCTGCGTATTTGAAACAGTGTTAAAAACTAATATTAAAATTTATTTCAGACAGTGCAGTAGTGCACATCTTTTTTAGAAATGTGGCAACGTAGCTGGTTACTGTCAAATGTAAAATGCCCCTGTTTTACAGGTTATTACGCTATTACGTCACGAGATATCCGACAAACTGCCTGATTTTAAGCATACTTATTTTACAATAAAACCAATAATAGTCGGTAAAATGTCCTTGAAATTATATTTATAACATATTGGAGAGTCGTATGCTATATTATTAATTTTGTCGTTTTCGTTATTGTCGAGAAATACACTTTGGATTGAAAAATAAAAAAATACTTTTTCAATATTTTTGAAAAACATCTCCAGTGATAACAGCTGCTCTCCCTCTAGCCCACCCCCTTTGGTGGGAGGTAAGTTTCAAATATCAAATGGGAACCCGCATTTTTCATTGCAGAATGAGATTTTACGTGTAGGTGTTAACTGAAACATTTTTTTTCATTCGTGATAGAAGCGATAGATAGCGTTGAATTTTTTCAAGGAACTACTTTTAGCATTACCCAGAAACAACGACGTGGAGTAGTAAGTAGTAAGTTTCTGTTCCCTCACGGTGCTTGTTGTAAATGAGTCCCCTCGCCTATCACTAAATACTACGAAGAAAGTAAAAATTTATGCCATAAGATGTTCTTTACCACCTTACTGCGCTTGGTAGTGTGCTAGCCGAAGATAAATTTGTTGAGACATATTTTCCAATATGTCTGGTGTTATTGTGTTTCAAAAATTGCCTGTTCTCTCTTTCAGCCCATCAATATTGTCAGGTTTGGTCTCGTAAACCTTACTTTCTAAATATCCCCAATAAAAGAAGTCGAGAGGGGTCAAGTCGGAGGCCCTTGGTGGCCATTCTAATGCACCTCTTCGACCACCAATCTACCTTCCCGGGAAAGTATTATTCAGCACATTGCGTAAAAACCGCTGCCCAAGGAATCACTACTTCCACATCCAGATTATCTATCCAAGTCACTCACAACGAAAGAACTGTGTATGTGGAAATAATTGTTTATGGAAGTTTTATAATATAATATTTGAAATCCTCTACCCCAAAAACCCATAAAACGATACCCCACATCGGTAGTGGGGTGGGGGTTGTGATAGGGGCGTGGTAGTGGGTAGTGGGGGTGGATTAGGTAAAAAAATATTTTGAGGTTTCTGGTTCTTGTACATACACTAAATCACATTTTTTTTTTCATCCCCTTTAATAAGGGGGCGGGGGTGGTAATGGGGGTGGCTAATGCTAAAAATTTTTTTGAGACCTTAGCTGCTCTTGTATATACTAAATACCAATTCTATGGACCCCTACCTGCTTGATTTACCCATTTGCCCCAAATTTACCCCAATTTACCCCCCAACCCTTCGTCGGAACAACATGAAAATATAATCTAGTTCCAGATCTCGTTAAAGTACATACGTGTACCAAATTTCAAGTCAATATCTTAAACGGCTCCAGAGTAAACGTGCGCACAAAAAAAAAGTTACAGACAGACAGACAGACCGACAGACAGACAGACAGACAGACAGACAGACAGACAGACAGACAGACAGACAGACAGACAGACAGACAGACAGACAGACAGACAGACAGACAGACAGACAGACAGACAGACAGACAGACAGACAGACAGACAGACAGACAGACAGACAGACAGACAGACAGACAGACAGACAGACAGACAGACAGACAGACAGACAGACAGACAGACAGACAGACAGACAGACAGACAGACAGACAGACAGACAGACAGACAGACAGACAGACAGACAGACAGACAGACAGACAGACAGACAGACAGACAGACAGACAGACAGACAGACAGACAGACAGACAGACAGACAGACAGACAGACAGACAGACAGACAGACAGACAGACAGACAGACAGACAGACAGAAATTTTTTTTCGCTCAAACTTAAAATCTCGACGTTTTCTGACATTTTAAGCCTATTTGAACAATAAAAATTTTTAAAAATTTTTTTGTCGTTACTATACTTCCACTGGATGTGGAAGTAATTAAAGCTTAGTGCACGTGCTGGAACCGTTCATGGTTAAATGCATGTCCAGCGATTTCTTGGATTGCAGGTATTATTTCATCATTTAACATGTTGACATACTTTTGAGCATTCAAATTGCCGTCAATAAAAAATGGCCCTACTATCATCCAATTACACAAAAATCCAGTCCAGACATTGACTTTGATATTGGATATGACGTTGCCTCATCTAGTGAGGATGTTCATCAGCCCAATACCTTATATTATGCCGATTTACAGAACCATTTAATTGGAAACTAGCTTCATCAGAAAAGCAAGTCCAAAAAAAACCTATTGTCATCAGCATATCGCTGCATCATTTCATCTCAAAATTCAACTCTACGATCAGATTCATCCTCCATAAGCTCTTGTAGAACTGAACCTTGACTTATTTCGATGTGTTGAACTACTTTTCTATTCGATGTATGACAATTCTTGCAGTCATCTAAAGACTTCTCTTCATTTGTAGCGTCTTTAGGTCTTCCAGATCTTGCTTTATCTTTAACAGAATCAATTTGCTGAAAACGACTACTGTTCAAAATGCAGTAGATTTTGAAATAGAATCACGGTCACCATTAGTGGGATTGAATAAATCTGCAACCTCCTGGTCCCATGATCTTACTTTATCTCCATATTCCCGCATCATAATGACTATTATTTTTACTCTTTCTGGAAGAATCACAAACAGATTTTGCAAAATAATTAGCGGATGAACGGAAAACGACAAATCGAAACAAACTCCGTGTAATAGCAGCAGATGAATCTTAAAATCGAGTGGAAGTACAAATTGAGCACTAGCCTACCCAAAAGCTGGAAATGCAATGAGTATTGGAAAATGAAACTAGTGAAATGAAATACATATTGAATCCGATGTGTATTTCTCGAGAATTGCGAAAAATACTATTTTTTAATATTATTTGACTTGACTTGACTTAAGAAAATTAAAAAACTCACTAGTAACTTACCATTAACTTCTTTAATTATAGTCAGTATAGAAATACGCTTAGCAGGTAAGATAAGTTTACTTGTGCTATATCATCTCTGAACGTTAGACAATTCAGAAACGTTTACAGTTTTTCTTTACGTTAAAATACAAAAATCAGTTGTCTTAAAGCGAATGACTATAGATTTCCTTTTATCACAAGATTTATCTTAACAAAGCTGTGAACTTGATATGCTTTTGTCTTTAATTCAATAATGCAACAACTAAGAAAAAACATTACCTGAGACATCTTCAGTAACGTCAGTAATTATCCCGGAGCATGAAGCTAATAATTTTATTTTGGTCATTGCAATATAAACCATTAATATTTTCAACACACTTACATAAATCTCTTCACAATGCCCCAAAAAATCCTATTTTATAAACGGAAAATAAAACGGGAAAGTAGGCAATAAAACACAATTCATAAGAACATTATTACAAAAGGGTCAAAAAATAAATTGTGAGGTTTCCGGCTGTTAAATATTTTATGTGAATTTAATGTCGGCGTTCCATTTTATTTTTAACATCAAACATGTTTATTAATTGGCGGTTGTATTTCGCACGAAACCAATGGATTGTTGTTAAAATTAATACAGTAATTAATTAGTAAAACCAATTATTAACAGTATTGAGAAACATTTGTGCTAGATTAATATTGATGAATTATTTGAATAATTTTATATTTAGGTAATTCTGTTATAATTTGATGGATTACTCTTTGGGACATATACTATATGTCGAACTACGTCCTTTCTTCAATAAACATAAAATTAGTCCGTTGATGAGTAAAAAAACATGCATAAGTAATTAATGGGATGGAGTAACCGTATTTCTTTAGTTAATGAAAGGAATTAGTGATATTTTGACATGAGCTCAAACTGGTATAATATTTACCAATACCAGTAGTAGTAAATAATCTATGTGAAATATCGAGAGAACGACAAAAATAGGAACAACACCTATGAATTTTAGAATACATCTCTTTGATTAAACTAATATTACTGATTTCATTGTTTCGTCGAATTGATTTATTAGGTGCTTCCATGTTACTGTTGAATCTGTTACCGATTGTATGGAATAATTTTCAAGTGCTTTTCTCAGAACAATTAGATTCATCCTTTAGAACTGGGTTAAAAAATGAATATGATGTATATGCACACCGGACCTGTCAAGAAGAATTCGGTGAATTTATTCGCCTCTGTCGTGATCTGTAAAACCACTAAGGAGGTTACCTCTAGGATGGTAATGAGTTTCTGAGAATCAGGCACTATTCGAAGAAAGAAGAGTTCTGGAACAACAAACAAAAGAACAGATAAAGTGATCGTCAAGAATGTTAAAGATATGACAGAAATCGATCCACTTAAATCTTTGGGGAGGTTGAGCCAATAGACGTCTCATGCACCTGCTAAACTACTTTAAAAAAGGATCTGCAATTTTTACTTTACAAAAGGAGGAGTGTCCATAAGGCCTTTTTCCGGCCCCAGCTGAGTCCCACTTTGATTCTTACATATGTCAAAGATTTGACGTTTTCACACTACATATTTACAAATCTTTGCCGTACTCTCTTGCGCTTAGTGTAAAACAATCAACCAAAAACACAAAAAATGGCGATTTTGACGTATTTTTGGATCTTTATCAATGGTAAAAAATCGAACTACGTAAAATGTAGATTGTTTGTTGTATCTTCAAATGCTGAAGTTTGAAAAAATAGTAATTTTTTTTATTTTGCCTCGAATTTAAAAAAGGGGGCCTGAAAAGGGCCTTATGGACACCCCCTCCTTTATTTATCTCATCAAATAATATTAAAAAGCATTTCGCCCCCGGAATGGAGTTTAATTTATAACTAACAAAACGTTTTGCACATTAACTTTTACACCGATGAGTTGTTATTACTTGTCAGTGATTATATAAATAATGAGAAGAAGAATTTGGTCGGCAGAAGAACCCCACGAACCCAAGAAAACACATCTGAATTTTCTCAAGGTGAGTCTCTGGGTGACAAAATCTTAAATGTATATACAACATCAGATTATTTCAGAAGAAACCTTTTGCTTATTTTCATTACGGCACGTTTTGTAGCATTGCAGAATTTTTTGAAGAAATTATTTTGATTTATATTAAAATATATGTTACAAATTTTATTTGGATGTTTATTCTATACGTGTCTATAAGAAGCACTGTAATATGTGTTACTTTAATTTAACGTGTTCCTATGGCAGTTGATTTTATCTAAGTATATAATAATTTATTTTGTGTATTGTTGCACACTCAGATTTTAACTGAATAACATGCAAATGTTTTTCAAATGGTACTTTGATTACCGATGACTTTTCTTATATATTTTGTACATTGTTCTTTTTGAATAAATAAATTGTTTTTTCCATTCCCATTAACCATCATTACGATAGTCGGCCCAAAGAACTAAAGGTATTTAGGCCGCCAATGACTGGACCGATCCACGGACAGGAGTCGTGTTAAGCTCCTTAAGAAAAGGCGGTCCCGATACCACTAAGACTTGTCGTTATTATTATTATTATTATTATTATTTACCTATCTATTTTACTGTCTTGTGCAAGTATTCATAGAAATAAAACATTTTCAAGTTTGCTATTTTGTCTAATATTACTGATCGCTTCAAAACCACTCTCAAGCGGTTACATTTGTTTCTTGATTTGTCTGGTATTCTGCAGGCGATTTTGATTGATTTATTTACCAGTGTACGGTAGGCATTGTTGCCACTCCCAGGATTTTACTGCTGAGCCTGCTACGACCACGCTGGGTTGGATTAGGGTCATGCTTGTTGCCAGCAGTGAGAGCCACATGACGCATGGTAAAGGAATGTGAGATGAGAGGTGTAGATATTTGTGAGATGCGTTACCGCATTGTGTCGTTAAGGGAGCATTTAAGCTCCCTTTTCGTGTTTTTGGTTCTGGACTTTTGCCTCTTCTGCGTCTTCTGGTGAAATATGTTGCCGCGTTGTGTCGTGATATGGAGTGTTTATGCTCGTCTTTTTGTGTTTCTGTTTTTATTTCTTCTCTTTCTCAGTCTTCTAATTCCTCGGTTTCCGATGCTGGGTTCGATTCGGGTCATGCCTGTTGTCAGCAGCGAGAGCCACATGACGCATGGTACAGAAGTGGGGGTGGGCAGTGTAGCAGTGTAGGTGTTTGTAAAATGCGTTGCCGCATTGTGCATTTTTTTTGTGTTTCTGCTTCTACAGATTTTCTTCTTCTCCTTCTGAGTCTTCTGATTCCTCCGTTTCTGGTTCTGGTAGAGTATATGTCTGTAGGTATTTGTGAAATGTTGCCGCATATCATACAGACCATACTTTATGAGTAATGCATTTGATTATTACAGATGTGCTAATATGTAGAATTTTTTCACTTAACAACGGTCTTTGTCATCCTTCTTTTCTTCACTTATTTGCACAGAGATTTAATCACTCATATTAATTAAATATTAGCTATATCACTTAATTGTTTTTATGTTAAAAAAATATAGCTTTGCGGGCAAAGGGCTGATCCAGGGGGTGCACCAGGAGCAATTGCCCCCCCCCCACCCCGAGGGCCCCGAGAAGAATAGGATCTAATATTATTTATTATTGAATATTGAAAATGTCGATATAATTATTGATCGTACGGCCGCAGTACGGCCGTAGTGCCCCCCCCCTCCAGTAACCTTTCTGGATCCGCCCTTGTTTGCGGGTCTACACAGGAATATCACGGCCACACTTTCAAGGGCTTGGATGTATAAACACTGCTCAGACTATCCTTTAAGAAAACTGATTTTCAACACTGTATTATAACATCCACAACTCAAAAACATGCAATACCGCAAAACACACTCCTATTAAAACAGACACAAACAAAAAGTCAGAAATCAACAACAATTATCTGTGATACTTCTCTCCCCTTTCATTCTCTTGTTCTATTGCATTACACCAAAACCATTGTACCTAGTTCTGGATTATCTACGAAACCAATCACTACTCGCAAAATCACCAATCGCACGTCCCGAGATATGTATTACCCTTCAAGCAGCTATTGCTCACCTGAAAACTCAAAATTATATCTTTTACACCCTGTATCCGGCCTAAGTGATGGCACATAAAAAAGGTAAAAGACGTTATGTTTTCTCCTTCTCACTGATGGCTTAGTGCTCCATATAGTCTGTCACTGGCAGGCGATTTTTAATAAAACAAAATTCAAAAAAACCTAGTTTGTATTTTTCACTGATAATCGCCTCCTAAGAACTCTTTCGACCTTTCAAAGTTGTGTCTATATTTTTCTTCTTTTTTGTAGATGATTTTAAATAAACCAAAATCTGGAATGTTTGAAAGCCTGTCAAAGACCATTCTCTAAAGACCACCCCTGTACCTTGAATTTTTCCTTATTTTAGACAAATTGTTTGGGTTATTTATATCTCAAAACATCACAATTTTGACCGTTTTTTAAAATTTTCACACTGTGCATGGGGGAAGGGAGAGGGAGTCGTGATATATCGAAATAAGTCTAATATCAAAATATCCAACATAGGAAGTATTGAGATAATTTCATGAGGTGAAAAAAGCACAATTTTTGCGTTTTGGTGGAAGGTGGTGGGGGATATCGTAAATCTAATATCAGAATATTGAATTGTCATGAAGAATAAATGTACAAAATTCCAAGGATCCGAGTGCATAGAAGTAGATGAAAAATCGATTACAAGAAGTGAGTTAAACAAAGAGAAGAGAACTACATAGTATTTCGCGATTCTACTATGTTCGGTAAATGAATGCAATTAATTATTCATATTTTGCCTAGTACGCTACTGACTCCAAGGCCTTAGCTTATCGACAACTATAGAGTAACCCATATAATAACATGGGCATACATATACACAGAGAGAATTGGACTTCCGTGAGCTAATGTTGAAACGTAATATTATTTTTCTCCTAGAGTTTGTGCGTGCAGACTTATGGGCAGACGGCGTTGCAATTATTTTCAATGTGCATGAGTACATAACTGCAACTTACTGTATTTTTCCAGAGAGTCACGCAGAAGTATTACTAATAATTACTTACTATTTATTCGATTTCATGTGATAACTAGAAAAACAATATAAACAACCGTCACACCCAAATTAAAATAAGTACAAATAGGCTTTCATGTTTACGTGACGGGATGTTTACTCGACTTTAAGTTAGTTGAGGTATATTTACAACAAATTATGCATTTGGCACATAAATTATTTATTTTAGTTTCTGTATATTCTAAAACCAATACTTATATTTGTTGAATTTGAATGAATGAAAAATGATCTAAACAAAATATTAAATTATGAGAAATGTGTATTATAAAAATTAGCACCCAGTATAACAAAACATATCGGAAAAGTAAGTACACATATAATAAAAAAACGTATTTTTACCTATATAGTATTTCGTTTTGCATTCATTTTGTCTCGTTCACAACCGAACAAATCCTATTTGTACCTAGGTTAAAATCCTGCCTTTTGCACCTGTTTATCCACTCTTATGGCTTTGGATACCAGATCTTTGGGTTTTGGAAAAACATGGAAAATAATATTTTGGCCAGTAGATCTCTTTGTTCAATATATGTTATTACAGTCATACACTGCACACCTTGTTCCCGGCATTTTTTTTCACTTCTATCTGAATATTAACAATATGTAAATCTAATATATGAATTATTACCTTCTATAATAGATAAAAAATCACCATAGAACACTAATAATAATAACTGTCTTTTAAATACTAAAGGAGGTCCAAAATGGGGCAAGCAATAGTATGTCCTTGTTTCTTTACACAATTTTACTAATCAAGAATGTTTCTAAACTCAAATAAACGTATAAAACATACACGTAGATGTACATATGAGATTTACGAAGAAAAACCAGACAAAACTTAATAATCACATCACTAAACACAGAGAGATAATGCCGTCAGAAACGTAAACAACAGATTTAGGTCTCGCCGTGACGTCACGGCTTTGCCGGCAAGTGGCGAACGTTGCAGCATAGGAAACTGGCTATCCTCGCTCTGTTTACGGTTCTTGGTACTGTAGGTTATACAACGTTAGGCTCTTACAAAACGCAATAAGGCCTAACGGCAAAACATGGAAAATTAACAGATTTTTAGGAAAAAATCGGTATCTCATAAAATTAGAGAGATATAAAAAATTTGAGAAATCGCTTTTTGTCCCATAAACCAATGACTAAAAAAGTGCGCATCAAAAAAATATAAAATAATTTTTATGGATTCTCGTAAGTTATAAAGTTTGGTAAAAAAAACACACCTTTTCTTCACACTGTAGATAGTAACGTACTTCAAAATAAAAGAGGCGGGCAAAACTCGCTGTTTCACAAATAAATGCTCTCTTAAGTCCTGAAAACCGCATATCGATATCTATTCCTCTGCTAAAAAAAGATGTATTCAAATTCAACCTAAAAATTCGCTTGGTCCTTTTCAATTGGCCAGCAAATTGTGCAAATCTAGGTACAATTTACTTACCTCAAAATATACCAGAAATTGCACAGAAACCCCACTTACCAAACATTTCCTATTTAAGTCTTTCTAAGGCTGGATTTTATCGTATCCGTGATTTTAAGAAGCTTTACTCGAAAATGCACCATAGTCATGAATTCGCAGTTTCACGGGTATACATTTTATATTTCTAAACAAAAAGTATCATAATGATAGTAGCTGTCGGTTATCCTGTAAATTGTGTATATGTCGAAAGATTCAATTAAATGGAAATTTCATTTGTACATCATTTGACGAGCCTCATTAGAGGCAACAGACTGCAATCCAAAATTAACAAAAAATACGTATCCCAAAATTAGATTAACCACATCTCATTAAGTACTGATTTTCTAGAGCACAAACTAAAAATCTCAAAATTAAAAGAATTCTGTTAAGATAATGGTAAAATTAACTGCATATAGGTACTGACCATTGCAAATACATATTGGACAAATTATTCCTTTCCAATAAAATTTAGTTGATTTATCAAAACCATTATGGTAATTTGTATGAAAGAAGTTTTAAATATTTTTTCCCTACGAGCGAGTGAGCGTGCGGGAAATACTTATTTTGTGTGCGGGAAATCATCGTTTCGCGAACAAATTCGAAATAAGTTATTTCCAGGTGAATTGGAAAATTTCCAAACTTCCCCCCTCTCCCCTGCCCCCCCTTCTTTAATTAGAACAGATAAATAAACTGTTGGTTATTAAAAATTAATAGAGTGATATCTGAATAAATGGAGGTGTAAAATAGACAGGACGCATGGAAAATGGTCAAAAAAAGAAAACAAATTTTACTCCCTTCGGGGGAGGTATATAATACACTGTCCTGGTGTACCTTATGAATCTAGAATTCTGGATACGACTTTAATTATTTGTTATAATTCCGTTAACGCCATTTTTACGTTATTGTGTAGGGATAGAGGGTATACAGGGGTGGAGTAACAGCCTTCACCTTTAACTCATTTTCGATTTCTTCTCTGTCAGCTGATAAATTTTCAACCACCGCGCACCGCGGCTCTTAGCATTTTTTATAGTCCAGATTCTGGAGACGTTTACCTTTCAGACATACAACTGAAAAGTGTCGTATTCGATATAAAATTGTGTGCTCAATCCAAATCCGAGGGCGCATAAAAATTGGGGACTGCCTTCAACCCTTAATTCGCGAATGCACCTTTATTTCGAAAATTGTGAAATATTGAATTTTTAAAATATAACTTGCGTTTTCTCCCACAAGACAAGCTGGAAATCTATTATTTTTTTTAAATTGTACCTTAATGTAACAATCTAGTCAAAACACATGTAATATGTATAGAAATGGACAAAAAATACATCGTGTAAAATTACAAGAAAAAACACAATTATTTTTAGCGATTGATTCATACTGTTATCTTGAGTGAAACGGATGGTTTTTTTAAAAGGTTCCTTTTTTAAATTTGCCTGTCCTGTGATCGAGCGCGCTACGAGTCATAACCAACGGATGCGGGGACTCTGCGTTATATTTATTTATTTGGTACTCTCTTAATGCGTACAATATTTCTGTGTTAGGTTTTACCAGCTTTATTTTGTTTAAAATATATAGTTATAAATATAGTTGTTTAAAATGCATTAGACTGAAAATTGCGAAGATTCGTAACCATGAGGAAGGTGATACAGTTATTTTCTAGATATTAGAATTTTGTGTTTTGGAAAAGCAGCGCTAGTAGCAAGTGATACAGATATTTTTTGTTATCACTGTTTTTGGGCACCAAAATGAAAGTTGTGGTTTCAAAAGTTCGATTCGTAATTGTTCCGCAATAAAATAACTGAAGACAGCAATAGAAAATTACGAAACATTCAACCCTCCGGCACAATATATAAATGACGCGGACGATTACAACGTTATGGAATTTATAAAAACTACCTCCATATGCTTTAAATGACTGTATGGTCACTCACATTTCCACGTAAGCCTTAACGAACTAAGGGCACATTAATTTTTAAACTGCAAGAGCGATAATAGAGTTTGACCACCTACTGAAGACGCATTTTATGAACATGCCAAGATATGTCCCTATACACTTCTTATATGGAAGAAAACAGATACTATGTCTTCAGAATTACCAATCAACAAGACTTTATTTATAATTAAAAGTACAGGTGCGCCTAGTCGGAACCTGACCCGGAGCCAACCTGACAACCACGATGCGCAGCACCATAGTGGGTGTAAGGTTGGGCGGAGCAGATCCGGTTCGGCTAAGAACGGTAATTCAGGTGGGGAGTTGTAACTCCTATTCGCCGAGCGAACTTAAAAACAACAATGCCTTAAAACTATGCTGCCCATAAGAGCCTAAAACTAATTAATGTATATTTTAAAAATTGTCGCACTGTGCACGCACAAAAAACATTAAAGAAATTTTGGTTACTGTCACGGGAAAACAAAACACAACGAAAAAAACCGTTCGAAGTAATTCTCCACCCTGGTGGTCTTCCTGCCTCCAGGAAAGTAGAAGAAGTTAACAGTTGTAGGTTTTAAAAGTTCAAGAAGGTTATCGGTCGAGGGGTGAATTTTGGAACAAAAGAGGACAAAAAGAACAAAAAAGATAAAACAATGAACAAACAGAAAGGGAATAGAGGGGGAGTTAAGATTATAAATTTGATAGGTGAGGATAAAGATAGAGTAAAGGTAGACTATAGTAGTGAAGAAGTTGGCTAAGGTGGAAGTTGCCTGAAAATAGGCAACGTCTGGTATGGTAATGGGTGTTTCAAATTAAATAGAATTGCATTATGCAGTCTGATGTGTGTTATGTTGCGTGTTACCGGACTATCGCCTAGTTTGAATTCATAGAATTTTTGTGAAATCTGTTGAACATAGTCCGCTAGTGGAGTTATGCCGTTACAGCGGGCGTACAGATCTCTGAGAAATGAGGCGCATAAATTAGTGCTCTAGAACACGAAGTTTTCTCATTGTCGTGGCCGGGATGCTGCACCACACCGGCGCCGCGTATGTGATGGCCGGCCTGATCACCATCGTGTATAACAATTTTTTATTAGTCCTGTTCAGTCCGCTACCCCTGGCAAGAAGCGGATACAGACTCCTGGACATGGAGTAGACTTTCCGTATAGTCTCGTTGATGTGAGTGTTGTACGTCAGTCTCTTGTCCAGATTAATCCCAAGGTACTTCACGCACCGTTTAATAGAAATTTGGCGACCCCCGACTAAAATGCGGTTCTCAGTGAACCGGCGCGTGAAGAGTATAGATTCTGACTTTTCGGCGTTGATCCGAATCTTCCACTTGTCGTAATACGCCGTGGCACGAGCCATGTGCGCCTTCAGCAGCATATTCGCCGCCTGAGCGTTGTGCGAGTGGGCGTACATGGTCGTGTCGTCGGCGTACTTGGCAAGTTTCGTATTCGGAAACTCCGGAAAGTCGGAAACGTATAAGTTATATAGCTTAGGTGACAGGCACGACAACTGGGGGACGCCCGCGCGAATGTCCCGCCACGTTGATAGTTTATTATTCACCCTAACCTGCAGCGATCTACCTGTCGGGAAAGAGTGAATGAGTTTCGTTATGTGTATGGGAAAGTCCAGTGCGTTCAGTTTGTGTAGAAGACTCGGGATCCATACGGTATCGAAGGCTTTCTCGATAACGAGGAGCACCATGACGACGGTGCTCTTCCCGAGGTTGCATTGTACCTTGACGTCATTAACGATTCTGACAACCTGCTGCACAGCGCCCCTGGTCCACCTGAAGCCGAACTGGCACTCGTCGTCGATGTCAAGTTCATTCGGAGCAGAGTTTAGTCTGATCAGGATGATCTTCTCCACCAACTTGGAGATCGCCGACAGTAATGAGATCGGTCGATAACTGCCGGCGAGCTTCGCGTTCTTGTTTGGCTTCAGGATTGGCACGACCACGGCGCATTTCCACTGGCCAGGCCAGTGTTGCAGTCGCAAGATCGCGTTGATAATGTACGTCAATTGCACAATGCCTTTTCTCGGGAGATATTTGAGAAGCTTGTATTCGATGCCGTCTGAACCCGGGGCTTTGTCGTTCAGTAATGTCTGGACAATGCCAGCCACCTCCGGGGGCTTGGCCATGACATTTACAAATTCACGTCGTGTCAATTGGACGTCATGGCCCATTAATTCGTTAATGTTGTTCTCTATGCGATCGTGATCTAAGTTATTAGGTATTTGTACTTTGTCCGCAAAGTGATTAGCTAAGTCGTTCGCTTTCTGCGAGTCCGTCAGAGCCGTCTGTCCGTTTGCGTTTGTCAGCGCGGGTATGGCCTCCCGCGTATTTTTCATAGCCCTCGACAGTTTCCACAGCGAGTTGTCTTGAGGATTTAACGCTTCCAGCCTATCCCGCCATTTCCGTTTTTTGCGGTGTTGATGGCGGTCCTGATCTGCTGTTGAAGCCTACCCATCTCGGCTTTAGCGTCGACATCACAATTTTGCTGCCAAAGCCGTCTCAGTCTGTTCTTTTCGCGTATGTCTTGTATAACCGCTGCGTCGAGTCGGTCTCTGTACGGGTTTATCGTTATCATAGTGGCAACACACTGCTTGGCGTCCTGCAGCATCCTTGTGAACTCGTCCACCACATTTTCCAGTTGGGCGGCTGTAGTGATATCGTTTGCGAGTGTCAAGTGTATGTTTATGTGTGTCTTATAGAGACACCAGTCGGCGTCTGTATAAGAAGTGATTTTTCGTGTCATGTTTTCCCTCGACATATTATCCAACTCGAAAAGAATCGGATTGTGGTCGGATGTGAGTTCCTCCAGCGCCACAGGTGGTGTGGAGTTCCTCACTCCCTTATTGACCACTATGTCGAGGGTGGAAGGCGTTATGCCGTTATCCGGAAAATGAGTGGGGTCGTCCGGATACTGCACCACGACATTACAGTAATCGTACAGGGTGTTGCCGTTTGCGTTATTGCGATGGCAGTTCCATGCGTGATGTCGCGCGTTAAGGTCGTCTATGAGCAAGCAGCGCGGGCCTGGGTTCAGCAAATTCTCGAGACAACCCGCCGTGAACCCGTTCGAAGGCCGGTTATACGCGGCGACAATGCTCATGCCGCCATCTAGCGTCACACACACGTTCTCCACGGACGTGTTCCGCAGAGTACGATGCGTGTGTGTAATGTCAGACTTTATGAGAACGGCCACACCGCCGCCTCTGTTAATGTCCGCCCTATCTTTTCTGATTGTCGTAGCGGACGCGTAGCTTGTCCCGTCGGTCGAGTTTCGTCTCATTCAGAAGCATAATGTCGATTTTGTGCCTCGTTAAATAGTTAATCAAAAAGGGAATTTTATTACCTATACCGTTTGCGTTCCATAAAGAAAGTGAAAGATTAGAACGAATTGTCAGGAAGACCTTGGAAGAAGGACACCACAATCTGGAACTTAGCCAGGGAGGAGGTAGCCTTCTCGAGCTCCTCGCAGAGCTCTGTCATCCGTGACAGTATGAGGTCGATGTCAATAAGAGAGGACAGTCGATCTGTTGTTTCCTTCAAGAGGTGCAGCTTGTCCATGCCGGATTCCACGTTGACGGCGGCACTGGGCTGACTGCTGCTCTGGTATGATATGGACGGTCTCTTGGACGTCGGCTGTACTGGCTGGGTTCCCTGTTGAGCTGCTCTCTGGGTCCACACATTGGTTTTAGGGGGTGGCGCCGCTACATATCGTGTCTGAGGTGGAGGTGGGATTCTTCCCGATCTCTCGTCAATTGCCTCCATTTTTCGCTTGTATACCCTACAAGAAGTGCTGTTTGCGGGGTGGTCTTCCCCGTAGTTAATACATTCTGCAGGCTGGTCACGTGTCCTGGCGCATTCTCGAGTTAAGTGCCCAGATGTTCTTCAGTATGTCTAGACATTGACAGAAGGTGTACTGATACCTACCATGTCTAAGAAACAATCGAAGCCAGTCACTTCTAAGTAATCGTTTGCAAGTGTAAGTATAATATTTGCAACAATAGGTGTTACTGCAAGAGAACTGCAGGGTCTTGCATTATTGGTTGTAAGTGCTTAGGTAAATGTGCCGATGAAAACTTATAATAATTACTAATTATTAATTGTAGGAATCCAGATTTTCTTTCCAAGAAGACTCTTCCAAGTTCTTCACTACCACTCACATCCCATTATTAAGGGAGGTGGTACTGGGGTTGAAGTTAAAAGAAATGGAGACCGTTGTTGTACACAAACTAAATCACATTTTTTTTCTGTCATATTTAATAATTAAGCCTTAAATTGGAGCACAGATTCACGACTATTATATTAGCTGCAACATCTACCAGCAGTGAGGCAGTAAAATGTCTGAAACAATGGTCCATGTACTGGGGGCAGCATTAAGACGGCCTAAAAATTAAACCACCGTGTTGGGTTATTTTACCAAAAGTATCCAATTCAATCACCTCTGGAGTACATGTTCGTTCTTTGTATCGCGATAAAAAATGATTATTCTTTAGATTGCGAAGACTTACATATTCACTAGATAATTTATACCTTATGCCATTTGTTATGGTACATGATCTTTTTTCCTTAAACTTAGTATACGGAATTCTCACCGCTCGTATTAACAACTCGTTTTTATCTTCAATGTGGTTGGTGAACATATTTATTTGTGAGTTTATTTTCTCGGCAAGCGTTCCTGCTACACCAAAAATAATAGCAACCTTTAACAAATCTGAACTATTTTTTAAGAAAATAATATATGTAGATACTGAAATGATCTATCATCAAGAATTTCTCATCTCCATTACGAAGAAATTTATTAATTTCAGTTCTAGTTATTACTTTAGACTTTTTTGCTTTATAATTCTCATGTTGGCACTTCAAGAAATATTCTTGTGATATTTGTTAATATCGATGTCCGTCTTTAGCACTAGCGTAGATTTTAACATGCAATAATGTGCCCAAAGAGTAGACGATTTAATTACCTCAGCTTTTTCTCCAAAATATGCAAGAACTTACTGCTTCTGAAAAGTTTTTCAGGTTCACTTGCGTCATTCACAAAATTCACTGTAAGTTTGTTCATATCTCGTCCTGGATTTTCCGGGTAATAAACTTGCAATTAAATCATCAGCGGCGTTCATCACTTCATCACTAATACCTTCTATGATTGTATTATTATAGCTAAATTTTGAATTCGATACAAATTCAGTAATAATTGCAGTAGTTGAAATTACGCCGCACAGTGGGACCAATTCAATTTTTATCTGGTCAAAATTAGTTTTTACGTAATGATAACCTCTAGTGAATATATATATCATTGAAATAAATAAAATCAATGTTGTTGCTGACTGTAGAGCCAAGTACATTGAATAATATCACATACTGAGTGTAGTAAAATGCCCCAAAAATAAATAAAACTAAACTGAGTAATGTCGCCTTTATTATTAAAAATACCCTGACTGACTGACCCATCTATCAACGCACAGCTCAAACCGCTGAGTCTAGAAACTTAAAATTTTGCATAGAGGTTCCTCGAATGTCATAGGCATCTACTAAGAAAGGATTTTTCGAAATTCGACCTCCAAGGGGGTAAAAAAGGTGGTTGAAATTTTAGGCTTTTTCGGAAACTGTTAGATCTAAATCCGTGAAATTTGTCAGAAATATTTTTTGTTGAAATCTCTTAGATACGTGTAAGACGAAATTTCGATTTTCACTTTTTGAAGGGGTGAAAACGGAGTAGTAGATGGTTTAAATCGCGTAAGTCATAAACGTGATTATTCGAGCGATGAACTCTTCTGAGAAAATAAGAAGAAGACGCGTATTCGACGGATTTTCAAAAAGAGACCCCCCGAAAGGGTAAAAGGGGAGGGGGTGTTTTTCAAATTTTTCGGAAATGGTTAGACCTAGAAGCGCGAAATTTGGCAGAAATAATCTTTAGTGGAATCAACACGAGTGAGACAAAATTTCGATTTTCACTTTTTAAAGGGGGTGGTAGATGGTCTAAAGGGTATCCGTATCTTTGAAATCGCGTAAGTCAGAAACGTGATATTCCAGTGACGGGCTCTTCTGAGGAAATAAGGAGACACGTATTCGACGGTTCAAAAAGAGACCCCCCACCACCCCCTACCCCGAACGGAGGACAGAGAGAGGATGTTTTTAAGCATGAAATTTGACCATTACCCGCCCATGTGTTCTATTGTCGATTAAAATAATTATTTTTTTTCGTTTAACTCGCTCTAACACAAAAATAGACAAATTGCGATGCGCAGTGAGTTTCCCCGAGTACTAAGGATGCGCAGTGGGTTTCCTCTTGTGCAATGGATGGGAAGTGGGTTTCCTTAAATGCAATGGATGTGCAGTGGGTCAGTATCTCAATGTTCTTAATTCCACGCGGACGAAGTTCCACGCGAACACAGTCGCGGGCATCAGCTAGTGTATATGTAAAGTGCTAGACATCTTGAACAGCTCGAACAGATGTAACAGGACTAACAGGTTCGCGGACCTGTTACACCTGTTACACTTGTTCGAGCTGTTCGAGCTGATCATACATAATATACGTACATGTATATGTACATATAAAGACATCTTGAACAGCCCGAACAGGTCCGCGGACCTGTTACAGCTGTCCAAGATGTCTCACCTGTCTCACTCATGAACATCATGTCAGGATAGGTATTAGGAAATAAAAACACATTTTATAAATAATTTAATTTATTAAATGTAAAATATTTATATTACAATATTAGCTGATGCCTGCGACTTCGTCCGCGTGGAACTTCCTTCGCGTGGAACTTCGTCTGCGTTGAATTAAGAACATTGAGATACTAACTCACTGCACATCCATTGCATTTAAGGAAACCCATTTCCCATTTATTTCACACGAGGAAACCCACTGCGCGTCCATTGTACTCGAGGAAATCCACTGCGCATCCAGTGTACTCGAGGAAGCCCACTGCGCATTCATAGTGCTCGAGGAAATCCACGGCGCATCCATAGTATTGGAGGAAACCCACTGCGCATCCATAGTACCCGAGGAAACCCACTGCGCATCCATGGTGCTCGAGGAAACCCACTGCACATTCATAGTACTCGAAGGAACCCACTGCGCATCCTTAATACTCGGTGAAACTCACTGCGCATCACAATTTGTCTGTGTTAGGGCGAGTTAAACGAAAAAAATAATTATTTTAATTGATAGAGCACATGGGCGGGTATGTGTCACATTTCATGCTTAAAAACATTAGTTATGGCGCAACTTGGCACATCAGCTATTAAGCAATCATAAGTAACCACTGTACAGAAAAGAAAAATAAAATAGAGAAATATCCCCTCGCCCCCTCTTTTTTTTGCGGTCCTATTTAACATAACTATAACTAAATTTTTCAGTCGACAATTGATTATACTTTATTATTCAATAGACAATCCTAATTTGGGAAATGTGAATGTAGGCTACATACACATACCTTACTTTAAAAAAAAAACCACCAACCGATAGTCAACTACGCTATGTTGATAATATCAAACGTTCAGAGGTGCTACTTATTACGAGAATTTCGTACGCAAATAACGTGCAACTTACACTGCACCTTACACTCTGAATCTAATTACCAGCGACGCGTCGTGTATACAATAAACTTAGCTACCTCTAACGAGTACGTTAAGACAAGTTTTGTTTTGTTTGGCGTCAATTGTTTTTTGCACTTTTGTCCGGCTAGAAATGAATTCGGTCCCACTGTGCGCCGCTTGTAAACAAGTTATTTGATTACCATAGCACACACCACTACCAACCCGATTTTATGCGATGTTCATAATGCTCCTATAATTTAAAAATATGCAAATTAAATTTGTTAAATAAAAAGTTTTAAAAAATTTGAAAAAAAAAAATTGAACCGCCTTCAAAAAAGATTGCAATTTGAGAAAAACATAGAAATCGCTTAAGCCAATCCCACGTAATGTTTGTATAAATATTAAAACAAAAAAAAAACATTCGAATTGAGAATTTCCTTCTTTTTAAAATTTAATGAAGTTGGTTAAAAATTCGATATGCCTGTTTTATTTCTAAAACTTTGAGTTTCTTGTAGGAAGAAAATTGTTAATAACACTATCGAGATGGTTATTTACCGACCTTGTTATGATAATAACTATTTTCATATATTTTTGTGCTTAACATCAAACAAAATATATTTGTTACAAAAGTTCCTTGTACCTATAATACAACAGATTAACGACTCTACTCTAAGTCAGATATTATATGGCCTGAGGTATTTTACAATAAACCAATAAACAGTATTATTATGATGAAAATAGACAAGTTGAAAAGTGATTTGGACAGAAGTGGATATCGAGTCACCGAGTGGCCGGGCCTTCGTTAAACGCGTCAGTGGTTATGGGAGCCCTGAGGGCAGTCGTGCGGACTTGGACCAGATTTAGTTTTTCTGATTCGGAAACTACTACTTGGGGCAAACTTGTCGCATTTGTCTTTGACAGGGATATATAAGAACGCGTATTAATTACCTAGCTGACAACTCTAAATTACCAATTAAGGAACTGCAGCGGCAACTATTTGTTTCTGTATCCTGGATGGTTTCTGCTAAAACAATTGCAGAGTTTTTAGGTCCATAAAATAAATCACAATTTCAGTAGAGTTTATCTGTCTCTTGTGGGGATGAACAAATAATCTAATACTGAGAAACATCCTTAAAGCCCATTTTTGTATAAAGAACAAAAGATATGATATAATTCCAGAAGAAGAGAATTGATTATATATTTTCGATACAAATAGATTTGACCTAAATTAGTAGTAATGTAGTAAAATGGTATAATTTTTAAAATTGGCACAATTATATCAATTTAAAGAAAAAACTATAAATATATTTTTCAGAGATGTGCCGAGGAAACTTTCCATATTTGATAGAAGTCTGTAAAAGTAATGTAAATAATATAATTGTATGCACTTATTTGGTATCAAAATGAAGCTTGCATCATCAAGAATCAGATTTCACCATAAAATAGGCTATAAATATACCCAATGGAAAGTTAGAAGGAAAACTTCATGTAAAGTATCGGAGCTTTCAAAACATACAATTATATTATTTACATGTCTTTTACAGACTATTATCAAATATGGAAAGTTTCCTTGAACCATCTCTGATATTTTTAACGCTGTTTTTAAATAAAGAAATTTCAACTCGTTACATTAGGATTAAGATGATACTATTGAAAAAAATTGGACAAACACTAAAATTTCAAAAAGCTCTGCAACATTACGGTGATAACTTAAAATTACGATAACCTTTAAAACAAAACATTGAAACCTGTGAAGTTTTGAAGAGCAGCTTTTGTAAAGAAACACACACACAGGAGCATATGATACATACAAAAACATACATACACAAACCCGCCCTATTGCATAGAATATATAGTTGTGTGGTCATATCTGAGATCAGAAAATGGCGTTTTAGATGTGGAGCCACACTGGTTGCACTGCGGTTCCTGGTGTTCAGATGTTTTTCTTTGACTTTTAAGGGCTGTGTAAGAAAAAAACTAGTTTCTAAGCCTTCCTGACTATCTCCGTAGTACACTAGCCTATATGGGATGAGAATTTTCCCGCTCAGGAAAGAGTGATCACAAAATAAGCCCGAAATTCGCCTCTTTCTGGGTAGTATATTGCGTGCAAAAGAAAGGTACAAAATTGATCCTGCTGTTTTCTAATTAATATTTGGAAAATTATAAAGAGAGCGTATCTTTTCGTTTTGCGAAAAAAACGCGAATACCACCCCTAATTAAACGTTGAAAATATTTAAACAATGCCAATATAATAAACATTTAAAAAAACACAACAATTATTACAACTGATTTTAAGAATAATTGCAACAAAATAACGCTTGTGTAACGAACATGAACCCCACTGCACTATGCGCAATAGAAACCCAAATGACGAGGTGTGTGAAAATGTTAGAAGAAAAGCTACAATGTGAAACCATTAAAATAAGCGTCATATAGTCCAGTGAATTTAGATGAAAAAAGTGCGTTATTGCGGAAATACTTTGAACTTGATGGATTGGAATGAAACCTTTTGCAACGTATTCTAAAATGGAGCAATTTAAAAGTTTACTCATTAAAAAAATATGCAAATAATTGTTTTTTGAAAAAGCTCAAAAAAATAAATATTTTATCGATAATAATAATAATAATGATAATAATAATAACAAGGAAGGCTGCCCATTGATGACAACCGCTATGACCAAGGACGCTTTGAGTAGACAGATGAACTGTTATGAAAGCAGTGAGCCCGGCCGAAGGGGGTACATGGCGAGAATGCATGCTCTGTGGTGTGAAAACCACCCAGAACATGACGCCTTCACACCTCAGAATCTGCGTGATTATGTGTCCCACCTTCGTGCTAGAGAATATGTCAGAGCTGCCCCTCAGCCGGTGAATGAGGTGGCCGAACAGCCACCGAACGAACCGGTTGAGGAAGCGGTTCCTGTCGTTCCACCAACACCAGAGGGTCTCAGTACCAGATGGGGGCTGCACAACATAAAACCCCCCCGGGCCACAAGATCTGGCCACAGTGGATGCAGAACTTCGTGCAGCGCTACCAGAAGAGGCTGACATCTGGCACATAAATTGTGCCGTGTATGCCGATGCTCAACACTTTTCTCGGTTGGAGAGGCGTAATTCTACCTCCCCACAGGAGAGGGTAGAGCGGCGCATACAAAAGATGGAAGCGAAGATCCGGTCGGCGAGGCAACACGCATCCCATATCCAATGTGTGATGTGTGATATGGCGGCCAATAGGCCGTTCACGCCTAAAGTGCGTCGAATTGCCACCAACTTAAGACGCGTCCATCACACGCTCAATTAGGCAGTGCTGCAAACCACCAAACAGCACTGTCTCGACAAGATACGGATGCTAGTGGTTTGTAAAATATCACTAGTGAGGCGGGCGAGGGGGCTGGCGGAAAATAAACTCTTCCGCCAAAAGCTCTCGCGCCTTTTCGAACCGCCTCAGCGTGTTGCAGAGAATCCGCCGACTGTAGATCTCCACTTCCAGCTTCCACTCAACCGAGACTCTCCAGCCCTTGCACACTTTGAAACCTTTTGTCAAAGGTTTCAGCAACCACAGGAAGTGTGCCAACCAATAACCCCAGAAGAGGTTCGAAGAGCTCTAGAGGGCTCTAAGAACTTTGCTGCTCCAGGTCTCGGTGGGATAAATAACTTTTGGTGGAAAAAGTTATCGAGTACCCACCACCATTTGGCCAGAATTTTTAATGCCTGGCTAAATGGGGAGCAGCAAATCCCTTCTTGGGTTGTTGAGGGGCGGACAGTGCTGATCACCAAGAACGGAGATTTGTCTAACCCAAAGAACTACCACCCGATAACCTGTTTAAACGCATGTTACAAAGGGTTTACACGTATTTTGTACATGCGGGTGCTCCACGCAGTTGAACCAGTTTACGAACGAATATATGAGCAACAAGGATCGAAGAGAGGTGTCGCTGGCTGCAAGGAGAACCTGCTGATTGACAGATGTGTCTCGCAGGACCCCGTGCAGTATAAGCGGAACCTCTCCATGGCCTGGATCGACTACCGCAAGGCATTTGACATGACATCCCATGAGCTTATTTTACACTTGCTCCAATGTCTTGCGGTGCCCGGTCCCGTAGTGGACTCGCTTTACCATAACATCGGGTAACGATAGAGTCCAAACGGAGCCGGTATCATTCAGAAGGGGAGTATTTCAGGGAGACTCTCTCAGCCCCCTTCTGTTTTGCATCTCACTACTGCCATTATCCGTTTCGCTCCGGAAAACCCGTGGATACAACTGCGGTACCCCGGCGATAGGAGGCATAAGGTCACCCATTTATTTTATATATGCCTCCGGAGAAAGGGACCTACACCAGTCCCTCAGGGTGGTACAGGAGTACATGCAGGCTGTCGCTATGGAGTTCGGGTTGGATAAATGTGCACTGGTCCATCTCAAGAGAGAACGATGCGGAGGCTACGGAGAGGATGCGCAGCTCATAGACGGAAGCATCTTATATCATCTAGATGCCGGAGAGTCGTACACTTACTTGGGTGTCGAGTAACGCTCCACCCAAGAAGTGAGTGTAGTGAAAAACGCTCTCCGCGGCAAGTATCAGCACCGACTCCGACAGATCTGCTCTTCAGAACTATCGGGGAAGAACAAAGTGTCTGCTACAAACATGCTTGCCGTTCCGATCCTTCTCTACTCCTTTGGAGTGGTGAAATGGAATGCAGGGCCCGCTGCAGGGCGCCAGAGACTTTGATGCACTTGTTGTCGGCTTGCCCGACATATGCAGTCTCGGCCTATATCCAGAGGCATGACGGAGCATTACGAGTGCTTTATTATCACCTAAGGCACTCGTATGGGATAGACGAGACACCAGTGCTGCCTTACGCTCCGGGGGATATTGAGTCCGTTGTGGGAAATGAGAAATAATCTAATTTATTGGAACTACTCGTTTCCCACCGTCAGGCAAATACAAGCCAACAAGCCTGACGTAGTGCTCCTCGACCACCAACTCAAGACAATGTTTGTCGTGGAGTTCTCGGCTCCCGCGGAGAACAACATTGTCTTGAAGGAGGAGGAAAAACGGACAAAATATCGAGATTTGCTCTTCGAACTCCGCAGACTCTATCCAGACCATACTGTTAAAATAGTGGTACTGATTATTGGAGCCCTTGGTGGAACGAGACACACACTGCTTTCAGAACTTAAGATCATACCGACATGCCGAAATTCGGCAGAAGTCTTAGCCGGCAGAATGCAGAAGGCCGTCATCCTCGGTTCATTACGTCTGCTCAGGGCACACGATTGGCGGACCCAGTAGTCACTCACCCCACGGGCGTAGGGAGTGGCTAACGGTACTACAAGCTCCCCTCTGTGAGTGTCGGAGCCACAGAATTTAAAGGGTGACTGGCTTTTACAAAAAAAAATAATAATAATAACTACTACTCTTTTCCCACCGTCAGGCAAATACAAGCCAATAAGCCCGACGTAGTCCTCCTCGACCATCAACACAAGACAATGTTTGTCGTGGAGTTCTCGGCTCCCGCAGAGAACATTGTCTTGAAGGAGGAGGAAAAAGGGACAAAATATCGAGATCTGCTCTTCGAACTCCGCAGACTGTATCCAGACCATACTGTTAAGATAGTGGTACTGATTATAGGAGCCCTCGGTGGAACGAGACACACACTGCTTTTGGAAGTTAAGATCATACCGGCATGCCGAAATTCGGCAGAGGTCTTAGCCGGCAGAATGCAAAAGGCCGTCATCCTCGGTTCATTACGTCTGCTCAGGGCACACGATTCCCGGACCCAGTAGTCACTTACCCCACGGGTCTGGGGAGTGGCTGCCGGTACTACCAGCTCCCCTCTGTGAGGGTTGGAGCCACAGAGAAGGAGCCACAATTATACATACGTTGTACACCAGATAGTTATAATATTAATAACAAAAAAATAAGAAAAAATAATTTCGGTACAAAAGGGCGAAATAATTTTGGAACTGTAATAACTCGAACAATTTAAATGATAAAATTACGAAATTCGATTATTCGAGACCACTGATTACGGTTTTGATATTATAAATGCAAAATTCAAAATAATGGATTCAAAACTTAATCTTGAAAATCATGCAAAAATACATAAAAATGTACATTACAATACACATTTTAAAATGAGAACGCTGCCAAAATGGTAAGAGATATGAAAGAAAATGTAAAAGCAAAGTTGTAGAGAATTAAATTCTCAGTGAGAGCAAATGCTCATCTTTTATAGAATGTGCAAAAGAAGCGTGTAAACAATGGCATCGTACAGATTCATGGAATTTGAACGTGTATATTGCTAAAACAATAAAAGATACGTATATGCTGTCCCTTTTGGGGGTATTGTTTTTTACGCATATTTTATATGTAAGTATTTATAGCCATATTGGAGTCATCATTTTGAATTTTGTAAATATTGGAATTTTTTGACTTTAACATGTCCTACTTCCATGCCAAATTCCAATATACTGCATAGATAGATGTAGGGAAAAAATTTGGTTACACTCTGTTTTATATAAAAGTAGTGTGACTGTATATACTTATTTCTATGAATTGTTTCGGTCCTTCCCTATGAGCTAGGAATTTGAAATTTGGCACGATGGTAGGAAGTACCTTCACGGCTCCCAAAATATACAAACACTTGCAAAATTGAAAATGGCGTCTCCAATATGGCATCCAAAATTAGAGTCAACTTATGATTTTCAACGATCTTCGTAGCGGAGCAAAGGCATCTTGATAGTCCCACTTAAAAAATAAAAAATAATAATTACAAGTATAGGCTTAGAAAGAGGAGACCTTTAAAATCCTGGTATTGAAAAAACTTTAAAAAAATGTTTGTAAAAATTACAGTTGTTGAAAAATTGGTAAATTTAGTACATACGATTTCCTACTCCGACTTTTTTCTCGAATTTCATGAAAACAATAAATAAATTATTATTATTATAAAAAATTCTACAGAAATCTGAAAATATATTATTCAAACTTTAACATCAACCCTACAAAATATTTATATCTTATTTACTAGCTACGATAACGCCATTTCAAGTTTAATGTATGAGAGGCAGAAGTCATTTTTTTAAAATTTATGTCTTTCAAAGAGCTGCGTTTCACAATTTTTTTTTAAATTTTTTTCACTTCATACATATCGTAATGTAATGAAAATTAGAAGTAAGATTCTATAATATAAAGTCGTTTATTAACGGTTAGACCTAGAAGCGTGAAATTTGGTAGAAATAGTCTTTATTGGAATCCATTAGACATGAGTGAGAAAAAATTTCGATTTTCACTTTTTGAAGGGGTGAAAACGGGGGTGGTGGATGGTCTAAAGGGTATCCGTATCTCTGACTTCGCGTAAGTCAGAAACGTGATATTCCAGCGACGGACTCTCTTGAGGAAATAAGAAGGGATACGTATTCGACGGTTTTCACCCCCAACAGGTGAACAGGGAGAGGGATGTTTTTAAGCATGAAATTTGACACAACACAAAAATAGAATAATGAATTGTTATCAAACTGAGATGCGTAGTGGGTTTCCCCGAGTACTATGAATACGCAGTGGGTTTCCTCGAGTACAAAGGATGCGCAGTAGGTTTCCTCGAGTGCCATGGATGCACAGTGGGTTTTTTTGCATGCAATGGATGTGCAGTGGGTTTCCCCGCGTACTATGGATGAGCAGTGCGTTTCCTCGAGCACAATGAATGCGCAGTAGGTTTCTTCGAGTGCAATAGATGCGCAGTGGGTTTCCTTGCGTATTATGGATACGCAGTGGATTTCCTCACAATGGATATGCAGTGGGTTTCTCCGAGTACTATGGAGGCGCAAAAGTTTTCCTTGAGTGCAATGAATACCCAGTGGGTTTACCCGGGTATCATGCATGGGCAGTGGGTTCCCTCGAATGTATTTCTTGAGTACCACAGGAGTACTCAGTGAGTATGTAGTACTTCTTTATAGGCATAAGTCAGTATGTCAATGTTTTTAATTCCACGCGCAAGAAGTCTTCCACGCGAACGAAGTCGAGGGCATCAGCTAGTAGTAAATAGTTTCAAAATGATTTTAGGAAAACAAATATATACACCAATTACACGTTAATATTGACTTCAAAATGTTTTTTGATTTTGGTCATTTGGTCTTTTCAATCAAAAGTTAATCCGCTTTTTGTGTAGCAAGCCCTTGCTCGCACTGTCAAATCGCACTGAGTACCGTTGCCTGAGTTCCGTTCCGGCGTTAACTGAAAAATTTCTAGCTCCGATATTTTTGTTCAAATGAAAGAATTGTATATACATTTTGTACGTAAAATTTCCATCTCTTTCTTTTTGTTCTCTTATAATTTTCCGAGGAAAAATAAATTAACACAATTATTTATAAAAATCCATATCTGTGCGCCTAATCTATTAAATAAAACAAAATGTACAAGGATTAACGCGGTAAACCTTTCGGATTATCATTTCTACTATTTTTGAGAATATCCTCTCAAATTTCGAGTTCAGAGAGTTTCCTAAACAAAAATCTACATGCATTGGACTAATAATAAAATTATCATACATCAATAAATATAAAATTTGATATGTATATTATTTCACTCAACATTTTGCACTGGTAACCACAGTAATACAGATAGACATCAGGTATATAACGTAATTTTCAAGTATGCACTTTGTAATGAATTACCAAGCCAGTGGCGGATTTACGGGGAGGGGGTAATGGGGGTAATTATCCCCCTCCCATGAATTATAAAGATATAAAAAAATATGTTTTGCTAATAACAAAAGAAGAGTAACGGATTTTGTTATTTAATTAATGTATTTTACTAAGTAAAAATTAAACTTTTTGCTGTTTTTAATTAGTTGTTTTCCAAATATGATTGTTTTCATATTTTATGTTTATAAACTGTATTTACTTTTCATGATAAATTTGTAGTTTCCCTCACTTTAAATAATGCATTGAAAACTATGTTCCCAAAATCCCACCACTTAGAAATGCCTACATTTACAGAAAACAAACTAGTAAAAAATATACTTACTCGTCTAATCCTACTGCTTTAAGATAGAATAAAATAAGCGCTTAATAAAAAGAAAATGTTTTAAATTTTATTTATTGCTTAATTTTAATGCTGCATTTATTAAAATCGTACTCATCAAGGAGTTTATCCCCCCCCCCATGACAGAAAGCTAAATCTGCCATTGTACCAAGCAAGAGTTTCTTGGATCTACTCACATGAAATATGTAATAGAATGTTTTCATTACAGGTGAAAGAAAAAGTAAGTTACTTACAGAAATTGCAGTGGCCGCACTAAATCTTCTGGCTTACCTGAAAAATAAAGAAGACACTGTAAGTTATATAATGTCCCTTGAAATTTGTTTTGCTTGTATTAACTTAACATATATCGTGTCCTGCGCGAGTGTTATACAAGCTTAGAGGATGTACCAATTCCATTTACGATTTTCGATTAAGGTAAACGTCGATTGTCCTTTTTACGACCAGGATATAAGTTTTACAGCCATATTAAAATTTTACGAGATATAGGTTTTGCTGTTCGACAATTATATTGATGGTTGGTTTTATATTTAATTCTGATTAAATTTAGATTGACTGTATTCATGCGATGGGTAATGCATAAATTTAACATAAATTATTGTAAAACAGCAAAGCGTAATTAATGTGTTTAACTTTACGTAACAAAGGATCATCATCATCTAACCTGAGGCATAATAAAAATTCAATGTGAAAGTGTACAGGTTTTTTTAATTAAAATTCATAAAAAAATATATTTAAATAATTATTCTTCTCTGCAAAAGTGATATTTATTACACACCCGTATCATAATTTAATATATTATTTATAAATAACTCTGGTAATAAATCCAGGGATAGCTGGAAATTAATACATTTTGAAAGTAATAGTGGCCGAAAAAGTAATAATACTGATACTAGTGCTGATCTTAACAGGTTTGTTGATTTTTTTTCAACGGTAGCAGATAAAATCATAAATAGTCCACCTTTAAATAACGTAAATGCTTCAAACTTTTCAGAATATGTTCCGACGCCTAATATTTCTTTTTTTCTTGAACCTGTCACCACCAAGGTCATAGACGCAATACATTCGCTGAAAAATTCAAACAGTACCTATTTAAGAAAGGTGACTCAAATAGCCCGGATAACTATCGACCAATTTCGATTATCGTGTTTGGCAAGATAATTGAAATTATTTTAAAAAATCGTTTGTCGAAATATTTTGAAAAATATTCCTTATTGCATACTTGGCAATATGGTTTTAGGCAAAAATGTTCCACAATAGATGCAATCTGTAAGATTGTGGGAGACATAGTTGAAGGCCTTGAAGAAGGTAAACATACTGCAATTACTCTGTGTGATCTCAGCAAGGCCTTCGACTGTGTCTCTCATACTCTTATCATCGAAAAACTTAGTTTTTACCGTTGTCTATGTTAAAGTCATACCTGCAGAATAGACAACAATGCGTCTCACAAAATAATATGACATCTCATTTTAGATCAGTAAAACATGGAGTGCCTCAGGGATCTGTGCTGGGTTCTCTACTGTTTATAATTTATGTAAACGATTTATTTTATTACTTATTCCCTAGTAGTATTGTTATGTTTGCTGATGATGCAACTGTCACAGCTAGTGTCAAGAATATTAATAGTTTACATAATATCATTGATGAATCTGAAAGTTGAGCGGAACTTTGGTATAATGCTAATGCATTCAAACTAAATAGTGACAAAACACAAAAACTATGTTCTTCTACCAGATATGACGTAACAAAGGGAGAAAGTGTCAATTTACTCGGTATAGTTCTCAACAATAAACTATCAAGCTATTTATTTATTTTACGAAGATTAACAACTGTTCTACAACTACACACTTTGCTATCGGTGTACTATTCATTAATCCACTCCCAAATAAGCTACGGGGTTATACCCTGGGAAACTTGAGCAGCGCTGTAAAAATATTTCGACAACAGAAAAAGTCCATAAGAATTATAACTAGAGCAGATTTCAGAGAACACTGTCAACCATTATTTATTAAATATGGCATAATGCCTATTCCTTGCCTATATATTTACTACTCTCTTTTAGAGATTCATAAAAATAAGAATGTGTATGTAACTCCATCTGAGCTACATAACTACAACACGAGGTCGGCCAATTTGTTAAAACCTCCTAAATATCGCTTAACAAAATCTATTAAAAACGTATTAAACTTGAACTTATATAATAAATTACCTGAAAATATATAAGAACAAAATTTTCAGAAATTTAAATAATATTATTTATAATCCACTCGAGTTGTACAGCATACTTTTTCTACGACCAGCTTAAAAAAACTACAAAATTTATTAAACATTAATATATTACACAAATACACATTGACAGTACACACTGACATTTACTTTGACAGCTTACGCACTAATTTGATTTTAAAACGAATAGTTGCCTATGTACTTAATACATGAACTGTGATTGGTCGGTTTCATTTCATATACATCCTGGAACTGATATGAAATATATCCGTTCAGTTAACTGGAATTGTCTACTTATCCATTCTACAGACTGTACAGAAAACAGCAAATTTACATAAGGGAGTAGAAAAAAGACATATTTAACTACATTATCAATATATTTTTCATTAGTGATATTTTATATTTAGCAATATTCTCATACCGTCATTCAGTTAAATATTCATAGATACTAGACAATTTATTTTCTATCAAATATTAAGAGCATAAAGCGATATCTGCTCCATATCTGGGTACTTGAATAATTCCCATTTCAATATTAAAAAAGTATCAACGCTGACTACATTTATAATGCAAATTTTAATGCACTTTATCGAAGTTAAAATGTTACCTTATGGAAGTCGATATAATATTTACGCTACTAATTGCAGTTATCAGTAGATTTTAAAAGTTTAATGGAGTTTAATAAATACAGTATGTCCACATTTAGAGTGGATAACAAGGTAAACTGTTTTATTTCTCATTTTACGCGGAAAATTTATTCTTCATAAAAAGTTTTGCTTTGGGGTAAGTTTACATGTCATGTACAGGGTGTTCGGGAGGATATGGGAGGTATACATAAGGTGAGCAGAAAGGGGTCTAGGTTCGGTTTTAACAACTGAAAATATAATTCCACTTATGCTGCAGAGTAAGGAAAATTGGAGCATAATCAAGAATACGATCCGAGAAATCTTGCACCGGAAAGCAACGGAGGAAAGGGCGTATCAAAGTGTCGATGGATAATGAAAATAGGAGTAAAAAAAAGAAAGTGAATGAGGAGTTAACACCAGTCCTGTATCGCGACGTTATGTCACAACCACAGTTCCGAGATACGGAGTGAAAGGAAAAGGAGGGGTTTTAGATGGTAAGAGTCCACTATCTACCCATTGTGATCGATTCCAGGCACACGTGTCCATGAAGAAGTCCCTGCGTCCCGCGCGATTGGTAAGCCCTTAGACACACCACGGATTTAAACGACGGCGACGTTTCGGCAAAATCACACTTCAGGTTCTCGCTGATAGCTGCCTACAGCTGCTTCTCGTTGTTTGAATGAGCAGTTAATCAATAAATAAGCGTGACAGAAAAGGAAAATTGAAAGTAGGAGATAATTGTAGAAGATAAGAAATAGTAAAAATAATAATTGGATAGGATGGTAAAATAACGAAAAGGAGAACTGTGATATAAAGTATATAATATATAAAAAAAAAATAAGGAAAGAAGAATTACCATTAGGATAACAAAAACAAGAGTACCTATTAAGAAGCATTTGAAAGGGAAGATGAATTGGTAAAAAGTAAGATATCTAAACTTTGTGAGGAAAATAAAGCTAATTATGACATAAGCGTAACTGTAAAAGTTTGACACATTACATGTTTAAATTTAAGATAGCTAATTAGTAGGGATTTAGGCTTTTGGGAGATAACAAGGGATATATCAGTAGTGTCATCCATGCTACTGAGGATAACTGACAATAGCCGCAACGGAGCTTAAGAAAATACATTTTTCTACGATTGTTAAAAAAAACTGTAATTTTTTTTCATTATTTTTAGTACGTAAAACATATGTTTATGGTAATAGTGGAAAAAGTAAAAAGCGTGAAAAAAGTAACATTATTTCACATTTATGTATAGCCGGATCCACGAGTGCATTGAAAACAATTGAAGTTCTCTCACGACCTTAGCCGACGAAACGTAAAATTATAAATTTGTGTTTTGAATTAAGCTAATTTATTTCATTTGTCTAAACATGAAAACTGAGTATTGTCATAGAAAAAAATGTTGTATGAAATTAATGCATAAAGTGCCACTTTATGTACTTGTTGTATATATTATAACATAAACACACCACATATAGTGGACAACCCTCAAACCCCAAGCCAAGACTGTGCGGAAGGGGGTTACACATTTGGATAAACGCAGACATACATCCACACCCACCGGTGTTGTCAATACCGGGGCTGGGGGTCGAACCCAGAGCGCGGTAGACAGTCGATCAGCATATTCGCCACTCAATATGCCTTAACCGATTGAGCTACCGCGCTGGCGGTAACTGATTGACTTACTAGTAGTTTATCTACGACTATCGTGTAATCCTTGAGTAATACATGTAAAAACTAACGAATAATGGCAGTAATAATTTCAACCTAACGTATTATGAACTTAATTTCATTATAACGCATCTTTGACCAAACAGGGACTAGCAATTTCCATAACCAACGGGCAACTCATGTTTTCCTTTGGCGTTCAAAACGTCAAACGAAGTTTTACTGTGAACTAACTTTATTTTTTTACTTTTAAATGATTAAAAAAATCAAAATAGTGGATAAAGTATAGTATTCTGCTCGCGTATAATGGCTATTACACGCTCGCTGAATAATATAACCATTATACATTTGGCTATTTGGTTACTTACTGTCGTGGTTGCAATAGGTGGAGGTAGATTGTTCTCCTTGCAAGTTGTTTGAATATAGACTGGCAGTACATGACCAGTCAGGTGCAACGTTTTTAAAATGCATGTCAATCATATATATGAATGAAATTACCATGTATATGCCAGAAACGCAAATTTTAGGCAGTCGTCGCGTGCAGAAGGGTGTGCAAATCGATTTTTGTGTGTTTTTTTTGTGTTTTTTTTTATTTTAAAATGGATGCCAATAGTGCCAAACGAAAAGCCGTGAAAAAGAATAGAGCGGAAATTCATTGGCATGCAGTTTCCTTGCGCAAAACAACTTTTGATGCGCACATTAAATCGTAAAATTTTTTGGTGTTCTTAATTTTGGATGATTTTGACTTTGGATTTTTTTCAAGGCTTTTCGTTTGGCACTATTGGCATTCATTTTAAAATATAAAAAGAAACACAAAAAAAAAACAAAAAAATCGATTTGCACACCCTTCTGTATGCGACGGCTGCCTAAAATTTGCGTTTCTTGAATATTCATGGTAATTTCATTCATATATATGATTGGCATGCAAACGTTGCACCTGACTGGTCATGTACCAAGAGTCTAATACAGTGACTCAACTTGCTTGAGGAGAGAAAAATTTACTTGCCTAGGATGTACTGATTACGGCCAGTAAACCAGATATTGCAGTATATACTTATTATAACATTCGGTACACATGATACATTTTTCTGCTGGAGCTTATTGCAATCAATTTGTTTGTACTGCGTTTTGAAATTACTTGCACATTTATATAATGTTACATTATTATTGCAAAATACACATTTTGCAATAAACATTATTGCATTATACATTATTTAACCATAAATGTGCTTTTAAAAAAACTTTCTGTCTGTCTGTCGTTATGTGCGCACAATTACTCTGGAACGATTTATGATATTGACTAAAAATTTGGTACACCTATGTATTATAGCGAGATCTGGAACTAGATTATATTTTGATCTTATTCCGTTGAAGCGTTGGGGGTAAGCAACTAAGAGCCCATAAAATTGGGAATTGTGTGAACGAAAAGCCAACGTCTCAACATTTTTTTGGCCCTCGCCCTTTCATACGGGGATGAAAAACATAAAATTGTGATTTAATATGTGTACAAGAACTAAAGGCCTCACAATTTTTTTTTTGGCATTAGCAACTTCCACTACCACCCCCTCGCAATTACTAAAGGGGGTGATAAAATAAACTTGTGATTTAGTGAATGTACAAGAACCAAATGTCTCAATACTTTTTTTGGCACCAGGCACTCCCCACTACCACCCCCACCGGAAATTTGGATGTGGCAGTAGTGATTCCTTAGGCAGTTTTACTTCCACATCCAGTATAGTAACGACGAAAATTTTTTTGTTCAAATGGGTTTAGAATGTCATGAAACGTCGAGATTTTAAATTTGAGCGAAAAAAAAAATTACTCTCTGTCTGTCGGTCTGTAACTTTTTTTGTGCGCACGTTTACTCTGGAGCCGTTTAAGATATTGACTTGAAATTTGGTACACGTATGTGCTATAACGGGATCTGGAACTAGATTATATTTTCATCTTATTCCGTCGAAGGGTTGGGGGGTAAAATGGGGTAAATTGGGAGTAAATAGGTAAATCAAGCAGGTAAGAGTCCATAAAATTGGTATTTAGTGTATACAAGATACGCTAAGGTTTCAAAAAAAAATTAGCGTTAGCCACCCCCATTACCACCCCTACCTCATTATTAAAGGGGATGAAAAAAAAATGCGATTTAGTGTGTGCACAAGAACCAAAAGCCTCAAAATATTTTTTACTTCATTCACCCCCACTACCACCCCCCGATCACCCCCCCCCCCACTACCGTATGAGATATCTTTTTATGGATTTTTCAAATATTATAATATTAAAGTTCTATAAACAATTATTTCCACATACAATTTTTTTTTCGTTATGAGCGACTTAGATAATCTGGATATGGAAGTAGTGATTCCTTGGGCAGCGGTTTTTATAGTAAAGATGCTTAAACTGAGGGTCTAGACAATGTTTTTATAAATTTAATATATTTTTTAGGATATTTTCTTGTGTATAAATTTTGTCTATCCTTATGAAATCTGGGTCATATGGCATCATTTAATTTGAATATTTCTACTTTTTTAGATTTCAGCTGTTGTTGTAAGTTAATCAGATAATTTAGATTTTATATATGTATATCTTTAATTCGTATTATATAAACATAGACCTGTCATTATTTCTTAGTCAAATTAAAAGGATTACCTCACCTTCATGCAAATCATAGGTATCATTCATAATAATACCCTGTATACAGACTCTATTGTTAAACATCATTAATTATTCATCAATTTAACTAATATTACCGAGAAATCACGCGAAAACAGGATTCTCGGTATAAAAATCAATACCAACTACCACATTAAAATTAAATTAATCTTCACGTGAAAACCTTTTCAGTGGTGTTAATTGGCAGTGCACTGTTGAATTTACAAGACTATACATCAAACAAAATGTACATCATGCGTGGAGTTTTTTATTTAATATTTGTTACTGGATTTATATGTATCGTAAAATGTAAGTAACAACTTTATTTAGCTGTATCTTCTTAGAAGTATGTATTAAAACGAAAACAGGTATTGTGTACATTTAGTATTTTCATGTTTCAGTAAACAGGTACCTACTTAAAATATATTACTGCTTCACACCTTTGTGGGAGGGAGTTATCAGAATCAGTACGAAAAAAATATTTCAGGATTTTGAGAGGATTTTAGATTTTGATACCCTGGGAATCGTTTGAGCCTTATTCTGATTAATGTCTTTGTGTCTGTGGCAAAATATTTCTCTATTGATACTTATTATAAAAACGGAACAATGTACGACTATGGCTTTTTTAAATTATATTTTTTTTTTACTTCATCCACCCACACACCACCACCATCTTCACTATTGATGTGGCATATCGTCTTATGGGTTTTTGGAGTAGACGATTTCAAATATTATATTATTAAAGTTCCATAAACAATTATTTCCACATAGTGGAGTGCAAATATAGTATACAAATTGTTTTCGTTGTGAGAGACTTGGATAGATTATCTAGATGTGAAAGTTGTGATTCCTTAGGCAGCGGCTTTTATGTGCCTTAGTAGAAGATAGATTATTAAGTCTATCATCTATATTTATAATGATTTTGCAGATGTTTTTCACCTTATTTTCCGCCTCATTTCTCAAGAATTTGGTCACTAACTTTATTAATATTCCCATTATATACTTCTTTCCTTTTAAGAATAGTGATGACATCTTGAGCCTTCAGACTTATTTATTATTTAATAGTAATTAATGTATTAAAACTAGTTTTTTAACAAATATTTTTAGGCAAAGAAGATTGTGACCATCTGGGGACACTACTCTATGAGGATATAGGTTGTTCAGCAGTATACGAGGATGGAAAAGATTGTCCAATAAAATTTGATTGTGAAGATTTCACTTCGGATAACGAAACTTGTGTTTTTAGAGGAAGAAGATACAATGTTAGTGAAGAATTGGAAGACAATTTGACATACGAGAATTGCTTCGCAGCTTGTCGATGTTATGAGCCAGCAAGGTAAATACATTTTTAATTTTTTTAGTAATACTACTCGTAATTCAGCTGCTTTACACATGTTCATTTCTTTCACTCCAGTCGTAGTTAAACATACATACTTTTATTATTCAAAATTGGATTGGAACGGACTGGCCTCATTTGGTTTTGTAGGCAACAGTAGCTGTAATTTGGCTCCTATAGTAACAGCGCAAAAAAGATCAATGGTTTTCAGCACATTCAGAAATTATACCTTGTAAAAAACAAGCAGAAAAAATTTTTGAGTCCTTTGGTACTTGTACACACAATTTCATTTTTTTCACCCCCTAATAGTGAGGTGGGGGTGGCTAATGCCAAAATTTTTTTCTTAAATATACTAAATACCAATCTTATAGACTCTTACTTGATTTACCTATTTACCCCAATTTACTCCCCAACCCTTCAACGGAATATTATCAAAAAAGTTAGATCTCGACGTTTCATGACATTCTAAGCCTATTTAAACAGTACAAATTTTCAATTTTTTTTTGCGTTACTGTACTTCCACTGGATGTGGAAATAAAATTATGACTGTCGTTCTGTCTGTTTGTCTGTAGCTTTTCTATTGTGTGCACGACTACTCTGGACCGGTTTGCGATCTTGATTAGGAATTTGGCACACCTCAGTTTCATAACGATGTCTAGAACTAAATTATATTATCTTATTCCGTTGAGGGTTTAGGGGTAAATAAATAAAGTAAGCAAGTGTCCATAAAATTGGAATTTAGTGTACATACGAGAAGCCAAGATCTCAAAATTTGCTTGGTATCAACCATTACCACTATCATCATTACCACTCTAACCCAATAGGGTTAGCCCTTTAATAATAATTAAAGGGCTTGAAAAAATAAAATTGTGATTTAGTGTATGCACAAGGATCAAGGGTCTCTAAAATTATTTTGGCAACAGCCACACAATGTGGCATATGATTCTATGGGTTTTCATTTCAAATATTAAGTTCTACGAATAATTATCTCCAAAGAGTGGAGTGCAAATATGGTATAATTTTTTTCCTTGTAAGAGATTTTGATAGAAAATCTGGATTTCGAAGTAGTTATTTATTAGACAGCGTTTTTTCTTAAATGTACGTGATAAATATTTTTTGTCGTGTGTAGCAATGCCGCAGTTACAACACGTCGATAATCATAGGATACGTGGTATTCGTGACCATAAACAATTTTCTTTCAATCTATAACCATGTCATTCCACATTTGGTCTTTTTCAAATTTTAAATAATACACAGTAATATGATTATAAACTTAATTCATCGTTAATTACCAGTTACCTTAAGTTATGACTACTTACCCTTACAGTATTTAATGCAAACAATCACCTAACTCGCCACCTAAAATTCCTTAGATAAGCAAGCAAGCACATCACATATGCAGTAGAATAATGAGAATTATTCTCAAGAAATTGCACTTAGTTCGTTGACGTTTAGTAATGTTCCCGTTTTTCTTTGTCAAAACAATGTTATTTAGCTGATTTTTTCTAATACTGAAATCATTTTTGACGTATCACATATATCAGACAACCTCTGAGTGTATAGATGTCATGTGGTCCAAAATTTTTTTATTGTTTTTTCAATTACACGAGTGTCAACTGTTTCATAACTTTGGCTGATGTCAAAATAATGTTTGAGGTTTTTGGTTCTTGTAATTTGGTACACATATGTACTTTAACGAGATCTAGAACTAGATTATATTTTCATCTTGTTCCGTTGAAAATTTGGGGGGGTAAATTGGGGTAAATAGGTAAATCAAGCAAGTAGGAATCCATAGAATTGGTATTTAGTATACGTAAGAGAAGTTAAGGTTATAAAAAAAATTGGTATTAGCCACGCCCATTACGACCTTCACCCCATTATTAAAGAGGGTGAAAAAATAAAATTGAGATTTAGTATGGGTACGAGAATCAAAGGCCACCATTTTTTTAATTTCATCCAGCCCCACTACAGATGTGTCATATCGTTTTATGGTTTTTTTGGGGAGAACATATCAAATATTGTATCATTAATGTTCTATAAACAATTATTTCCCCATAATGGAGTTAATTTTTTTCATTGTGAGTGGCTTGGATAGAAAATCTGGCAGCCGTTTTTTATTTTTATTGCTCACTTTAATAATGAGGTGAAGGTAGTAACGGAGTTGGTGTCAAAAAAAATTGTCACCTTGGCTGCTCAAATAAACACTAAAAACCAGTTCTATGGACTCTTACTTGCTTGATTTATCTATTTACCTCCATTACCCCACCAACCCTTAAACGGAATGAGATTAAAACATAATCTAGTTCCAGATTTCGCTATAATACATGCGTGTACCAAACTTATCATATACGGTTTCAGAGTAATCGTGCGCACAAAAAATACAGACAGACAGACTGACCTGCAGTATTTTTTCGCTCAAACTGAAAATCTCCACCTTTCATCACATTCTAAGCCATTTTAATCGAAAAAAAATTTCAAAATCAGTCTAACTGTTACTATAATTCTACTCCATTACGTGGATGTGGAAGTAATTATGTTAGAAGGAATCTCAACTCAAAAAAGCTCTATAGTTCCAGTTCACAAACGATGTCACTGAAAAATGAACATTCAGGGTCTTTTGACGTCCAACGCTATTCAGTTTCAAGTTAATATTTATAACGTAAATTGTAACTTTGGTACCTGAAAGTTACATATGTTATTGGAGAAGAACCGCCAACGCGTAATGACATAATAGGGGTGACGAGATTGATCCGTCATGTGTACCCAAGTAACACATAAAGTCGCGGGAACGTATCGGCGACTATAAAAGCCACGATAAAGTGGACCGCTGCTACCATAGGCTCCCACGTCCCTGCTACATGGCAGCTACGTAGCCGCCACTAAAATGGGGAAACATTTTTAGTCACCGGGTAGTGTTTCGGGCAGTGCCGGCCTCTATAGATGTGAATATGTTTAGTTACTATAAAGGATCGGGGTAGTAGCGGGTACTACTCCGCGACTCGGTGGCCTAGTAACTGCTACGTGGCTGCCTAGTAACTGCCACTATCACTTTTTAAAATGGTGTTTATCTTTTAGCGACCTCTTTGTTTTTTTTCTTTTATAATAATGGCGCAGTGGAATAATACTATACCAAAACTATGTTTACGTTAGGCGCGTGTTTAAAGTACTTCATTAACCATTTTTTCAAACGCAAGTTACTTTTTTGATATAAGTTGACATATTAAATGATAAAATTTCAACGCGCCCTCAAAATAACCATTTTTTGCAATTTTTTGACAAAATAATTTAAAAAGGCAAGATTAAAAAATTTAAATATTTATTAGGGAAACATTTGGAATATTTTCAAAATCATTTTTCGTAAAAGTTTATGATAAGATGTTATCACAACTGTTGTCTATTTTTGATTAAAGCAATTTTTTTTTTAAATAATAGCTAATAATGGCAGATTTTAACAAAGGTACTATAAAGTTAGGCCCCCCCACCATAAAGTATAGGGGACTACCCCTATTATTATTTATAAACATAATTTAATATTATAGTTAAAAATTCAATGTTTAAAATTAATTTATTCCATTTTACCTCTAAACGATCTGTGACTTTGGTGACTCAATAGCAACTATTCTGATGTGACTCTATAGTATCAGATTCTATTTTGTAACTGCAAAGTACCAACAGGAACTATTTCACTACCCATGTGCCACTAAAATGCCACGATACTTTAAAGTTCCAAGTGATGGTCACTGGAACTATTCTGGAACCTATAATATTGCCTCTCAATGTACCCAGTTACTTTATTTAGGCATTTAGTGACACTGGTGGGTGGCAGTAATTGATTCACTGGTACTATATAGTTTTTGCCACTATAGAGTAACAATAAAATGATACTGCCTAGTTCCAGTAACTATCCAAATGTTACTTTGACTTTGAGTATTTATAGTTCCAATAAATGGTATCGGTGTGGTAACAGTTACTTTAAAAGAACCATATAAAGTAGCCTTACCCAATAAAGTAGCAATATTAGTACCAGGGTGTACTCCAGGAACTAAGGCTTCGTAGCAAAACCGGAAGGATTTGGTACCATGTGTGTTACTTGGGTAGGCTATTCAAATTCTGTATTTTCTTGGGTATTTGGTTTTTAAGTTAGGTCAGACTCCTGAAACATGTGTCGAGTAAGCTTATTATTGTTCTAAAATTTCCAAATTTCAGAATAGGACAACACTTTACATTTTTTCAGTGATGAAAAATATTTATGTGCTGTAGTGGACTGTCCTGAATGGTTGGGTCATGAACTTGAAGAAGGATGTTACAGAAAATACAGTGTAGATGAATGCTGTTCTACAGGATCCATCTGCCGTAAGTACATATTTTTATACATTTTCCTCAGTTTATTTTCACCTTTTTCAAATATAATCTAAGTAATTGATGCTATTTGATAATCTAGCAAGTCAAGAAAAAGTGGAGGAGTGTGAAGTTGATGGGATGAAATACAGAGAAGGTGAGCTATTTTTTCCTGAAGACACCTGTCTGAAATGCGTTTGCCAGAAAGGTTTCCAGGGAAAACTTGAAGCACCATTTTGCAAAAGAAATTTATGCTCACTACAACTTTTACACTGGGACAAACTGGAAAATTCTTGTGCTCCAGTGTATTTTCATCACGAAGAAGAAAAAGCATTGTGTTGTCCCAGCGATTGGGTTTGTCGTAAGTATACACACACATACATACACCCTAACCAGATTTACTAAATTATTTTTTTAATACCAATCAATTAATTTCAATAACGTTACCATACCCTGGTAACTGTTAACATGAGATTCGGTAAAAAATACAGGTGGCAAGATCATTAACTTGGCAGTTGAGCAAAATTTGGCGTGACAAAAATATAACGAGATGCGCAAAAATTATACTAGCTAATGCCCTAGTTTTCCACCTTTTTTACGCTCTGAGATGGAATCAGATGATGTATTGATAATTTAGAGATGTGGGTCTGGATCGTCTGATAAATATTCCCTGGAAAGATCATCGCACTAATAGCTAGACTATCCAAGATAGGTCCCCAAAAAGCGACTACAACATATTATTCTCCTAAATCCTCTCATTTTTAGCCCCATCAACTGGACAGAGCACAACATAGAACAGTTGATAGTTAGTTGATAGTTCAGGGAAACCCAGACGATAAACGCCGAAGAGGATGCTCCCCAAAACGAAAAGATATCAAAAAGAGCAGAAAACAGAGATCAACTACATAGGCCGGGAGCTCATGTATAACATGACTGACTATCCGGTGAACTTTGACAATATGTAAAATGGAATGTTATATAAGTTAGTAATTAATGGACAGTCAGCTGGTTGGGTAGCGGTGAGGGTGGCTGTCAAAGGGTTGAAAACACGTAAAAAAATGAGAAAAAGGATTATCCGGCGAATGCTAACAGTTATATGAGGGGAAGATTATGTTATATAATGAAAGTAGAAAATAATTATCTGGAGGAAGGGCGGTGGATTTAGCGTCAGCTGATCGATCAAACAGGTCCAAGAACACGAAAAATTAAAGTTATTCATCGAATTTTAAAATTCGGGTATCAGATAATTTTTATACTGAGATTCACGAAAAACGGAGTCAGAGGTTGAAGAGTCGTCAGCTGGTACAGTAAAGTGCTGAGTCTTGACCCGCTAGAGAGGCAGCGCGCACCACCTTTCTTGCGTCAGCTGACGACTTTTCCACCCACATACTTGCAGCTGACTGTTTATCGTTAATCTTGGTATAAATATTATTATATATTCGAATTTCAAAGTTTGCAATAAAAATTTAATCAGTAATATCGATATCGATAACTTAATGTTGTAAGCGTGCGTACATTCCCGAGTTTTTTTTTAATTTGATTAATAGTCCAGTCAACGAATGACCTAAAGGGTGGTGTAGAGTGCGTCAGCAGGGACCTAAGCGATTACTTTAGAAAGTTGTTCAGGGTGTTTAGGGAGTGAACATACTGAAAGTCCTGACGTCTAGGAGGTGAGCCGGAGGGGAAGTGGCACAAAGAAAGTACCACTTTTGTTTTTTTCGCTTATATCTCTGAAATGTTGCGTCGTAGGGAAAAATTTTCTGATACAGAATGAAAGCACATGAAATTCTCTACAACTTTCATTTCATATACTTTTTTGGAATTCGCAACCGTTTTCGAGCTACACGCTCCGGAAAAGTGAAAATTTTCGAAAAATAGATTTTTTACCTCTTCAACTTTAAGGAAAAGCAAGGTGGGCTTCTTAAAATTGTACTTAAGTCACAAATCATCAAGGAAGCGGCAGTGATCTTTTACAACCCCTCCTCCACTCAAGGCGAAGTTGAAGAGGCTGGGAAGATTTGCTTTCTCAAATGGTATGGGGCACCAGCAAGACAGACCTCCCCCAACCAGTACCGCTTCCAGTTGTTCATAAGGTCAGTGGCAATATTAAGCCTGACATCAGCTCCCTCCCACCAACTGAGAGCGCAGCTAAACAGAATTCCCGGCGCACCTACCACCAAGTGCAGCAGTGGCTCGGGAATAAGCTGCCCCCTCGAGAGTGGGGATGGAAACATGTAGGAGACACCCTGGTGCCAATTACAAGCACCGGAGGTCCTACTTTTTTAAATCATCTTTAAAACACAATTTTCTATTTTTTAAAAAATATATAAAATGAAAGTAGTAGAGAATTTCATGAGCTTTCATTTGGTATTAGAAAATTTTTCCCTACGACGCGTCGCACCATTTTAGATATAGAAGCGAAAAAAACAAAAGTGGGACTTTCTTTGTGCCCCCCCTCCTCCGGCTCACCTCCTAGACGTCAGGACTTTCAGTATGTTCACTCCATAAACATCCTGAACAACTTTCTAAAGGAATCGCTTAGGTCCCTGCTCACGCACTTTACACCTCCTTTATTGACTGGAGTATAAATATTCAATTTATTATTAATATGCATTATTTTACGAAAATAGAAATTAATACATTCGTACATTTCAAAATTATACAGAATAATCTGCTCAGAAAATTATTTAGTTTAGTAAAAAAAAATGAATTTATTTGGCTTCCGATAACAGATCTTCCTCATTCTCATCTTCATCCGACTCATCACTCTCTTGATGCTCAGTGGGTGAAAGATCATTTTTTTAAGATTATAATAGGATGAGTTTCCTCGAGTTGCTACCCATAACCAAGGGGATCTAATGTAGATGGCACTTCTTTGTGTACGTTATTCCAAATCATGGATATATACACAGTTCTTAAAATATGCTGTACAAGTCCCGATTTCGACGACGGTGGTAAAAGAGATGCATCAACATTTTTGTCTGATAACCAGAATTCGCTAAATTTATACACCTTCATGGGTATCATTGATGTTATTTATAGCTTTAAACCCGTAGATCGTGCAAACAAACTTCTCTCTATTATGTTAACGACATTAGATTCTCCTCTGGTAAATTATTCAAATTTTTAAATGCTTCAATATATTAGGCATTTTCGGTCTTACACAATAATATTATATCGTTATTAGATCTAAACTGCACAAGGCACACTGAAATTCGAATACAATGTATGCTAAACATCTGCTCATAAGTGGATGATTCAAAAGTATAGGTGGGGATTTAAAGGATAAAGCTAGCGTTTCATTCTCCATACCCATTTAATAAATTTTCTGAGTAGATTATTCTGTATAATTTATGTAAAATAAAAAAGAAACTCGGGAATGCCGCACGCACACTTTCTAAAATTAAGTTATCAATATCGATATTACTAATTAAATTTTTACAACAAACTCTGAAATTCGGGGATATGATAATATTTATACTAAGATTAACACAGTGAGCTGCAAGTATGTGGGTGGAAAATTCGTCAGCTGACGCAAGAAAGGTGGTGCGCGCTGCCTCTCGCGAGTCGACACTCAGCACCTTTGCTGTACCAGCTGACGACTTTTCCACGTATATACTTGCAGCCGACTATGTTTTTCGTGAATCTCAGTATCTTATACCCGAATATTAAAGTTCGACGAATAATTTTAGTTTTTCATATTTTTGGACCTGGTTTATCGATCACCTGACACTAAATCCACCGCCTCCTGTCCAGTTGACTATGTTCTATTTTTATTATATAATTTAATCTTCCCCTCATATAAGTTTCAGCATTCGCCGTATAATTTTTTTCCTCATTTTTATTACGTGTTTTTGACCCTTTGACAGCCACCTACCGCTACCCAACCAGCTGACGGTCCATTCATTGCTAGCTTATATAAGAACAATCCATTTTACATATTGTCAAAGTTCGCCGGATCGACAGTCATATTATACACGGGCTACCGGCCTAATACCTAGAGCATAAAATATTGACAGTGGAAGAAGTTGTGGCTATCAGGAGTGTAGTGGCACATCCGCTCGACAGTCGTGCACACTGCCATAAGCATTCTAAAGCACATGCCGCTCCACTTTTAAGATCCCCAACTCGCATTACTTCACTATCAATACTTTTTGCTCGAGATATAGAATGATGTATGAGTCACATGAATAAGAAGAAGAATATAACTATGTCTAGTACTAGGCTTAGATCTGGTAAGGTGCACGGGCTCTATACCAGTGTAATAACTACCATCACATACGACGCTTTAGTATGGTGGCCCTAGGCTACTTAAACTAGAGCAGCTAACAGGCTAAACCGGTTGCAAGTAAGCAAGTAAATGTCCATAAAATTGGGATTTAATGTACGTACGAGAAGCTAAGATTTCTTTTGGTATCAGCCCTTACCGCTATCATATCTCATTCCTCATTAACACTCTAACTCCACTATTAAAGGGGTTGAAAAAATAAAATTGTGATTTAGTGTGTGTACAAGAACCAAAGGTCTCAAAAATTTTTGAGACTGACCTGACTGTGAATCACGGGTGGTGCTATGAACAGCATCCCCACAGCAGCCATGGAACCCTATTGGACCTCCCTCCGGTCAATTTGGTGATTCACCGCGATGCTAGAATGGGAGCATACAAGCTACAAAACTCTCAGGAGGAAATTCTGGACATATGAGGATACTTATTAACATTGATTTGATTAGATCCTCTATTGAGCACGAAGTCAGATTACATGGTACCAAAAATTACATTCAATAAGCCCTTCACAATCAGCATTGGAAAAAGGAAGGACTGGATAACAGGAGCTTCTGATGCATTAAGCAAAGGCCTGGCCCGGTACACTGGCGGCTCTAGGATAGAAACGGGAGCTGGAGCAGGAATAAATGGTGAAACGCCAAGGCCGAGTATAAGTCTATCTCTTGGATAGCACTCCACTATGTCAGACAGAAATTCTGGCTATACTCGAATGCGTACGCGAGAATATTAAACGACGATCATTAAACCAGCAGATCTCCATTGCATCACACAGTCAGGGACACTAAAGGCGTCTTCTAGACTGGTATGGAACTGCCACGAAGAGCTCAAAATTCTGGATGAGTGGAACAGTGTCAGACTACTCTAGGTGCTGGGTCATACCGATATAGACACGGCAACCAAAAAGCTGATGAACTTGCTACACAAGGAGCTAATATATTCTATGGCCCTGAATTCGCGCTGGGAATCACTAAGGGCTCGGTCAGAAGAGTGATCAAAGACTGAGTTAAGAATAAATACAACCATCACTGGAGAGATATTCCAGGAAATTAACATGTGAAAACACTTATTAATGGACCATGCTCAAATCAAACTGAAGAACTGCTCACAAGATCAGGATGCAGTTGAGAATTATAACAGGTCTTCTGACAGCACACTTTCCTATTAAGAAGCACCTGCACATAATCGAAAAGTTTGCTAACGATCTTAACTGCAGATTGTGCGGCAAGGTACGAGAAACTGTGGAGCATATTATATACGTCTGAAAGGCGCTGGACCGCAGCAGACCTGGTAAGTATCAAATTTCGCCCATTCTCAGACTTGTATCACCTTGTCAGTGGCACAGGAGTACTAGAATAGGCAAAGCAAATCAAGACGGGGGGGTAGGGGGGGAGGCATAATAAGCCTCGGAGTACTTTACAGACGAACTCTAGGGGATGTTCGAGTCTGACACACTGTCCCATATCAGCGATGGAAAGCTTATGACGGTTTACCCTCCTCGAAAAAAAAAGCCTAGTACTAGTACTAGAAAATGTTAATAAACGATTGGAAAAACTTAAGCAAATGATACAAATACCTTTATAATTAATATTAAATAAAAAAGTTGACGAGTTCTAACATACATACTCAGTACAGCAAGTTTATGGACTGCATCTTGTGAAAATCGAAATGTGCGGCGTAACAACACAACATTTAGAAGTCGTGCATTTGAAATTTTTGTCACTGTTATCTCACACAAATTGGTTAAAATTTTAATGGCAAGGGCGGAGTTTTTGATATTCTTTGAGGAGGGGAGGGTATTTTTCTGGCCACAAAAATATATCAGTGAACGAAAAAACTTTTGAGAAAAATAATTTATGCAATGGATTATCTTGTGATTGGAATATAATTTAAAATACAGATTCTTCAACAAATGTACCTGAGTTTCATCTTCCAAATTTTGTTTTTTTGCTCTGTATAATATTTGTTTCCTTTTCAATGGGATGCGCACGGGTCCATAAACCAGCCACGGAACTGTGTGATAGAAAAGATTATTAATTTAAATTTGTAACTTTTAGTCTAGTCAACGGAGCGTTAAAATGACAAAATCTCTAACTTGAGTGCTAATTAATGGATTTTGATGAAACTTTGTGCAATGTGTTTGTAATGACGTTAATAAAAAAGTTAAAAAACGATTAGAGTAGGAAATGATCGGAAGGGGTAGAAAGCGCCCCTTTTATCACGGGTTCCGTAACTTGTAGAATTAGGTCAAAAATGAAAAAAAAACAATGTATTTACCTTTTTTGGTCCAAAATAAGATGTTTTTTTACTCTCGTGAATTTTTTCGAAAAATGGGGAAGGGGAAATGTAAAAGTTGAAAAAGAAATCTAAAAAAATTTAGGTGAATGTATCATCGAAATACAAGACTTTTTTTATTTGCAACTTTTCTGTAACGTGCGTTTTCACAGAGTTTGTCCGGAAAAACATGAAAAACTACCCTATCTTTGACATTGTAGCGCTTTAAAAATATGTAATTTAAAAATATGAAAAAATTCAGACTTAAGCATTTTTTGTCTCGTGGAATTTTTTTGTAACTTGCTAATTTTCCGAATTACAGGCAGTTAAAATAAATAGTACTACATTTCTTGTATATTAAAAAATACATGAAAATTCGAAAAATGAACGTGATTTATATATATTATTATAAGAAAACATGAAACCTATATACTTATACCATTTTTAAAGGTTCGATTTAATTTTCAAATTGAAAATGTGATAAAAGTTTTCCGGAAAATTTTACTTTATTTATCGTGAAAAACTGCCTGTAACTCGGAAAATTAGCAAGTTACAAAAAAATTCTTAGAGACAAAAAATGTTTAGAAGGCCTCAGTGTATACGCCGACTTTTTTCAAATTTTTAAATTACATATTTTTAAAGCGCTACAATTTCAAAGAAAGGGGTAATTTCTCAGGTTTTTTCGGAAAAACTCGGTGAAAACGCACTTTACAGAAAAGTTGCGAATAAAAAAAGTTTTGTATTTCGACGATGCATCCACGTGAATTTTTTCAGATTTTTGTTTCAACTTTTACATTTCCCTTCCTCCACTTTTAGGAATTTTTGACTGGCCATATCTCGAAAAATATGCATTTTTTAAAAAAATTCACAAGAGTAAAAATATCTTACTTCAGGCTAAAAAAGGTAAACACATTGTTTGGTTTTTTTTTGACCTAATTCTACAAGTTACGGAACTCGTGATAAAAGGGGTGTTTTCTACCCCTTCCGATCATTTCCTACTCTAATCTTTTTTTTTAGCTTTTTTATTAACGTCATTACAAACACATTGCACAAGGTTCCATCAAAATCCATTCATTAGCACTTAAGTTAGAGGTGAAATCCCCGTTGCGTATCGGCAACCGTTTGGTTAGGTACGGCAATAAGAGCAAGCGAGAACGAAGTAACAAGGCTATTCTTTTTTATCGTGTAACACATCCTACTCGTGCCAGCTTCTTTCCCCACCAAATGTGCGTGGGCAGCTCTGTCTGCCGAATTTTAATTTGTCTTGCACCCTTCATTTGTCGTTTAGCCTAATAAGCAAAAGTTTGATTTGTTTTTATTTAGTAGCTACTCAAAATGTCAGTTTATACGCCTGCTGAAAAGGTTCAGATACTTAAATGGTCAATGATGTACATATGATTTTCTTGATGCGCGTGTCACTATTTGCTCCTCTTCTAGAGCACTGGTAGATGCCTTTATTGTGGGTGGTCGGTTAAGTCGTTGAAACTATGCAATACCTAATCTAGGACTTTCCGATACTGTATATGTTTCTCATGAGAAAAAAATAAAATAAGAAGTCTCGACTTGACACATCTCGACAGTACTTTCTTGTCATTGTGTATCCTAAACATAAGAAAAAATATATATATTTCTTTTTCTTCTTCACCATCTTCTTATTCACAATGTCTTAGCTGACATTTTTTAATCCATTATTTTAGTTGGTCTCCTTTTATTGCATGTCACGTTTGACATTTGTCCTGATATTAGGCGTATGATCTCACCAAAGCTCTCATCCGGTCAGTTTCTTGCTAACATCAGCCCTGGAGACTTTTCTCTTCACAGCTAACCATGAGGTTGTAAAATGGTGGTAAAAATATTTATTTTGCAATGTCTCATTTCTGGTTTGTTTTTCAGTTAAAATAGGTATTACCAATATTGTATAACAGAAAATGACAACTTTTGCCTATTTTTTTTTTGTGGGAGTAATAGTTTTTTTCTTACAGCTGTGAATAGTGGAGAAATAATGTAAATTTTCGCAAACTTTAAGATTACAAGTATTCGTAAGTATTATAAACAGTTTATTTTGACCTTTGGATTAACCGGAATGGAAACATTTCGAAAGAAACTTACTTAGACCACCATTTTGATAAGATGGAGCACGCCAAAAATTTAAAACTTGAAATTTCAATTAGAACTTTGAAATATACAATATATACAAAAATTGTGACAATGTGAGAAGAAAATGAGAGAACTAGGATGTTAACAAAACTGATAGTTATGCGTTTCATATTTGTGACATGCTAAATTTTGCGTAATTGAAAAGTTCCCGTTAACAATCTCATCTCATCGCTATTTTAGCAGCAGTTTATACAGGTGGATATATGGTATTAATTAGGTTCACAATCATAATTATCATTTTATTCCATACTCAGAACTATTATTCGTTTTTCTTAATAAACGGTAAATATTACAAGACACTTGCAAGCGAACTTTTGGAAAAGATTTATTTCATTAATTTGTAATCAAAATAATTTTCGATTCGACGAAAAGTAGTATTAATGCTGTTTACGGTGCAGTAATACCAATTTACAATAGAGTTTTACTTTGGTCCTCCGGAATCTTGTAATGTGTAAAGAATTTCTCACACACAGATACACAGACAGCATACCGAAAAGGTTTTTAGGATAAATCTTCAGGCCACAAACGCTCAATTTGGAATATCAATTTTTAAATGACCCCAATTTTTTCTGGGACTTTCGAGTAAAAAGTAATATCGCACATCCCGCAAAAAAGTGTAATAACTCAAAATTCTTAGAAATAAAATAAAAATCATAAGTATAAACAATAACCTTCCTCCGAAGAAAATAGTAATAAAGTTTATTATAGTTTTACAATTAATTATTATTTCTTTTAATTATTTTTTTATTTATTTGCTTTCATCATGATTAGAGAATATTATTTAGGTATATTAGGCAAATTACAACTTACATACTTTAATATTTATTATGAAAGTACCTACTTTTTGTATATTGTTGCCTTAATCTGGGCATGCTAATATACTAGTTAGGTAAATACTTCAAAACACTCATTATTGGAGAACCAATCAAAACAACTAACTACTCTTCTAGTTAATACTGACGAAGTATTGAGCTACATGATAGGAGGATTCCTAGCATTTTAAAGCAAAAAAATATATTGAAAATACTTAAATCATTTATTTAAATTCAGTCATTTACACTTTTTTATTTAATATGAAATTGTCTACTTTCTGTATATTGGTACCTTAATCGGGTCACGCTAATATACTACTTAGGAAAACACTTTAAAACACTTATCATTGTATAACCAGTCAAACAACTACTCTTCTAGCTAATACTGACGAAGTATTGAATTACATATCATTCCTAGCATTTTAAGGTAAACAAATATATTGAAAATACTTAAATCATGTATTAAAGTTCGGTCATTCCCAACAATTATTAAACCTTAATTGTCTTCAGAGCAGTATGTTATAATCATTTACATATAATAGAATGTGTGCTATTAACCTTTAAGAATTTTAAAATGAAGTTTTTGTTCTCCTGTAAAATGCATTTTTTACTTATTGCACTTTTCTTCGGGATGTGCGATATACCGTGCGTGTAATTGTCCATTAGGCATATACATTCACGTAGCGCGAGAGATATGACAACACAGCGCTGTAAACTCGTCCGTTAGCGGAGTATCCCATCCCTCAGTTATTTCATTTCAGCCAGCTGGCACACGCGATGTTGTAATTCTTACTACCTATGCCTAGCGAGCCGCTACACACACGGTATAAGACATACTAATGACAGATTGTCACTTATATTGAAAATTTATAAATGTGCTATAAGAAACGTATAAAAAAGTTGTTTGTTGCAGATTTTTTGTACAATATTTTTGGTTTTATATTTTGTTTTTTGCTTTTAGAATTTCACTAAAACAAAATAAAGATTTTATAACTATTATAAAATATATTAACTAAAGGCCATCTAAGACACGTTTTTCTTTAACGTAAAGTGACTTAGGCAGCATACATTCAATGAGACTGTCAATGATAGGTGATTTAAATTTATTATAGGATATTTTGAAATTCACCAGAGCATTATAGAAAGCTACTGTCTACTAATATTTAAATATAACGTATATCTTATGAATAACTTTTTCAGCATCTCCGTCTGATGAAATAGTAATACTTAATCCACAATCGAAACCCAATAGCGGTAAGTTTTGATAAAAGCTTAAATGGGAAACTAAACATCTGATTGCTATTTATTTTAGATTTAACTTGTAAATTTGGATCGACATCACTTAAATTAGGAGAAGGCTTCAGACACAAAGTGGACTTTTATACAAGAGAAAAGAATGTTACTTGTGAATGCATATTACCCCCATTGGTTACTTGCAAAGAAATATAATTCCATATTCTTAAATGAAATTATCTGTTTAAAACTTGCTTCTATCGATATAAAGTACAAATTTCAGAAGATCACATTAAGATCTGTCTAAAGTATAATAATAAAAACCGTTAAATTTATTTTTGCATGCTTTGATGTGACCTTGTTGGAATAATTGAAATTGTTCATTGTTTATTTGTATTTGTAAAAAGTATAAAGATGTAAATTATGTAATATATATTGTTGTTCCTAATAAACATAATAATCACATAAAAACCGTACTAAAGTAGATTTTAATTTATAATAGACGATTATAATAAATATCAGGTAATACGATATAAAAATAAAATTCCTCCTTTTATTTCACGTATAGTTTATATCTAGACATATTTACAACCAGCTAACAGCCATAAATTTGATTAAAAAACTATAAGAAATCAGGCTGGTATCATTATAACAAATCAGAATAGGAATAAGCTATTTAGAGTTGGAATTCGCGGTATTCCAGTGGAAACAAGAAATTGTTACAATACAGTACGTTTGGAAAACTGTTGTTGAATAATTTAAATTTCACGAATAATTACACATTTCATCAGTCTATTGTCTAGTACTGTAATTTCTAATGTATGGGTTAAACCAAATTACAACTTACCTACCATTATTATGTTTTATTTTAATTTTATTTTACCTCATTTTTAAATTAACGTAAGGTGTAGTTTAACCATAGCTGTTCTACTCAACCAGCACATAGGCACATAACAGACAACTACAAAACAACCATTTCCTGCTACATTGCTATCCGACGCAATCGAGAGTCGAACTCAGGGGAGATAATTGTAGCAGAATTGTGGTAAAGGGCATAGCCGGATAAGTGGGGTGAAACGGCCCCCGGCCCTATCTTCATTGAGAGAAGGAATATAGTTAGCAATAAGTGAGGGGAACAATTTTGCAAAATATTAACGCAAAAGGGTGTCGCGTTTCACGGGGTGACGAGGGGGATGAAATCCAAAGGACCAATTTTTTGTGCCAAAACGCAGCAAAGCGAAAATTTTGGAAAAAATATATGTTGGACAAGTATTAGAGGATTCTCAGAAAAAAATGTCGGTCAATTTGGGAAAGAACTGAGGGGTAGAAGACATCGGTTTTTAAGGGTAACTTCCCCTCGTTGCACCACATTCAAAAATTTTTTGTAGCGTCTACTTTCACCCCCATATAACATATTTTTTTCGCAGCATGGTCGGAACATTACGCCATAGTGAAAAAAAATCACGTCCGTGGTCTTTCGAGATTAGTGGTCTATGCGTACTGAAGGCAGAAAGAGTAAATATTTCGTGCAAAGACGTTTTCGAGGGTGTTGAACATGATGGAAGTGGTGGGTGTAGTTTTTGACCGCCTTAACCCCCTGAAACGGGCAAAAACCACCCCTTTTATGGATCCTTTTATGTTTTCATATATAAACGGGACTGGAGCGTGATTTATCGACGGGTTATACTTGAAGTAAAATGGAAGGGGGTTATAGAGTAAGTGGAATCCAGACAGTAGGCCGAGGGGGTTAATTAAACCCTCCCGAGGAGTGGATCATTTTTTCTTTAAATGATTCGGTTCAAACGCATATCCCGTATAAGGAATAACGATCATGTGCCGAAAAAAACCGTAACTCCTGGATAACATGCTTTCTGGTGGTTTCTGCCCGTTTGAAGGAAAACGGGGGGTACGCCTTTGAACCGAATCATTTGAAAAAAAAATGATTTTTCACCCCTCGTCTCGGGAAGGTTTAATCAACCACCTACGCATGCTGTCTGGATTCCGAATTTTTTGGACAAAAATTGAGACGCGGCTCATTTCACAATCGATTGCAGTAATTTTTTTTTAAGTAATCGTCGAGAGCTGTGGTTTACTCTACCACTGCTACAATTTGGAAAAAGTCGATTCTTGCTTTTACTTTTGACTATTAATGCGATTATCCCTGCAAGGACGGAAAATCTATTTTTCTTATCGTATTTTATCTCATTTTTAAAAATAGTATTTTGATAATTTAAATGTCTAACGTTATGCTATTGAGATCGCTAATTAATATCTGATGTCATATTGCCGATACTAACAATTGGCAGCTGTCAACTAGCTGACAAATAACCATAACGTATTTAAAAACTTAACGTCATTGTATAACTTATGTTTTTGAGGTTGCTGAGTTCATATCTGATGTCAAATTGTCGATATTTAGAGTTCATACTGAAATCGCTAAGTCAATAGGAATACCTTTAGGGTTATTATCAGAAGAGCCCCAGGAGGCCAACAATACAACTTTTAGAAAAGCTCGAGTCCATCATAACAGATGTATCAGAGGGCCTCAACTAATGAAGACACTCTTCATCAACTTTTAATAACGTCTGATCCATTGATTAGTGATCTCAGGATTCATAGAAATAGAAAAAAGAACAGGAATTAACATCAGGGGCTCTCTAGTTGTTATCTCGTTAATGTAGGTAACGCCAGAAAATAATGTATTAAAAAAAAAGATTTGAATACAGAGAACTCAAAAACATAAAGTTAATAAATGATGTTAAGTTTTTAATATTTTATGGCTATTTGACAACCAGTTGACAGCTGCCAACTGTCAATATCGTCAATTTGAGATGAAATCAGAACGTCTTCAAAAGCATAAAGCTATACAATGATATTGAGATTTTTAATAATATATATCCATTTGACAGCTGCCAACTGTCAATATTGTCAATTTGACATTAAATAGGAACTCAGCGATCTCAAAACATAAAGTGATATAATGATATTAAGTTTTTTAATTCTTTAAGGCTATTTGACAGCTAGTTGACAGCTGCCAACTGTCAATTGCGGCAATTTGACAGTTGACAGATATTAATTCGCGACCTCAATAACATAAAGTTAGATATTTAAATTATCAAAATACTCTTTTTAAAAATGTGATAAAATACGATAAGAAAAATAGACTTTCCGTCCTTGCAGGACGGATAGTCGCACTAATAGTAAAAGTAAAAATAAGAATCGATTTTTTCATAATTTTAGCAGTGGTAGAGTAAACTACAGCTCTTGACGAATACTAAAAAAAAATTCTGCAATCAATTGTAAAATGAGCCGCGTCTCAATTTTTGTCCAAAAAAGCCATAAATTTCCCACTGTGCGTCATCTGAAGAACGTGACACTATTTATTTTATTAAGGTCGCCAGCCGCGCTCCCTCTTTAACTTTGGGTGGTTAATTCCTACTTACAGTGGGGTTTGGTTAAGTTAAAAGAGACAACCTAGGTCCGAGGTCCTGTAATAAACGAGAAAAGAATAAGTTCGTATTCACCGTGGATTGCTAACTGCTCCCTCCAAAGTGGTGTAGCGATTACATACGCTTTATGAGTGGACTGTCTAGATTTACGAAAGTCGTAGATTCAATTTATTGCAAGTTTTCACTTACCCCAATTCGGCAGCTCCTGGTGTAGCGACTACATACGCTTTATGAGTGGACTGTCTAGATTTACGAAAGTCGTAGATTCAATTTATTGCAAGTTTTCACTTACCCCAATTCGGCAGCTCCGCTTTTTGACTCTTGCTTTGAATATCAGAGACGGGATAATAAGGTCGAAGTAGAAGTTGGGATTATCTGATATTCTATGCACTTTACACATTAATTAATTGGCCTATACCAAAGGGTAAAGTAGAAAAATTATTAATAATATAAGCTCATCTCACGTGTCGCGATTCTACGCACATTACTAAACCTATACAACTATACTCTTTTAAAAATGAATAGTTAAATTAATTTCTATCGGTGCGGTAGTGTCCCTTAATATCAAAATTAAAAATTACTGAAATAATTACAAAAACCAATAAAAGCTAAAGGTGCGGCCACACCACAAAGTATCTGCCTTATTACGATGCACTGGTCTTATATCCAACACTGCTTATTAATCAATCACTTCTGGATATCCTAATTACTCTTTTAGAGTACCTCTCTTCAGCTTCTGTGATCTGACCGATGTTCTGAATATCAGACGTTTAGGCCGCACCCGCGAGGTCAGACTTAAAGTTAATCATACAATCGAGAAAATGCAATAGTTCAAATAATACCGTTTATTGGTTTAATCCAAAATATACAGTAAATGTGCAAGAATCTGTCTAATATTTGTGAGAATAAAAATCTTGTATTTCTGCTTACATCATTGTTATAAAATATTACTTTGGGTATTCAGCAGATAACTTTCAAAGAAATCATTCGTTCCTTTCATATACCATTGGTCTAAATCTGATCAAGCTAGAACATTAACAAGGGTCCCCTTACGAACAGACTTGTCAATTTCTTTATACATGTACTATAGAGCGGGAGCTAGGTGGCTTTTTCGGCAGCTCATCGTTTTATGAACTTTGAGATATTTTTATGGTTTAATGGATGATAACGATTCATAAAATCGACTTCTGGCGGTGCACCTCCTGGCAGGAGCGTCACGAACACTGTTTAAAAATCAGTGAAATCATGTCATCGTTACAAGGCTCATTTTTTTTGTATGTACACATTTTATGTTTAGAATGAATAAAATAAGATCGCCAGAAAGTGTGGGCCGTCAGGAGGCGCAGCCAGAAAGGTAATAATGATATAATACATCTGAGGCACGGTATGGAATCAAGTTAGCCGAAAGTGTTAAATTCCTGTATATTTAAGAGCGTATGGTACTTTTGGTGACACTAAGAACTTTACGGGGAGGCTATTATATTGTTGAAGGAGCTTATATTTACGTTTTAAAAAGGAGCCAGAACTTGTAACGATGAGTTTAGAGTTCTGAGATGAAATATGCGAAAAAAATCCAATTTTCTTCAAAAATCATAAACATTTCCTTTCTGGCTAGCCTTACTGATGGGAGTTTCTGTCTGGGAATTTTTTTCTGTGTTCAAAACATTTAAATAGACATGCTCAACCTTAAAAAAGTTTGTAACGATGATGTTATAATAACTCCGTTTTTTTACCCCTTTGACCTTTCTGGTTGCGCCCCTGATGGCCCTTACTTTCCGGCGATCTTATTTTATTCATTCTAAACATAAAATGTGTACACACAAAAAAAAATGGCTTTGTAACGATGATATAATTTCACTGATTTTTATATCTTGAACTTGACGGGCTGACATATGCCAGAAGTCTATTTTGTCGTTATTTAAGTTCGATAGAATTAATTAGCGCATAGAAAATGCTTGTAACGATGAGTGTCCGAAAAAGTCACTTAGCTCCCGCACCATACATCTAACATTCAATATGAAAAACAGGAAATTAACCATTCTTTCTATATATTGAAGATCTAAGTCTGATCATGCCAATATATTATAAGAAATCCTCCCTTACGAGGATACTCCATCACAAACAAACACCTGTTACATTTCAAACCCAAGAACTACTAAAAAGCACAATGAAATATAGATATAAAATTTCACGTCATGTCTTAATAAATAAAATATTTCAATCAATGTTTGACCGATCAAATCTCCGTAAAAATTGCGCAACATTTTTCATTCCCTTTAGAACTCATCAGCAGAGATATATGTTCAATTCAAAAACATAATTACTATCAAAAAATAAGAAAATATTTTCTTGTACAAAAAAAGTTCTAGCTTGGTCAGATTTAGATCAATGATATATGAAAGGAACGAGCGATTTCCTTGAAAGTTATCTGCTGAATACCCAAAATAATATTTTATTTGTAAGAATCTGCCTACCAACCATGGCAAGAGCGGAAGCCTCCTTTAGAGGACGGGTATCTCAACCACCATACAATGAAAAATATGAAGTAGCAATCGAACTCCCTAGAAGCGTACGAGAGCAATTTGACTTGCACTGACGTAAAAATATTTTACAAAAATCTTGGTGCGCTTGTGGCTAGCTATATAGTTCCAATAGTAATTTATCATCCACAAGAACTTGCCAACTGAAAATGCGTTTTACGGCAGTATAAAAGACACATGAGGTTTTCCTGCGCCCTCGCGAAAACGTACTGACGCGACGGCACGTAACCAGCTTAATAAAGGTTTTGCACCATGACTTCCATTCCGAGTGACCCCTATGCAGATGTCCGCACGTACTCAGTAGACTAATCAGCTTTTCCCCTTATTTTCGCTAATATTCAAGATCTGCCTTCCGGCATGACACCATATTTTTTTGATGGACCCTCCGATGCTCTTCTCTTCTTTTATGTGAAAAACCGACCTCGGCACTTTTCACTTTTTTTGCCTGGAAATTTAATTTAGAGGGTACGCGTCTTTGCCACTTTTTCGTTTTACCACTTAATCTTTTGCCAAGTTTCAAAATTTAATGTTTTTTTCTAAGTTCCCTTTATAATACTTCTTAATTCTGCAATTAGTCGTGAAACGACAAAAAAAATTCGGAATATTTTCAAAATATGTGCTTAGGGCATTGACGCCGGTGGGCGACGTAATTTTTCGTTTTTGGTACATGCCTTCGTGGACGTGAAAAAGGTTTTTTATACTAAATTTCGGCGCTGGTGCCTGAAATTTGATTAGTTGTGGTGTATAATATCTTTTTTAGATGAAACAACGTTTAAGTCAAATTTTTTTATTTTTCGGCATTTTTCGATACTGCGAGGTTCCACAACAATAACAGCATCTTGCCGTGTTGTCTCACTCAACCGCGATCTAACCCACTGCTGCCATCTCAGTAACACATTGAAAGCTCTACTAAATATCCATACCCCAGCCAGGATTTGAACCCGGGAGCCCGTGATCTCAAACCATTTAAGCCATTTAAAGAGCTTTATTCGGCATTCACGTTCTGGCAGTTTATATCATTCGTAGGGATGGGACGGATGTGCTTTTGGCCGGATAACCGGACACAGTATATCCGGCCAGTCAAAATCCGGTCCGGCCGGATAATCCGGCCGGATATCTTGCCTTTTCAAGCAGTCACTTTATCTACGAGCAGGTCGCGATATTTACAATTAAATTCAAGTCGCACCCGTATTGTCCTGGCCTGCCAATCTTGCACATTGCTGTAAGTAATTGTAATTACACAAAATGCGCATGGTACACAAGAACAGAACTAATATTAATTAATAATAAATATTTATATGTGTGTACTTGGTTCTGTCAACAGTTATGGTGTTTTTGTATTTATTAATATTGTGATTTTCTAAGGAACTTCATTCTCAGAAGAACCAGGAACCGGCATCTGTCTTTTGAAATTACATGCATTTTTTGTAATTACACCTCAAATTAAAAAGTAATTTCTCGCGATCGTTGGTAGTTGCTGTTTTTGTCATTAGCAATACAATGGAGAAAAATAGCTATACATACCACTACCACCACTATTGTATTCGCGAAAAATTCGGTCTTAAGTCAGTAATACATTTTCTTGCACCCTGAGTGGGTCCCTGTCCAGAGCGAGGTCAAACTATAGGTAAATTCTGGTTCTGAAAATTACCGTACGAGAACTGTCAGGAATTTTCGCAGTTTCCAAATTCGAACACGAACGCGATATCTTAATGGGCATATATATATTGGTTTAGGTACTATAAAATCTAAATTAATTGATGACATGAATATCCGATTTGGCAATATTGAATCTGAAAAATATTATAAAATTTTTACAATTTTGAACCCAAGATATAAATTGATTTTTTTTAATGATGCAAATAAAAAACTTGTACAAAATGAACTGATTGAATTGATATTATGTCAACAACAAAATGTTGAGGAAATTCGAACAAATCATGAAAAGGAAGATTCAGATGGCTTGAAATTATCAAGTGGAAGTGATGACGAAGATGATCAGCCACTTGCAAAAGTTGCAAAACTTAACAAGATATCTACGATTTGGGACTGTTATAATAAAAATATCGAAAAGCCCAAAACAACCAAAACAAAAGGAAATGTTTCTCTATCATCAAATTCACCTTCTAAAGAAGTCGAGTCATATTTGGGTTTACCCGTTATTGTTAGAAAGAGTGATCCAGTGCTATGGTGGAGTCAATATGGTGGATAATTCTCCAGGCTTCAAAAGTTAATGAAAACCTATCTGTGTGCTCCAAGTGGAGAGGTATATAGTTAGTGTATATAGCGAAAGATTATTTTCTGAAGCAGGTAATATATTTACCAGCAACTGTAATAGGCTGAACGCCGCAAATGGTGAAACTTTAATGGTTGTTAACCATGACTTACCATTAATTAATTATCGTCATTAGTTATACTCTTCGCAAAAACGAAGAGTATATTGTATTTGATCGGAACATTTCTAAAATCGTAAATATCGGAAAAATTTTCATATCATTGTGTTAGTGTACGAATTCTGAACAACTTTTAAAATGTCCGTCTGTCCGCCTGTCCGTCACGTTTCTTGTAAGCACGATAACTTAAGAAAGAAAAGTTCGATTGTATTGAAATTTGGAAAGTAAGTTAGTGTTAGCTAGAGGAAGAACCCTATTGTTTTTGAAGAAAATCGACCAGTAAATGAAAAAGTTATTAATTATTTAATTTAAAAAAAAATTCTCTTAATTTTTGTCGCTTGTACTTAAATAGAAATCTTGCGAAATGTTATCTCCATAACATATATTTTTTTGTTTATGCATTTTACTAATATATATTTCATAAAAATATGTTAAAATATGTATGATTGTCGAAAGATTATCACAGATAATCAATTTTCTTAGTAATCTGTGGTGGTGCAGTTGCTAAGCTTTTGGCTTGCAATCCAAAGATCGTGTGTTCGGATCCCACACAGGTTGAATGTTTTTTTTTTCATATAATTTTTGTTCACAACAAAGATGATATCACAAAATTCAGGATGTCCAAAACCAACATTATTTACAAGAAAACTGCGAAGAGTATCCTATAGAATGTGTAACAATTATATAAAAGCTCAGTAAATTGGCGAGGAGTACGTTTTTCGCTTGTTAGTTTTAATATTATCCCCTTCATGTCATTTACAGTTCAAATCACGAAAGTTGTGTTTTAGTTTTCATTATTTTATTACTATTTAGTATTAATAAACTCCCAGTACTTACCCCTACTAGTCTATTAGGACCAAAGAATTTGATTTTAAATTTTAGTATTATTTATTATATATTAAGAATTTATGTTGTGTTTTGATTTTTTGATGTTATTTAATATATTATATATCTATATTATCGATATGTAGGCCTGTTAAAGAATTTAAGACTTATTTTTGTATATTTGTTATTTATTTTGATTCTATGTTCTAGTTCATTGTTAATTTTGTAAATATTTTGATATATAACTGACAATTAATAAATAACATTTAAGTTTCATGCATTTTGGACAGTTTTTATTTGGCCAGATGTTGATCGGATATTTTTTCATATCCGGCCGGAGCCGAATATCCGGTTCGGAAGCCGGATTGGCCGGATGCAGTAGCCGGACCGGATATCCGTCCCATCCCTAATCATTCGTTTGGTATTACAATTAATTACAGTTTACAATATTGCTACCTACATATGTTACATATGCGTGAAACGCGTGAAGCGCATGCAGCGCCGACGTCAGGCACGGGTTACCACCACAATACTTAAGCTTATGCTTTTAGATGTGCTTTACCACGTAAGTACCGAGCCATCGAGTGACTAGTCAAAATTACCGAGCATAATTACACACTCAGTGGAACACTTGGGCAAATCGATTACATTACGTAGGTTTACAGCGATCACAATAGCCAAATTTTAAAATGAGTGATAAAATATGAGGGAATTTTTGGCACTGTAGTAGGTAGCGATATAGTAAGGTACTTATAGCCTTCTAATGCCACTATTTGTGTTTCTCTTTATATAGTTGTATGAATAATGTACGTACTTCCAGGTTTCTAAAGTGTTTCTATTAAAGTCATGTTCGGGGGTTCTAAACATTTTAAATTTTAGACTCACCTCGGCTGCAGTACTATCATCCAGTATTTTTAACTCTTTAAATGTTTCGGAAAATTGAAAAATTAACCCGAAGGCACAATTTTTCTCGACTTTTCGATACAATTTCCCATACTAAACAATTATACATTCTAAACAATTTTTATTTGAAACTTTTTCCGATTCAACGAAAAGTTGTTTTTGGGCGTTCCTGAAGCTACTATCTGACGAGAATTTGCAATAACCCTGCTGAAGCAATTTTCCATCCTAAACAATTCTTTATTTGAAACATTCTTTGAATCTACAAGAATTGTTTTCGGTGTTTCGTGGAACCGCCCTCGGTGCTTAGGAGAAATTTGAAAAATACTGTTTCCATGCAATTCTCCATACTAAACAATTTTTATTTCAACAATTTTTTGATTAGTCAAAATTTTCTTTTTAGGCTTTTCATCGAGCCGTCCCTAGTGCCTTGACGAGAAATTTTCAAATGCCCCTTTAAATATGGACTTTCGGGCGACAATTTCATTAATTTTAGCAACTTACTGATCTATTTTATTACTGCCTGTTTTACCATTTCGAGAAACGATATTGACTGAAGGATAAAATACCTCACTTTATTTAATTTTCGCGACGTCCCATAAACTGTAAATTTAGACGAGTGAAAGGAAAAGGATAATTGAAAAATTCTTCAATAGCAGTAATTATTTCTACCATTCTTTATCTCAACAAAGACAGTGTCAAGTTTAAATAGATGCTCTGAGGACCCGAAAAGGGAACCTCAAGAATAAAACGAATGTAATAAATCTACTAAGCGCGCATAGGTAATCCTCATAAAGCAAAGAGGCTTTTTTTGTTTTGAGACAGAGGCGTGACTAACAATTTTATATAAAGTACATTTACTTTAAAAGCCTAGCACTACTAATAAGTAACTGTAAAAGTTTCGTTAACTTACTGTTTGATCCCAAGACATAATATAAATTTAAGAACACAATTTTTATAGCTTTATTAAACAAAACAAAATTACAAGCGTTTTGTTTAATATACAGGGTGTCCCACTTAAAACTCTCGGTGCCATTTTCTCGATAAGTAAAAGAGATATTTGCATTCTGTAAAAGGTGTTCACTAGAATATATAAGTGATATCAGCTTTGAGTAAAAACGGTCATTTTACAAATTGAGGTGTAGATACCGTTGCGACTCAAAGAAATTATTTGATTCTAGAAGCGTTGAAATGAGGTGCAAGTGATGGGACATTACATTCTGAGCAACTTTTATAATACGAACAATTTTCGAAAATCACTGGTTAGAGATATTTGAACTTAAATATAATTTTTTTAAATCTAAAAATGGTCATAATTTTTTAAAATGCATTTTAGACGATAAGTCCTTTGGTGCATTTTTCATAATGAATCAGGCTGATTTAGATGGTATTGAAACATTTATTTCAAAACACAAAATAACTTTTTTTTTTCAAGTAAAACAAGACATATGAAAAAAATGCGATTTTTATCTCAAAGACCAGTGATTTTTCGAAATTTGTTCATATTAAAAAAATCGCTTAGAATATATTACTCCATATTATGCACCTAGGATCGTTCCTAGGATCGAACAATATCTTTGCATCGCAACGCCATCTATACCTCAATATGTAAAATAACCATTATGACTCAAAACTGTAGTCATTTATATATTCTACTGGATACTTTTACAGAATTCAAATATCGCTTTTGGTTATTGAGAAAATGGCGCCGGGAGGTTTAAGTATATATTATGAAAAATTGTAGTACTATCTAAATAGAACTACAACACGCGTAATGTTAAAAATGATCACCCAGTAATTCCAGTTATCTAATAAAAAATGGCATGAGAAGTTCGTCCTGGAAAATGCAGGAGATGAGACTGTGTGGATAGGAGTTAAACAATAAAGTAAATAATAATAAATAAAAACTAAATAAATAAATCAATAAATAATATGCTTATTTGTCATAAGAATATAAATACAAGGCAGCACTTACATCTAAATGGAAATAAAATGAAAAAAAAAATCACAGAAAGTTCAATCGAACCTTAAATGTGACTATATAACAATTATTCAATGGCAAAAAGGGAATAAGGTTTAAAAATGTCTTTTTTAAGAGAAAAGAAAAATTTCTCAATTTTAGTAGTATCGGATTTTTATTAAATACTGTTATATATTTTTACCCCCAGAGACATCTGTAGGTAGTCCCTCCAAGTCCCATATATCTAAGTAAAGGAAACCAATTAAGCAAATTAGTTAGTTTCGCAGTCGGCCCAGAGATGGCGCGCGGTGTCAGAGTCTGGAAGTTGTAGAGAGCCTACTAGAAAAATTCCAGAAGGGGGGGAGAACATTCTGGAGCTCTTACCTTTAGGTATATAAAGGTATGGAGAAGCCCAGTGTGGACAGTTTAGTTCAGAAGACAGTTGAGTTAAGATAGCGAGTTCAGAAAATCAAGAAGTGAACAAAGTAATAAAGTGACTGAAGTAGTAAATTATAGTAAGTACTTAGAGTAATATTAGTGAAGTAAGTAATTATTTGTTGTAACTAGTACGTAACTTAATAAATTAGTGTTTAGTGTTACCCTGACGTTATAATTTCCGGATCCATGATACAGGGTGTTGACACACGTAACAATACTATACAGGGTGTTTCACGAGAAAACGGACATGTTTTAATGGCATATAGAGGACACCGAGGATAACCAGTATCACCCAGAGAAAACGCTAGTTGGACCCTCGTTGCTGAAATACAGGGTGTTTTATGTACTTTTGCCATAATTTCTTTCGGTTATTACTTTGTAAAGGAATGGAATAATAAATTCATATTTGGCACATATAATACACTAGTGATCCTGAATAAGTACATGTATGACACAAAAAATCCAGGTCCGGACTTGAAAAAAAAATGTTTTTATTGTTTTTGAAGAAATCAGTACCCTGTATATGTTTTTTTATAATTTCAATATCAAATTACACAAAACACTGAACAAAATGGCTGGAATAATCCCCATGGTTGAAATCCGGAGACTTTGCCGGTCATACAAGTGGACCTTCGCGACTAATCCAACAGCTTAGATATGTAGAAGGGACGATCAAAACATATCAGAAAGTTTACGCATGCAAGTTGTTAAGATTCAGGCATTTTGACCAATTACCCACTTGAAATCAACTTAGGCAAGTTATTTCTAAAGTTTAGAATGAAATACGATACATTTGGCGTAAGTAAGGGGGAAGGTATTTGACTAACCTAATCTAAGGTAAAAAAATCGAATAGAACGCCCAGCCAGGTCAGATTTCTTAAGTTTAGCTCAGTTCAATGATAGAAAGAAAGCAACTATTGTTTAAAGCTGTCATCACTTGTTTACAGATTTTCTAATAATAGTTGTCATATTGAATTAAGGCTATCAATAGTGACAACTTTAAACAATATCTTTAAACGTTAAATCAATTAGCTTTAGATTATTTTTATGGGGTCACCAAGAGTTAGGTCTACAATGTGACATCAATAGCACGGATCAATCAATTCAAAGCATTGTTGAATGTCGCAAAGAAATGACAAACAGTTCTGACGTGGTAAGATCAATCGGTCAACTCATGAAATGCATTAGAAAATTTACTGAAGCTGAGGAGGACATAATATAATAATATTTATTTTTTTATTTGTTTTACTCCCTCCATAAAAATTGGCAATTAATAATAATTATTTAAAAAGAAATTAAATGGTTAATTTAATTGTGGAAGCATTTTCTGCGCGTATCATTATTCGATATTTTTTCAAATATCATATTGCATTATTTAGTGGAATTTATTTCGAAGGCGGCAAATGTGTGGTAAAAAAATTAATCATTAAGTCATTTTGTTCAGTTAGTTTTTTTATGTACTTTTCGAATTTAATATTGAATTTAATATTGAAATTATAAAATAAACATATACAGGGTATTGATTTCTTCAAGAACAACAAAAATACTGTTTTTTTCAAGTCCGGACCTGATTTTTTTTTATGTGTCATACACGTACTTATTCAGGATCACTGGTGTATTATATGTGCCAAATATGAACTTATTATTACACTACTTTACAAAGTAATAACCGAAATAAATTATGACAAAAGTACATAAAACACCCACACTGTATATCAGCAACGAGGGCTCAGCTAGCGTTTTCTATGAGTGATTCTGATTACCCTCGGTATCCTCTATCTGATATTAAAGCATACTCGTTTTCTCGTGAAACACTCTTTATACCGGGGGCCGATAGGGACACTTGTAACCTTTGAACGGGTAAAGGGATTTTTTTAAAATTTGATATAGTGATATGAGACGAAATTTCCAATTATATGATGTAAAGAACCAAAATGGCCGACTTCCGGTTTCTATGCAATTGACATGAAAATCAACTTTTTAAATGGGACAACCTGTATATCTTTCATATTTGAATCCTGCTGGTTAAAATACATGTGATCTGACCCTCAAATATTATTTTGATTTTCAAAAAATATAGAGTCTTTAATTTTTATTAATCATAGATGGCCGCGATTTTACCAAAATTGTTAAAAATCGGTCTACAAGCACCTTTAAAATATTATCTTTTCAGATACTAACTACTATTAAATACGATTTATTCTTCATTAAGTTCAACGATATTGGTTTTTCAACGAAAAATATTTTTTTTAAATAGAACGAGAGTTCTGGAAAAACCTGTTATTTATTTAGATCTTTCAAATTACGAAAAAAATTATAGCATAATGTCTACCGTCCCTTTGTGCTAAATTTATAATTAAAAAAGAAATGTTTTGATAAATCGATTTATCGATATATTTTTTGAAAATCAAAATAATATTTGAGAGTCAGAAGTCGGTCATTTTGGTTCTTTACACCATATAATTGAAAATATCATCCTATATCACTACACCAAATTTGAAAAAATGTCATTTACCCATTCAAAAGTTACACGAGTGTTTTTATCGGCTGAGCCACCCACTTTTAATGCCCCTTCGATAACTTAGTCATCTGATTTCAACCAAATCTGGATCAGTATCAAAAGATCTTTAGTGGGTCTTATTCAGTAAAACCAATCTTATTTCAGTCAATGGTCATATATTTTGATTAGGAAAAGAAAAGATTTTTCGGTGAGTCGTATTAGGCATATTTTTACGAAAAAACTAAGGCAATATTATTGATTAGCATGCTTTAGAACCCTATACCCAAATTTTAACAACATTTTGATTTACGGATTTCGAATTACGCTCCCATAACATTTTTCAAATATTAAATAATTAATAACTTAGAAAAATGTCGTTTTTTGAAAAAAAAACGTCGTTCCTCATTTTATATAAACTCACTTTTTCTAGCTTGCAATGTCATCAATACTTTTAAGCAGTGCCAAGACACTATGTCTTCCGTGTTAATTTCTAGCAAATAATTGAGAAGAGGATGAACAAAATAGGCATGATTTCCTGCGATATATTCAGTTGTTACAAAACTACTCCTGTTGTTACTGATTTTCACGCATTGTTTTCAATTTGATATTTGATATATGATTTTTCAATATGAATTAATTTAAGTAATGTACCTCCGATTCCAAAAACCAAATAAATATCATAAAAATAATATGCTATACTTCTGAAAACTGTTTCTAATTTCTTTAAGTTCGATCGAGAAATAACAGAGATTTGAATATGCTATGTAAATATTGGATATACGGGGAGTAGGGCATATTAGTCCGGCATGGCAGCCTTAGCCTACGCTTTGTGTCGGACCGTCAATTTTTTTTTTTTAGTTCTAAATAAAGATTATTGAACCGTCTTATAAAAACTCCAGAAGTGGTGTAGCATGACATGATGTCTAATGTTCATAAGAGCGAGAAAAATAAATAACATAAATACCTATTGTATAGCTTTTGAATAAAATTAAGCATCACTATTAAACGTAAATAAATAATACAAATATTAACAGCTATACCATATTTTTCAGCGAACAGTTTGGTTTGTTTTAATAATTATAATTTTATTTTCGATGTATACACCATTTTTTAAATTTCTTTAAAAAATTAATATGCTGAGATTTTACTTATTTCAATTAAATATTTGTGTCACAAAAATATTCAGTAAAATTTGTTAAATTTTGTATTGTTATCAATTTAAATAATACATTTTCAGTCTATTTTCGAACTTGTGGGGTAAAAATTCTAAAGAAGAAATGAGACGCTTGACAATTTTCCAATGGGACCTCTCTCTCCCTTCACGCGTCTGTCCATCTGCCTGTATGTATTATGTATTTACATGTATAAAATTTCAAAATTAAGAGGTCTACACACATAATGCGTGAGACATTCAATTTGGTAATTTTAGTAGTACTAGTAGAAATAGGAACGATTTGTCGGATTTAACCCAAAAATGAGAATGATTTAAAAATATTTAATTTTAATTTTATTTAAGAAAACGGATAGAAAAATATTTGCTTGATGAGGTTTGGATTTATATTTTTTTCGTAATTACTCTGCATAGTCTTGGATTATTAACAATTTATTCTATTTTTTTAATAGTTTTTACAACAATAATTATTTTTTCTTGACAGTTTTTTATTCTGACACTTGCACGCTTAATAATACTACTAAAAATAAGAGAATTGGGGTTTCCCCAACATAACTCCGTCATATGCTAATTTTTCAGATATAAAGTAGAACATAAACATTATTAGTTTACAAGTTGAGCTAAATGGAGCGCAAATACTTATGCAATCCAGTCTAAGAAAGTTACGTGCTGATCTCATCACATTATAATAATTAGTATGAACAATCAAAATAATACTTATTCAACATGAAATATGTTTGGTATTTGATGCAAAAAACTATGTGCATTGCATTATTCCTGATTTTTTTAAATCAGTTGAATTAAACGTGGAAACTTGACATCTCTTGTAGCCTCTGCAAAGGACCCCATTTCTGAACCTAGATGAAAAACGGTTTCAGTCAAATGTCATAATTCAAACCATGCTGATTAAAAGTCTCAATGGACCGAACCCCCTAAAGTCAAGGGTTTTCAAGATATTTAAGTATAAAGTTTGAAAAATGCAGCTGTCAAGGGTAGTACGTTTCCACCAAGTATAAAAGGTACATAAGGAAATTCAAATTTATTTTATGGTATTTTTTATTTCGAACTAGCTCTTACCGTTTTGGATATATCGGCGAAAACTAGTATAAAAAGCATTTCGGAGTCGAAAATCGCGCAAAAACATGCAGTCTTAAAACGTGCAAATTTTTAGAAATACATCAGCGGCACCGTATGATGTAAATACGAAAAAAGAGAGGGTTGTCCTTACTCCGCATCATACATTGCATGGCGAAATTCGAAAATCCGGCCCGGCAGGAGCGAATCAAAAATGGCAGTTTTTTACGTTTATTGATTGTTGACGGGAATCGCGGCGACGTTTTTGGGGAATCATTTTGAAAAACGTCACAGTTACTGCGCCAAGTAACTGCCGTTTTGAACTATACAAATTCTTCTCCGATAATTTTTTTTTCTCGTTGTTTTATATTAACATTAAGAAAATAGTAAATTTTACATTTTTGTATTTTTTTTATGCTTGATCCATTTTCATTATAAAAAAATGCATGCAACTTCCCTACGCACGACAAGAATATTTCCCCCGCTCCCATTACCAAGGGTTCGACATCCTAGGAGAATGTGCGGAGATGATTTCCATTCCATGCATTCTACTTACTCATCTAGAGTGCTCAGACAAAGTCAAACGCGTCTAGAGAAACATTTTTCGTACGTTCCTGCTCGATTGGGAGTATGCGGTTAAAACGCCATTCTTGCTCTTTCGATATCGATATCGTACGACCTTACCAATCGTGTATTAAAGAAGATCTGACCATTTAAAATTTCGTGTTTTGCTTTTTCTGTCATATTTCATCGAATCCGCAAATATTTCACGGCCATAATGGTTGACGTGAGGATTCCAATCCGGAAATCCGCGGTTCATATCCTGAATATACAAAGTTTTTTTTTAATTTTTAAAATAGTATACAAAAATAATTTTAACCGCCGTTGTAAAGCTCGTTCAAAAAGCTACAATTTAAGATAGAAAAAGTTCTAGTATGATAAAATGATAGTTCTTTATGAAGGTTCAAAGATTTTTCAAAAATATCAGTCTAATGAATATTTGTATTTGTAATTTTCCACAATAGTTTACACCTACAAAACCTATAATTTCGTCAAGTTTCATTAAAAAACACTGATTCCTTTTTAAGTAATTTATGTTTATGTAAAATTAGAAATTTTCTTGGTTTTTATTTTTTTGCAAAAAAACAAATAAACAGATCGGATTTAGATCTATGGAGTTTTATTCATAATTTATTTACCAACTTTTGGTTTTTGGTTTGGCCAGATTCGATGAACAGAACGCGATATATTAAAAGAAAACAAGACAAAAACACATTTTATCTAACCCCGTTATGAAAAGTCAAATTTTAAATGTATTTTTGACTTTACGAAACCTCACATTTTTCATAACTGTCATTTTCATTACATAACTAGTTATGTAAAAAATGTTTTCTTCAAGCGTATTAAAATGTTTAAATTATGTCACCTAAAACAGAAGTAGAAGTAGGACATTGTTTTACTAGTAACAAAATGTTAATACCGAACGCCACCGTAGTGCACATTGTTTTACTAGTAACATAATGTTAGTTCCGAAAGCGCCACCGCAGTGGGTATTGTTTTACTAGTAACATATTGTTAATACCGAAAGCCACCGGTGGCGCGCTATCCACTAGCCACTTGTCATATTGTGTCAACATATAAGACTGTAGTTTGAATATTTGTACATTTATGATAAATAAATGAATTTTTGCATTTTAATACGCTTGAAGAAAAAATAGTATATATTACACGGAGTAGAACGCCTTTTTTGTGTTTCGCCCAGTTTGCGGCTTCGGCTTCGCCTCAGCCGCACATCCTGGGCTCAACACAAAAAAAGAGTGCGTTCTACTCCTAGTAATATAATATACTATTTTACGTAACTGATTATTGAACCTATTTGTTGACACCAATTTTCTAATTTCTTATGTACTTCTTCATACCTGCTTTTTGATTTATCAGGTGTTATTGAGTTTACTGCTATAGCCGATTGTTTTGAGTATATTAGATGGAATATCCATATCTGAATCACTCGATTTCAACTTAATTTGTTTAAAAAAATTCAGCAGATTGACTAGTAAAGTTTGTTTATATAAACCTCAATCCGTACTAACGCTCAGGTAAAGCGATAAACACATAATTTATTTGTACTGCTGCAAGCGGTAGCTATGATGGGAACCGTAAAATAGTTTTTCTGAAATCGATCGGCAATGTCTACATTTTCGGCGCGATTTCAGATCGAAAAATGCACAATTCCAGTATTTTAGTCCGTTGCTAAGAAACTATCAGAAAACAGACCGGAAAAGATCCGTTGCCAAGCAACGATCAACAAAACCATACGGGAATGTTACTTTCCCGGCCTAGGCAGGGAAAGTAACATTCCCGTACGGTTTTTTTATGTATATTTTAGACAGTAAATAATACATGCAGACAAACCAATTCACATTAAAATTGCATTTATTAGTAAGCAGTTAGATTGTAATGAAGAAATGTTATGCATTAATACAAATTCCTTAATTTTTAATAATATTGATTGTGATTTCAGAAAAAATAGTATGTGTACTTCGGTGTGAAAGCACATTCCCGAACTTCGATGCTTGTTGGCCTCGGCTAGCGCCTCGGCCAACAATTTGCATCGTCGTCCGGGAATGTTTTACTTTCACACCTAAATACACAATATACTAATTCAAAATAAATTGTCATTTCTTTTCTAATTTAGAGCGGGATTGGATAAAAGTTTGTACTTAACATGTTATGAAAACAGTAATTTTACTTGACTCATGTAATTTGCAAAACTCGCTCGCTTCGCTCGCTCGTTTTGGCAAATATTACATTCGTCATATAAAATTACTCTTTTCATAACTGGTTACGTAAATAACGTAACTTAATTTCCAAGAAACGTTCACCTTCCAGATTGATGAAAACTATAGGTACTGTAACTTCCTCGTAACATACAGATAGTATTTCCACAAAAATACTGCACCCCCCCCCCCCCCAAGAATCATTGAAATCGTATTTTTGACGACAAATAGAATTATTAATAAATGGTTGCAGAAAAACATTAATTTTAAAACGCATCCGTATTATCTTTGCTGTTTTATGTTTAGAATACAATTGTTAATGTAATTCAAATACAATTCTTTTTCCATATAGGTATTAATCAAAATATGTGCTTTTCTTTGGAATTTCTTAGCATTTTCTTTTGAATTGCATCTTTACGTTTATTATATCTCTTATGAAACAAGAGTAATTTTGAAGCGCAGACCTCACTTGTCCCTCAAATATCAATGGAAAAAATACAAATTAATAAACACTACAACACATTTTTAAAATATTAGTGTTGTATAAATAAGAAATAATTAACCTTTGCCATAAACAAAGAAAAGTTTGCTCTTGTGTCAGATATGTAACAGAATAGTCTAGATAAATCTGAAAATGTAAACGCCTAGTTTATTCTAGCTATTAGGCTTCCTCACACAATTTAAAGTTATAAAGACACTACAGCACTTCATATGGAAAGATCTCGTAGAAGATAAAACAAAAAAGTTAGTGTCAATTTGAACAAAGGAAATCATTTCTAGAGCGTCTCCTTTGATTTTCTAGCTGCGCCTAGAGTGAGCTAAGACAGTAATATCATTATTTAGAACTTTTAGCAGTAACAGTAGGTCTCCAAGAAGCGACTATTGATTACTTCAGTAGTTCAATTGCTTCAGTTATGAAATATATTTCATAACCAGATTTAAAACATAAATAGGATTAGTATTTATGTAAATCTGGTTACGTATTTAACAGCAACGAAAACTAATTTTTATTTTATATACTTCTATCATATTGATACGTTAATACATACGTTTTCTATCGGCTGATAGAAAAAGATAGAGGAATTCATTTTTAATCAATTTTTTAACCTCAGGAGAGGGTTCTTAATTCGATCCGTTTTATTTGGAGCTTAATTTTCTATAGACGTTACTCATATAGTCCATACCAAAGTTGCAAAAAAAGGATTAAAACCCAAAAATGCAAGATCAGCGACCAAACATGGCTACTACCCCCCCCCCCCCCTCGTTTTCGAGGGCCGAAAATATGATGGCGATAGTCGCGCTGTCCCTCGAACTACCCCGAAACGCAAAAAAACACTCCTTTTTCCCATTTCTCGTTGTCAGGCATGCGAGAACTTGTTGGATCGGTTTTTTTTTTTGAGGGAACTCAATATGTCCTGTAAATTTTCGAAATCAGACATCCTAACGATCCCCGGGAGTTGAAACCACCCCCTTCCTCAATACCGAATCATGCAAAAAACATCCAAATGTCCTGAAAATTGTTTTCTACACGTTTTCAAGGGCAGGGAACACCATGCTGATATTATTTAGCCTCCCACCCCTAACCATCTACCTCTAAATGCATAACAATTTTTCCATTCTGTCAATATTGTAGATGCGATAACAGCGAGTACGCTGAAAATCCAGATCTATCAGAAGATGAGGGTGGTACTATTGATGATATTCAAAAGCTGATCCCGGATATTTTAATACAGAAAGATAATGTTAGTGCTGATCAGACTGACGATAGTGACGATGATGATCAATGTAACCACATGGAAGTAAGTTTTATTGAAGAGTGTAGTCCATTCCCATTGGCCAGAACAATGGGAATACGACTACATATAGATGTGCATAACCCGACCTATCAAACTCCTCTTAAGCTGCAATCAAAAAATTCTCTCCCTAGAAAACCTGATCTAAAGAGCGCTTGTGATCTGACTATAAGAGAAACCGTTTTGCGTATGTAAGAGTAGTTTTTGAGGACTAAGAGAGAAAATGATGCCACGATCCTGTTCTACACCCTTGAAAATGGGGGATATTTTATTTAAAACTTTTTCTTTGAGGGACACCTCAGGATTGATGGAGGGGGTAGTATCAACCCCCGGGGGTCGTTAGGATGCCTGGTTATTAAATTTTATAAGAGATATTGAGTTTCCTCAAAAAAAAAACCGGTCCAACAAGTCCTCGCATGCCTAATAACGAAAAATGGGATGGTTTTTTGTGTTTAGAGAAGTTTGAGAGGGGTAGGGACCGCGTTACTATCACCATCGAATTGGCCGCCTTCGAAAACGGGAGTCGCTAGCTTTATGCTTTTGGGGTTTTTGCAACTTTGGCATGGTGCACCAGATTTTCTCTTTGACGAAGATTAAACAGATTTCCTCCAGGTTTCCTCGGATTTCCTTAAGATTTCCTTGAATTTTTTTCAAAAAAATTTTTGAAGAACGGGGGGAAGAAATACGGAAAGCAAAAGATTTCCTGGGATTTCCTAAGATTTTTTCGGATTTCCTAAGATTTCCTGGGATTTCCTAAGATTTCTTCGGATTTCCTTCTGAGTGTACACCAGATTTCCCTCGCGGTTTTTCCCTCGGACTAATATGCGTATGAGGAAAACTAATCAGATTTCCGAAAATGGTTCAAAAACAGCTTCACCAACCCTAATATCATTAATAACATTAATCTGCAGGCGAGCAAGACTGGAGTGGGTACGAGATGTTGAGTCTATTTGCGATTGGTATTATTACTGCAAACATGGCATTCTTGGGCGTCATGGGCGGACTAGGGTGGGAAAGTTTGTTCCATTTATAATGAAATAATAATTTTTTTTGTGGTGGGGCGCAATATGCATGGATGAATTTTACAAAACAACCGTGCGCACTCAGGGACTTTATGAAACACTTTATTTGCATTGGAAATCAGTATATTCATTGTGTGATAACACTCCTTAACTGTTTCTGTCACTCGATGTGAGGCGTGAGCTGGGCTAGTTACATGAAAAAAAAATTATGTTCCTTATAAAATTGGCCCGGAATATAATATTAGATATCAAATCCATCTCTGCCATGTCCCCATAAATTCCACGTTTGGTTATAAGACACATTTGAGTTTCTAGACGGCCTAGACCTAGAAATCGCAGACATATAATAAAAATAATAACAAATGTTTAAGGAGAGCAAATGCAAAATAATACTTATACAAGAGAAAAGCATTCTTGTATAATACATAAGTATATAAGAAAATAATTTCATTATTCACCTAAAATAAACAGAACAGTAAATGTTTGTAACCGCAGAAGGAAAACCCTTAATCGTGGGCGAGCATTTACTTACAAAAGTCTAGTTTTCAAACTAATACAAATAAAACCGATATTTTAATCAACTCAAATCCATTGGAATTAAATTTTGTTTTGATGAAAATTAAATATGGGAGTAGGTGTATATCGCTTCTCGCTCGCTCTTTCCCTCTCTCTTTCCTTTTCACTTTGTTTAATTTATTTTTGGATATTTAGGATAATAACTTCGATAAGCAGATATGCCAGGCAATTTAAAACGAGTAGAGTTGCGGTCGAACGTGGCCGACTGCGTTAAGTTTATTTTGATCAAATACAGCAAATTCATTTTTACATGGTATCACTGAGATTAAGTGCGCAGCCAATTTTTTTTTATTGATCAAAGTGATGTTCTGCCAGACTGCAATTTTCATTCTTCACTTATAGTCTCAGTACAAATACCTTAATAATATTTTAAAGCAAAATTAATTTATCACCTAATCTATTTAAAATTTGTTCGAATCTGAGAGACAAAGAGTCATGACAAAACAGACTTCCCCTCCCCTAAGTTTGGCATAGTCCAAGATATAAAAAACAAAGATATTATGTCCACGTTGCAAGACCCACTTTCTGTGTACGACAAATTTTGGTAAAAACCACCCTTAGCAATTATTGACATTTTTGTCTAAAAATTCGTTCTGGAGATTACGCGCCTTCTGCACTTCCCTCCGTTTAGTACTTAATATTTTGTCTGTTCAATTTTGTAACTCGCATAGTATTCTAAGCTTTTGTTAAGTGTTCTTTTGTGAACATAAGTTAAGTCATGAAGCGACATAAAATTCAAGTCAAACTTCGGCGCAGTTCCGAATTTTCGTACTTTCGACTTTTACGACTTACGTCGTTTTAGTGCCATACGTCATATAAGACATCGGTTTCCAAAAAATCTACTATATAAGGCATCTCTTTAGATGAGAAATTTTTCTAAATTAATTTTGCCATGTACCACATCAACTTAGATCGATTTTTCTGGGTTATATAACATGACCACAGACTGACATTTTTTTAAAGATAGTGATTTAAAACTGTGTAAATCTATCCAAAAATTAAAATCAAATTATTTCGCACAATATTTTATGCATATGAGTATATTCCTATTTTAAGAAAAATATTTGAGAAGATTCTGGTAAAGAGATTGATCAGCTATCTTGACAGATATTCACTGATCAGCCTGATCAGTTTGGTTTTCGCTCCGTGTGCTCGACCCCCAAAGCTGTTCTCGGGGTCGTGAGTGACATAGTTGAGGTCTTGAGACAGGCCTTCACAGAGTTATTACACTCTGTGAGCTCTCCAAGGCCTTCGACTGTGTCGCTTACGACATTCTAGGGTTTTAAAGGTGTTCCACTATTACTTTTCAGTTCTTACTTAAACAATAGAAAACGATGTGTTGCAGTTAATAATATCACATCTGAATTCAATTTTGTTACGAATGGTGTGCCTCTAAGGTTCCGTCCTTGGACGCATATTATTTATAACATATATTAATGACTTGTATTATTATTTGGGTCCCAAAAGGTATGTTCCCTTTGCTGACCACACCACCTTGTTAAGTTCTGAAAAAGGTTGTTAAATCTAACTAAAATTGTAAAAGATACGGAAGAAAAAGCTGAGAATTCGTTCACAGCAAATAAACTTAAATTAAACAGAGAAAAACACAGAATCTCATTTTTTCTTCAAATGTTAATATCACTGAAGGCAATACTGTAAATTTACAGGGAGGTTACTTTGGATGACAAGCTAAACTGGTCTGCTCATGTAGATCAGTTATGCAGGAAGTTGCCCAGTATGATCTTTACTCCGTCGAATGAAAAATATTTTAAGTCCCTAAATTCTTAAAACTACTTATTTTTCCTTATTCCACGATCATATCTGCTATGCAACTATTCTGTGGGGTAACTCAACTCATGCCCAAAAAATTTCTATACTGCAAAAAAAGCCATTCGCATTATAGCAGGTGCAGGAATGACTGACAATTGCCAAGCTATATTTATTAACTTGGGCATAATGCCCGGTCCTTCGTTATTTATTTTTTTTACCCCATGGGAAGTTCACAAAAATATTATTAACTTCAACAGTCAATCTGATTATTCATCATTATTCTACGAGATCTGGTAGTTTATTAAGAACTCGTTGTTTTAGATTAACTAAATCGTAAAAAAATCATTAAATTTAAATATATATAATAAATTGCCGACGAATATTAAATCGTTGAATTACAGTTGTTTTAAACGTAAAATAAAATATTTTATTTTAAGAAACTGTTTTTATTCGGTGGCAGATTATTTAGACGCAACCCCGATTTTTTTAATTTATAAATTAATAACCTTTTCATTTGTATATTTGTGTTGAATGGATTTGTATTTGCATCTGTATTTGCATTTCTATTTATGTTTATATGAATAATATTTTTATTTTGTAGTATTTTAGTCTGTACTTGACTGAAATTTTTATATTTTTATATTTACCTTTATCTGTAGATAATTATATTTTGACATGCTACAAATGTACCTGACATGTAGTCAAATAAAATGAGTATGAGTATGAGTATAAGGGAAAGTACTAAAAACTAAGCGACCTGTATATTTAATACTTCAGTCAGATAAAAACTCTAGATTAAAATGTTAATTTGAGATAGACTCCCTTATCTTCCGTAGACTACGCTACTGTTTAGCACCTTAATTCCTATCTTTTCCACTCGTTCGCTTTTTAGTCACAAGCATTTTCATTAATTCTAATAAAGTCGTAGCATATAAAATCTATCTCAGTGACATTTACAGGCCTCCGTAATTGCATTAGAGTAGATAGCCTATCTTAAGTTATTAACATCTGTACAGATGTGATTATGTGTCTGTCAATCGGCAGATTATAATAATCTGAGGTTAAATTAGGGCTACAAATCATTTGTTGACATAGTCAGCGATTAACTTAATCTCCAGACCCAAATGATATGCTTATTGGTCCGATCTCAGCTTTGTTCAGGTATATAATTTGTGAGGAATATTGGATTAGATTAATTAATTTAATGTCAGTTTTTTTATACCTAAATTACTTTAACATAATCTTTTCCTCTACATTTTGATTTAATTTCCTTCTTACAATGGATTGTTGTTCAGGTTTACACTACGATCAGCACTAGATACTTTGTATAAAGAGGCGATAATCGTTAAAAAATAAGGGGATACATTTTACTTCCACATCCAGTGGAAGTATAGTAACGACAAAATAATTTTTAAAAATTTTTATTGTTCAAATAGGCTTAGAATGTCATGAAACGTCGAGATTTCAAGTTTGAGCGAAAAAAAAAAATTTCTGTCTGTCGGTCTGTAACTTTTTTTGTGCGCACGTTTACTCTGGAACCGTTTGAGATATTGACTTGAAATTTGGTACACATATGTACTTTAACGAGATCTAGAACTAGATTATATTTTCATCTTGTTCTGTCGAAGGGTTGGGGGGTAAATTGGGGTAAATTGGGGTAAATTTGGAGTAAATAGGTAAATCAATCAGGTAGGAGTTCATAAAATTGATATCTAGTATAGACAAGAGAAGCTAAGGTCTCAAAAAAAATTTTGGCATTAGCCACCCCCATTACCACCCCCACCCATTATTAAAGGGGATGAAAAAAAATGTGATTTAGTGTGTGTACAAGAACCAGAAACCTCAAAATATTTGTTTACTTTATCCACCCCTCACTCCTACCACCTGTCACCACCCCCACCGCACTACCGATGTGGGGTATCGTTTTATGGGTTTTTGGGGTAGAGGATTTCAAATATTATATTATTAAAGTTTCATAAACAATTATTTTCAGACACAAAATTTTTTTCGTTATGTGACTTGGATAGAAAATCCGGATGTGGAAGTAGTGATTCCTTGGCCAGCGGTTTTTTAGCTTTATTTCGTGTTTGGTGTCAGGAATCTCTTGCTATATTCTATTTGTCAATATTTCTATTATCTTATATAAAAATCAAGATTACACAGGCACACAAAAAAAAATTGTACCAGAACACTCACTAGTTTACTTGTAGGTAATTTGGTCCGCTGAACCAGAAAATGACGTTGGTCTGGTCCGATTAGATCACAGGTTTGACCTATGGCCCAAAATAACCTTAAAAACCGCTGCCCAAGGAATCACTACTTCCACATTCAGATTTTTATTCAAGTCACTCACAACGAAAAAATTTTGTATGTGGAAATAATAGTTTATGGAACTTTAATAATATAATATTTGAAATCCTCTACCCCAAAAATCTATAAAACGATACCCCACATCGGTAGCGGGGTGGGGGTGGTGATAGGGGATGGTAGTGTGGTGGATGAAGAAAAAAAACATTTTGAGGTTTCTGGTTCTTGTACACACACTAAATCACAATTTTTTTTCATCCCCTTTAATAATGGGATGGGGGTGGTAATGGGGGTGGCTAATGCCAAAATTTTTTTTGTGACCTTCTCTTGTATATACTAAATACCAATTTTATGGACTCTTACCTGCTTGATTTACCTATTTTCCCCAAATTTACCCTAATTTACCCCTCAACTCTTCGACGGAACAAGATGAAAATATAATCTAGTTCTAGATCCCGTTAAAGTACATACGTGTACCAAATTTCAAGTCAATATCTCAAACGGTTCCAGAGTAAACGTGCGCACAAAAAAAGTTACAGACCGACAGACAGACAGACAGACCAACAGACAGAAATTTTTTTTTCGCTCAAACTTAAAATCTCGAAGTTTCGTGACATTCTAAGCCCATTTGAACAATAAAATTTTTTTAAAATTCTTTTGTTACTATACTTCCACTGGATGTGGAAGTAAAATATCAAAATTTAATTTTGGAAAAAACATAAGAAAGTGAATTTCTATATTTTTGTGTGAATCTCAATCAAATATGCATTTTTGGAACCGGGTAACAGAAATTTTGAAAGCAACAGTATATTGCAATACAAGTGTGGCAGGGCTTCATTGCAAAACGTTGTATGAAAGTAGGAAAGTAGGAAAGTAGGAAAGTAGGTAGTGGTCGTGGCCAAAACACTGTGTATGTAAGGCCATATTTAGAAGGAAAAAAGTAGGAACACGAGCGCAGCGAGTAACCGATTCAACAAGTGGGGCGTCGTTACAATAATTTTTGCAAACGTCAGTTCACGTCAGTTGTAAAAACTGTGCGAGCATCTGCACGTGACGTCACAGTTAACCTCAAAAATATGTGTTTCTTAAGATTTAAGAGTATTACGCAGCTATTATTAAAATTTCTGCTTGGTTCCTGTATTTTCAACTAAAATTTAGTTCAGTGTTTATGAAGTTCTAAATACTTTATCCTAATAAAATAGGACTCTATTTATAGGTTGGAAATCTAACCTGCAATTAGCAGACTATTTTTATTAATCAACAATTTTGGAAAATTATTTACGTGAATTTTTAAATATTTGCATGGAGCCAGTACGGCTCCAAGCTAAAAATGCCTATATAAACATTAAAAATGAGAATAAACTTGAAAAACTTAAAATCTAAGGTTATGTGATGGTTACATCATGCAGATGCCCTATAACGGCACCAAATGTTCAAGATTTGGTGATTCATGTATTTATTTTTTTAAATTTACTTCCTATATCTAATGTTTTCTTTTGCCTAAATTTTTATTCATGAAATAGTCATGACGAATACCATTCGTGATATAATTTCGTCTGACAAAATTTAATGATTATTGTACTCGAGTTTGTTGCTTTGGAAATTTCGCTCTTGACATTGACAAAAATAACTCGCCTGACGGCTCGTTATTTTTATCTGTCAATGTCAATCGCAAAATTGCCAAGCAACAAACTCTCTTAATAATCACCAAATTTTGCCGACAAAATTATATCACTTATGATATTATATATGAAAAATAGAAAATTATATTGTAAAGATGATAAAAAAAGTAGGACTTCCGGTGCTTGTAATTGGCACCAGGGTGTCTGCTACATGTTTTCACCCCCACTCTTGAGGGGGCGGCTCATTCCCGAGCCACTGCTGCACTTGGTGGTAGGTGGGAGTAGAGCTGATGTCAGGCTTAATATTGCCACTGACCTCATGAACAACTGGAGCGGTACTGGTTGAGGGAGGTCTGTCTTACTGGTGCCCCATACCATTTGAGGAAGCAAATCTTCCCAGCCTCTTCAGCTTCGTCTTGATCACTGTAAAAGATCACTGCCGCTTCCTTGATGATTTCTGACTTAAGTACAATTTTGAGAAGCCCATCTTGCTTTTCCTTAAAGTTGAAGAGGTAAAAATCTGTTTTTCAAAAATTTTCACTTTTCCGCAGCATGTAGCTCGAAAACGGTTGTGAATTCGAAAAAAGTATATAAAATGAAAGTTGTAGAGAATTTCATGAGCTTTCATTTTGTATAAGAAAATCAAAAGTGGGACTTTCTTTGTGCCCCCCTCCGGCTCACCTCCTAGACGTCAGGACTTTTAGTATGTTCACTGCCTAAACACCTTGAACAAGTAATCGCTTAGGTCTCTACTCATGCACTCATGCCTTTTGGTCATTCGTTGACTGGACTAAGAGTCACGTTTCTTGTGTAAGATATATTTTATAATTTACCTTACGTTCGGTAGACTAGTGTGTTAAAGCGTGCAGACTGCTATACACGTTTTTTTAAGAACGTTAATCCAATTGTGTTTTTTTCGCGAGAGAAGAGAAAGTTTGAAGCCGGTGGTAGCTGTGTGGAACCTACACAACCCATAAAGAGCCCGTGTGATTACGAGCATCCCTTAACTGGGTCCAGAGTGAGTTTTCCATCAAATAAATCATAATAAAAGTGACATTGATAAAGTCCAAAAACTTTGAACTTATTTCCGGCGTATCGCCGGAAACATTTCCGTTAATCATACCCTTAAAACTATATAAACAATCATAACCTAAAAACAAAGTGCAATACCAACTTAAACATTTTTGGACTGTCAAAAAATAAATTTCCCAGGAAAGTTTTGGAACTAGAATTTTGACAGCCGTCAAAGTGACATTTTCCCCCACAACATAGTGACAACATTTTTTGACAGGTGTCATAGTGACAGTTCTCCAATTAACAACTTTTAGATGCATTTTATCTGACAGCTGTCAAAAAATCTTTTGCGCACGAAAGTCCCCAACCCTTCGGTGACCACCCCCGACCGGTCAGATAAAACCAGTCGAGGATTAGAAATTTATCAATTAAAACTAAAAAGAAACATGGACTCACCGTCAAGAACAGATAGAGCAGCCATACAAAAGGAGATGTGTGGTTGGTCAAAAGGGTGGCCAGCCCTCCCCCCAACAAGGATGTCTGGTGATGAAAGCGGCGCCTCAATCACCTCAATAGTCTCTCTGGATAGGAGGACTATTATGAGAAAAGCGTTAAAAGAAACAAGCAGGTTAAAATCCCACCGATCGCTTTTTTTTTTCTATTTTAGTATGAATAAAATATTGAAAATTAATAAATATAATTAAATGAGATCCTTCATATTTTTTAGTGCTCTTTTCGGCTTCAAAGATCCGCCGCGTTGGGAGGTTCCAGCAGCTTCCAGTAGCAGCCGATTTTTTTTATATGAATCTAAATAAAATGAAATTAGTTCTACCTTGTTCGGAATTATTCCCGATCACGAACTACTTACCGGCTGTCCTATAATAAACACATTATATATTTAGCTGATATATCGAAAAAAATTTATAACAAAACGAATCATCTTTATCAGCAATTAAAAAGAATAATGGGAAACACACGGAGGACTCCTGTGTCGACTATAAAACATACCTTGTCTAACTTGCACAATATTGAGGCACTTATAGTTGTCGAACTTCCGTTTGTAATATTACTTTTTTCACTTTTCCACTTTTCTTTTCAATTTACTAATTGTAAAAATGATTTACGACCACTGAAAACGCAGTTCTGTATAACCTTTTAGTATTGCCGCATTCCGGTCACGTCTTTCGATTGTTATTGGTTTCCTTGGGGTTGCATTTTACCAGATTTTGATTTCTGCATTCTTTATAGGACGAAAAGGGGCGTTGCTGCATTTGACTTTAAAGTGATCGCTTCTCTTATCGTGGTGAGTTAGGGCGAAAGTCGATTTTTACGAGAAAAATTCGTTAGCCTAATAAATTCTCAACCGATGCAGCGAGGCGTGTGACAGGAAAAATATAGAAGGCCACGTTGGGGGTAATAAATACATATTTCCTGATACACAAGAAGTGAAACCATTTTTATTAAAAGGTATAAATGATTTCACTTACTACAGGGTTCCCCTAAAACCTGGGACATTATTTTGCTATATAAAGTTTCAAATTAAAAATGTATACTTGCACAATAAATCAAGCGTTTTGAATAAAAACTAGAGGAAGCATTATACTCTTCGCCGATTTACTGAGCTTTTTATATTATTGTTACACATTCTATAGGATAATCTTCGCATTTTTCTTGTAAATAATGTTAGTTTTTTAGTAGTAAATTTTGTGATACCAAAAAAAATATGAAAAAAAAAATCACCATGTGAGGGATCGAACACGAGACCTTTGGATTGCAAGGCAAATGCTTTATCCATTGGGCTATCTCATCTTACCAGAAAACTTGAATAAATGTCATTCAAAAATTATATTTCAACGGATTAGATACATTATTATGAAATATATATATTGGTAAAATGTGAAAACAAAGAAAAATTATAGAGAATAACATTTCGAAAGATTTCTGTTTAAGTACAAATTACAGAAATTTTGAAAAAAAAAATTTTCTACTTAAATGATTAATAACTTTTTTATTTATTGATTGAATTTTTTGAAAAACAATAGGATTCTTCCTCTAGCTAACGCTAACTTACTTTCCAAATTTCAATACAATGGGACTTTTCTTTCTTAAGTTATCGTGCTTACAAGAAACGTGACGGACGGACAGACGGACAGACGGACAGACGGACAGACGGACAGACGGACAGACGGACAGACGGACAGACGGACAGACGGACAGACGGATAGGCGGATAGACGGACAGACGGACAGACGGACAGACGGACAGACGGACAGACGGACGGACAGACAGACGGACATTTTGAAAGTTGTTCAGAATTCGTTCACTAACACAATGATATGAAATTTTTTTCTCTACGAGCGATATTTCCGGTTTTAGAAATGTGCCGATCAAATGCAATATACTCTTCGTTTTTGCGAAGAGTATAACAACAAGAAATTACCAACTTACCTATTTGATACAGAAATGAAACAATTCTTTTATATATAGACTGACATATACCGGGTGCCACAGGTAAGTGGCTCGCCCTTATATTTCCTTTCTTTATTAACTTATTCATTTAAAATTTGGGATGCATAAACTAATTGTAAAAATGGATTTTTGGGCATAAAAATGGTGTGAGATCATTTCCGGTTTACCCGGAAATGACCGCAACTTTCGATTTTTAAATGGTACACCGAGGGGACAACCGCTGGCGAAATTTTGTACACCTAATACCTGTTCTAGAAAAATACCCTTCATTTCCCCTTTAATTCCTTGTAATTCCCCTAATTCCTCAAATACCTTTATTTCCTCCTAATACCTTAATATTTTCTAGATTATCTCGGGAACGGTGCACTTTTTGATAAAAACACCTATATACAAAATTGTTCCTTATAAAATTCTCTATCAAAAATGTCTCTACACTTTTTTCCTAAAATTAATAGTACCTTGGGAAATAAGGCGCACACATAATGGTTGGTTCCGGTCAACAAAATAAATTGTAATCTTTACTATAATCTACTTTAAAGTTCAATACTTAACGCTAAAGCAGTAGCTAGTAAAGTCTGCCTAAAATTATAATAAATTCCTCTCACCCCTATAAAATAACGCGATTTTTGATGAAGCGGGAATATTGTATACCGAGTCGCTCAGCAGATAGGGACACTGTTGTAACTTTTGAATGGGCGAATGGATTTTTTTCAAATATTTTGTAGTGATATGGGATATAATTTCCAATTATATAATGTAAAGAACCAAAATGGCCGACTTCCGGTTCAGATTTTACCCGAAAGTGGGTTTAAAATACCCGTTTTTTGCGTAAAATCCCACACATTGGCAACCCTGAACAGTAACAGCGTTTACAGCAAGCTCTAAAATAATGCAGTGACCTTGGGTCGTCTGAGATGTAGTGGGAGAAATTGAAATTTTTTACATTGTGGTGGTGTATAGATATTTATACTTTTTTCGCGTAAAGACAGCTTTGGAAATAGCCATACGGATATTCAGCGAATTATATGACCTGCGCTGATTACATTTACGTCTCATTTACCAAAGTACTATTAATTTTAGGAAAAAAGTTTAGAGAAGTTTTTTATAGAGAATTTTATAAGGAATAATTCTGTATATAGGTTTTTTTATGAAAAAATGCACCGTTCCAGAAATAATCTAGAAAACCTCAAAATGGGGATGGAAACGACGTCCTCTAGGGGATGAAGCACGCAATTTTTGAAACTTTATGAATTTTGTCCAATATATTACAATTTTAACTGTTATATTACTGAAGTATTACAAGACATCGTGCAAAGTTTTAAAAATGAAAAAGCTAGTCATGGAGAAATTGTAGACGTAGGAGAGTGATTTGTTCTAGCTTTATACAACTTTACCTCCGCAGAAAAAAGTCTGGATGTATACAGATTCATGACTTTTAACAAACTTGTTGGTAAAGCGAACAATACTGTAATATTATCAAAACTACCAACAACTTCTGCTGCTGCTCGGCAACACTCATATCGCGTTTTTTACCAAATTCAAACATGGAAAAATGTTGCGCTAGAAGCTACTGATTGGGGATGGAAAAAAGTTGGCGGTAAATTAACTCGAAATATGACAACAAAAGAACTGGCTGTCTATGGAAGACGATGAAGATTAATTAACATAGGTAACCTTTTGATAATTAGTGGATTCGGCCTACAGGGGACACCACACGCCAAGTACTTTACCTCTAGGGTGGCGTGGAAAGAAGTACAATATACAATATTCTCGCTTCTTTAAAAATCACGTTATTTCATAGAGGTGAGAGGGTGGAAATGGTACATTTATTATAATTTTAGGTGGAGTTTAGTAGCTACTGCTTTAGCGTTAAGCATTGAACTTTAAAGTAGATTATAGTAAAGATTACAATTTATTGTGTTGACCGGAACCAACTCTCATGTGTGCGCCTTATTTCCCACGGTACTATTAATTTTAGGATAAAAAGTGTAGAGACGTTTTTTACAGAGAATTTTATAAGGAATAATTGATCAAAAAGTGCACCGTCGCCGAGATAATCTAGAAAACCTCAAAATGGAGGTGGAAACGGTGTCCTAGGGGATGAAGCACACTATTTGGGGTGGGAACTTTTCGGTTTAGTAATTATTATGATATCCTTAACATTTCTACCAATTTTCAAAACTTTATGAATTTTGTCCGATATAAATCGTTATATTACTGAACTAGAAGTCCATAGTAACATCGGTAGTTGTATTAAATTAAATATTTTTTCTTTACTAGATATTTTTAGCGCTAATCTCGGCACTAATGTTTTTACAACACTGACGTCCTTTATATAAGAATTGGTATGTAATTCTTCAAGATAAACATTCCATTTCAATATTTTTACGCTCTAATTTCCCCCTAATACCTTTTATTTCCTCTTAATTCCCTTCTAATACCTCGTAATAATATTTATTTCCTCCAAATTCCCCTTAATACCTAATAATTCCTTCCGAAATACCTTCAATTCCTTCCTAATTCCTTCCTAATTCCTCCGATTTGTACACTATTTCCCCTCAGCGGTTGCCCCCTCGTGGTACACCCTGTATACTTTTACATATTTGGATTCAAGACAACATTCTGAGTATACCATGAGAATTTCGCGAATTTTTGAGTCGATGTTCAGTTTTTTTAAGCATTTTAAGATATTCGTCTAGAGTGCTTTGGAATACCAAAATTTGTTCGACGGCGTGTAAAGTCCAAGGGAAATATATAATTTTTCATTTAATTTTATTAATAACCATTTACGAAGCCTCCAAATTTTAACTTATCACTTTTTTATCGAAAACTTTTTTTTTTTTCAAATGGGGAGGTGGTGGTGAACTATAGATTTTTTTCTGAAATCATTGATATCCATTTCAAATCTATGCTATTTGTTTTTCTATTTTATTTGATTTGTTTAAGAATAACAAATCTACACAAAGTAGTGTCTCACCTCTATAACTTTTTTATTTTTGAACATATCAAAATGAAACTAGGAGATCTAGGGTCATACAGAAAACTGCATTTTTTGACATATGAAGTAATTAAATACCACTTCCGGTTTCGCCGGAAATAACCCTAACTTTTGATTTTCGAATGGAACACCCTGTATATTATTACATTTTGGGATTCAGAATGAATTCTTGAACATGTGTGGTGATTTTTATAAATTCCTGACAAGTTGTTATTTTTTTTATAGCAATTATAAATTTTGATCTACACTGCTATGAAGAAAAAAATACGTACTTTGTCGTTTTAGTTTGCACAGAAAAAAATAATTATACATAGTTACTATTATTAACCATTTTGTAGGCATTTTAATGCAAGTAATTTAGTTTTTTTGAAATAATTCGTTTTTTTCAAATGGGACGGTGGTGGCTACTTGTGTCCATTAAATTGCCCTTTTTTTACAAATCCATTGATATCACTATGCTTGGGTTTTTATGGACATTTATTTAAAAAAACTGTAAAAACAGATTGTACTTGTAATATTTTAAATCTACAGTTATTATTATACGGCTATCAAGAAGTGACAGTTCTCTAATTGAAACTTTTAGTGAAGTACTGCAACAATGGTGTATACAAATAATGAAAAAGTTGACATGCTTCTTATTTACGGGAAATGTCGTAAAAATGGAAAGCGTGCACACGAAATTTATAATGAAAGATTTTCAGAAAGAATACGTCCATCCCAACATTATTTTAAGAAGTTGGAAAGGAAAATGCGGCGGGAACCAACGTATACGCAACCCAACGTTCGTAGTAAGTGAGGAAATGGAAATTAATGTGCTAGCCATAGTAAACTATGATCAAACTGCTTCTACGAGACAAATCGCAGAGGAATTGGGTTCAAATAAGGAAACTGTAAGACGGACATTAAAAAAACAATTATCATTATTTTAAATACAACTTACACACCAGCATCTTTATGAAGCTGATAATGATCGAAGGGTACAATACTGTGAGTGGTTACTTAATAAATGTGAACAAGATAACAGATTTTTAGAAAATGTGTTATTCTCAGATGAATCTAGATTCACAAATAATGGAATGTTTAATCGACACAACACTAGATACTGGTCTCAAGAAAATCACCGATTAGTCAGAGCCAATAATTTTCAAAAACATTTTGGCATAAATATATGGGCTGGAATTTATGGACACCGCATAGTAGGGCCTATTTTGTTTCAAGGAACATTATCGGGTGAAAGATACCTCGAGTTTCTACAAAATGAGATATGGGATGAAGTTGCAGAGCTACCATTAGCTCAATTTAGGTACTTATACTTTCAACAAGATGGTGCTCCCCCGCACAATAGCAGAATTGTTTTAAATCATCTCACTGAGACGTATGGTGAACAAGTGATAGCAACTCATAGTCCCGTACGCTGGTCTGCCAGGTCCCCGGACTTAAACTGTTTGGATTTTTATTTATGGGGATATCTCAAGGATAAAGTGTACGGGATACCAGTTTTGACATTAGAAAATCTAGAAAATAGAATAAGAGCTGCATTCAATACTATAACACCTGAAATATTGGAAAACGTCATTCGAGAGACAGAACATCGAGCAAGAGAGTGTATAGCTCGTGGGGGAGGCCACTTTGAACAATACTTGTAATTTTTGTTAATTGTAAATATTTTAATTTTGATTCAGTTTTCTTAACAATGTGTTGTTATTTAAAAATTTTGAGTTAGAATTTTAAATAATAATAAACATACATATTTTACTTCCACATCCAGTGGAAGTATAGTAACAACAAAAAAATTTTTTAAAATTTTTATTGTTCATATAGGCTTAGAATGTCATGAAACGTCGAGATTTCAAGTTTGAGCGAAAAAAAAATTTCTGTCTGTCTGTCGGTCTGTAATTTTTTTTGTGCGCACGTTTACTCTCGAACCGTTTGAGATATTGACTTGAAATTTGGTACACGTATGTACTTTAACGAGATCTAGAACTAGATTATATTTTCATCTTGTTTCATCGACGGGTTGGGGGGTAAATTGGGGTAAATTTGGAGTAAATAGGTAAATCAAGCAGGTAAGAGTTCATAAAATTGATATTTAATATAGACAAGAGAAGCTAAGGTCTCAAAAAAAATTTTGGCATTAGCCACCCCCATTAACACCCCCACCCCATTATTAAAGGGGATGAAAAAAAATGTGATTTAGTGTGTGTACAAGAACCATAAACCTCAAAATATTTTTTTACTTTATCCAATTATTTATCCTTTATTAAATTACTTCATATGTCAAAAAATGCAGTTTTCTGTATGACCCTAGACCCCCTAGTTTCATTTTGATATGTTCAAAAATAAGAAAGTTATAGGGGTAAGCACTACTTTGGGTAGACTTTTTATTTTAAAACAAATTAAACAAAATAGAAAAACAAATAGCATATATTTGAAATGGATATCAATGAATTCAGAAAAAAATCCATAATTTATTGAACAATATGAGCCACCACCTTCCCATTTGAAAAAAAAAGTTTTCGATAAAAAAGTGATATGTTCAACTTTGAAGGCTTCGTAAATGGTTATTAATGAAATTAAATGAAAAATTATATTTTTCCCTTAGACTTTACATTCCGTAGAACAAATTTTGGTATTCCAAAGCACTAGACTAGACGACTGTCTCATACCATTTTTCATGTCCAAAAAATTCGTTTTTACAGGTAGTTTATGCACCCCAAATTACAAATGAATAAGTTAAAAAATAAAGGAAATATAAGGGTGAGCCACTTACTTGTGGCACCCGGTATATTACTCTGCCTGTATATAATGTATGCCAAATCGGCCTAACTAAACTGTAATCTTTCTTATTTCCCATCTTAAGAGAAAAACTCATTATTCATGAAAAATTTTGCTTGATAATAATAATAATAATAATAATAATAATAATAATAATAATAATAATAATAATAATAATAATAATAATAATAATAATAATAATAATAATAATAATAATAATAATAATAATAATAATAATAATAATAATAATAATAATAATAATAATAATAATAATAATAATAATAATAATAATAATAATAATAATAATAATAATAATAATAATAATAATAATAATAATAATAATAATAATAATAATAATAATAATAATAATAATAATAATAATAATAATAATAATAATAATAATAATAATAATAATAATAATAATAATAATAATAATAATAATAATAATAATAATAATAATAATAATAATAATAATAATAATAATAAAGCATTTATGATTTGCCCAAATTCACAAAGTTAACAAAAATAAAGTATTACGTTTACACTACAGGTAAATAAAAGGCGAGTTTAGTTTACTGTCGAAGCCAGTAAACTGTTCTTCCACTACCGCCTATAAATGACGTCAGAAGTGAAAAATATAAGTACATATAATATGGCTTTATACCGTGTGTGTAGTCGCGGGCTAGGCATGGGGAGAAGAATTACAACATCGCGCGTGCCAGCTGGCTGAAATGAAATAACGGAGCTGGAATGCTCCACCAACGGACGAATTTACGGCTGCCGGTGTTGTCAAATCTCTCGCGCTACGTGAATGTACATGCCTAATGGAAAATTACACGCACGGTATAAACATAATACATAAGAAAATTAAAAAAGAAATACATCAAAGCAGAGCAAAAAAGAGGCAAACTAGAGCTGAAAGTGAGATGAGACTAGGAAATGAGGAAAAAAAAGGAAGGAACAAAAATAAAAAAAGATAGAGAAGTTACAGAAAAAGGTAAGATTTTACTTTACTGGTTTCGCATTAAATATTTTTTAAATGTCTCTTTAAAACGTACACATGAAAGGGTAGCTTATTTATACAAGCAGCAATGTTAAAAGAGAAATGACCTTTTGAATATTTCCTTACGGTGTTGTGGTATGTTGACAATATCTCTTCGTCTAATATTAATGTTATGAATATCATTTCTAAAAGAGAGCTTGTTGAGGAGGTAAGGTGGTGATCTAAACTTTAAAATTTTATAAACAAAACAAGCCATGTGAATTTTGCGGCGATTGTACATATCCTGCAGTTTTCAATTTGTGAGATATTCTTTGACGGTGTTGAATTCCAAAAATTTTGAGAAGTTCCTCAGCCATAGTCAGAATTTCGAAATAAAAACCGCTGCCTAAAGAATTACTACTACACATCCAGATTTCTTATCTCCTATCTATTGTAGATTATACAATTTTCCAAAATTTTCATTTGAACTATTCTCTTGCTTTATCAATTGTTTACAAATTATAGCAGCTCGAAAATGTCATTATTTTGAAAATTTCAAGCTGCTGTAATTTTAGGACAGCTCATCGTGGAAGAAAATTGTTTAAATAAAAGTTTTGAGAAATCTACAATATTTATAATAACTAACTACTACATAGGAGCAACGGTGACAGAGATAATTTAAAAAATCTGCAGCCGACCGCAAATTTTCATCATTCTGATGGCTGTAAATCGTAAAATATTAATAATAGTTAATAATAGTTTAAATGAAAGTTGTAGCTTTTTTCATTTTCTGCAATATTGGTGATACCTGATTTTAGGATGAAATTAACCTATTTTGACCGTAATTTTTTCAACATGTTTTTGTGGAAAATATTAATTAATGATTGTGGCAACTCCCCTAAATTACACAATCAAAGATTTCCTTGTGGAAATTATTCACGAGTACCTCCTGTCTTCTTGCTCTAAAGATAATACATACACGTGTACCAAAGGAGGATGTTAAAATGTGGCTTCTTCTTCTTTTAGCGGGGCAACCTAAAGTCGCCGCACTCAGGCCCTGTGGCCCATTGTGCTACCGCTACGAAATTATGGAGAACCCCGTCCAGGCAGGATTCTAAAACAAAGGCCAGAATCCTACCTATGGGGGCGTTCCTTATTTCCTACAGCACCGAAAAACCGATACCGAAGTGTTTGTGCCTCAAGTTCATAAGACTAGGGCAAGAAGTTAGGACGTGGATAGAGGTTTCTTCCTCGTCCCCGCAAAACCTGCAGTCGGGGTTGTCCACCACCCCTATAGTGTGCAGGTGTTTTCTGAAAGAGCCGTGTCCAGTCAAAAGACCTGCCACGACTCTGACATGTTTCCTGCTCAGGCGCAGGATTTGTTCTGCTCGCTTCGGCAAGGGCCCCGAGATGAGGAGCTTCGCTTGCCTGAGCCCTGGGTGGGAGACCCAGAAGTCAACGAACCGGGAACGAGTCCAGTTTTCTATTGACTTCTTGGCATTTGATCTAGGGTAGCCGAGGGCCGGCTCCGGGCCCAGCAGGGGCCTCTGAGAGCCCCCTCTGGCCAGAGCATCTGCCCGCTCGTTACCCTCGATGTTGCCGTGTCCAGGCACCCAGAGAAGCTTAACCCAGTTGGATGAGCCAAGTTCACCGAGCGCCTATTTACAGTTTTGAACCAGTATTGACTTGGTCCGGACTGATGCAAGGGCCTTGAGGGCCGCTTGACTATCGCTACATATATATATATATATATATGTGCTTGTTGGAATATTTCCTTCGGATATTCTCCTGTACGCAGACCAGAATAGCAAATATCTCGGTCTGGAATACCGTGGCGAATTTGCCCAGGGCATAAGAAAGTTCAGCTCTGGGCCTTTCACCGTATATCCCAGCTCCAGCACTTTCCTCAAACCTCGATCCGTCTGTAAAACAGACGATATCGGCAGGCCTGAGTATGTCCTCGAGTGGGTTCCGGTCTTCCCTTTTGGGGATGACAACCTCAAAGGGAAGGAGAAGGAAGGCACCATATCATCACTCCTGGCCTCCAGAAGTGAGTGAGTCCCTATCACGTCGGAAAGGACCATTGTGTGCCCACTTGTTCTCCTCTGGTTTTCCACTGACCACCGCACCTCAGCCTGTAGGCCGCTTTCCGAGCCTCGGCCTCAATCACCAAGTGAAGGGGCACGAGATCCAGAAGGACCTCCAGAGCTGCTGTGGGGGTTGTGCGTAAAAGGTGGTTAATTTTGGCCTAAGCTGAACAACGGAAAATGAACACGGTTTTTTATAGCATTTTTCCCGTAGAATGCGATGATGTCTTTGGTTTTACGAAAAAACGCCGGGAAAATATGGAAAAGTTAAGAAAATATTTGAGAATTTGCAAAGTCCTGTCTGAGATATTCACAAGTTAAACTTTTAAGATCTAGAATGTTTTGTTCCAGATTATGGTGCTTTCTTTTAGCATTTTTCCCATAGAATATGAAGCTCTACTTCACTTTACCTAAAAATGTCGAGAAAATGCAGAAATATTAAGAAAAAATTCACAAATTCGAGCCTGTAATTTTCAAAATGTAAACTTTTTAAGATTCAGAGCTCTTATTACGCGAAATTCAGATGATTTCTTGTAGCATTTTTCCCGTAGGATACGAGGGTCTACTCTCTTTTGCAGGAAAATGTTAGGAAGATGCGAAAGAATTAAGAAAATGTTTGAAAACTCACAAAATCTAGTCTGCGTCATTCCCAAGTGAAATATATTAAGAACCAATATTATTAGCTTGAGATTATAGTAGTTTTATCTAACTTGAAATTAAGTTAGATACTCTGGATCTTAATGGGTTTAACTTGTGGTTGTTACAGGCTAAATACTTTAAGTTATTATGCACTTTTTTAATTTTTCCGAATTTTTCCGTGGTTTTCCCGCATTGCCGTATTAACCTTCTCTTTTGACTGAATAAGTTCGGGGAACCACTATAATCTCAAGTTATTAACGTTGATTCCTAATATATTTATTTCATTTAGGAATGACGCAGACTAAATATGTTGAGTCATCGGACATTTTCTTGACTATCTACATTTTTCCAGCATTTTAACGAAAAACAGAGTAGACCATCATATTCCAAAGGGAAAATACTATGAAAAACCACCTCAATCTTTAGTTATATACTCTGCATCTTAAAAGGTTAAAATTATGATTATCTTAGCTAGATTTTGTGAGTTTTCAAGCATTTTATTAATTTTTACGCATTTTTTCAACATTCTTCCGCAAAAAAGAGTTGACCCTCGTATCCTACGGAAAAAATATAAGAAAAAAGTTTAAATTTTGAATATCACAGACTCGAATTTGTAAATTCTTGGGCGGGTATTCTCTAAATTTTTCCACATTTTCCTGACGTGTTTCGGCAAGGCGAAGTAGAGAGTCATATTCTGTGAGAAAAATACTAAAAGAAACCACCATATCTAAAGTAAAATATAATGGATCTTAAAAGTTCAACTTGTGAATATCTCAGACAGGACTTTGTAAATTTTCAAGCATTTTCTTAACTTTTTAACATTTTCCCGCAATTTTCTCGCAAAACCGGATACGTCATCGCATTCTACGGGAAAAATTCTATCAAAAACCATGTTCATTTTTCGTTGTTCAGCTTAGGCCAAAATTAGCCACATTTAACATCCTCCTCTCAAGTTAATTATCATAAACTCTTCCAGAGTAATCAAGCGCATAAAAAACAAGTTGCAGGCAGACCGATAGATCGACAGACAGACAGGCAATTTTTTGTCAAACTAGACGTTTCATGACATTCTAAGCCTATTTGAACAAAACAAAAAATCTGTAAAAGTATTTACGCAAAATTTCCCTCTTTATTTAGCCTTTCATTTATTCATTGTCTTTTCTGTATGATGATTACCTTATCTTTTTTTAACTAAAAGTATATCAGGTTTTCTTTCTGGCAATAGTGACAACTACATTCCAAATATTATTTTCCTCTGCCCAGAGTGGCCACCTTTATATATTTTTCACTAAAAGTTGTGTTAACTCCATGAGAAATATTATCATCCGTCACATTTTTTATTAAGTTTTTTTACGGTGACCACTCTGCATATATATTTTTTATTTTACTGCATGGAAAATTATCGTTCTCTCTCACATTTTTCAAATATTTTTTTTAGGATGACCACAATGTATATTTTTCATTTGAATTTCCATATTATTCTGCCTTGACAGTTGTATGTGAGATAATACCATTGACGGATTCTTTAACTACGTGCGAAATAATACATCCTCGTTACAATTTTTTCATTATTTTTTTTAAGGTGACCACCATTCATATTTTTCATATTTTTCTTCCTTGACACGTGTGTTAACCGCATGTGAAATATTATCGTCTTCCGTGTCATTTATTTATTTTTTCTTTTTTTTTTATATTTTTGTATATTTTTTTAAAATTTTTCTTTGACAGTTGTGTTAACTATGTGTATATATATGTGTGAAATATTGTCGTCCTCCATCACATTTTTTTAATACTTTTTAGGGTGACCACGCTGTATTACTTCCACATCCAGTGGAAGTATAGTAACGACAAAAAAATTTTTAAAAATTTTTATTGTTCAAATAGGCTTAAAATGTCATGAAACGTCGAGATTTTAAGTTTGAGCGAAAAAAAATTTCTGTCTGTCTGTCGGTCTGTCTGTCTGTCTGTCTGTCTGTCGGTCTGTCTGTCTGTCGGTCTGTCTGTAACTTTTTTTTGTGCGCACGTTTACTCTGGAACCGTTTGAGATATTGACTTGAAATTTGGTACATATATGTACTTTAATGAGATCTAGAACTAGATTATATTTTCATCTTGTTCCGTCGAAGGGTTGGGGGGTAAATTGGGGTAAATTTGGGGTAAATGTGTAAATCAAGCAGGTAAGAGTCCGCAAAATTGGTATTTAGTATATACAAGAAAAGCTAAGGTCTCAAAAAAATTTTTGGCATTAGCCACCCCCCATTACCAACCCCCACCCCCTTATTAAAGGGGATGAAAAAAAAATATGATTTAGTGTATGTACAAGAACCAGAAACCTCAAAACATTTTTTTACTTCATCCACCCCCACTACCACCCCCCTATCACAACCCCCACCCCACTACCGATGTGGGGTATCGTTTTATGGGTTTTTGGGGTAGAGGATTTCAAATACTATATTACTAAAGTTCCATAAACAATTATTTCTACATACAAAGTTTTTTCGTTGTGAGTGACTTGGATAGAGAATTGGATGTGGAAGTAGTGATTCCTTGGGCAGCGGTTTTTTTTAAATATTTTTCTTCCTTGACATTTGCATTAACTATATGCGAAATATTATGGTCCTCCGTCACAGTTTTTCATTATCTTGTTAGGGTTACCACCGAGGCTACCACTCTGTACATTTGTCATATTTTTCTTCCTTGACAATTGCGTTAGCTGCATATTATATTACGCAATATTATTATGCAATATTACCGTCATCTGTCACATTTTTTCACTATTTTTTTTGTGGTGACTACCTGTATATTTTTTACTCCAAGTTTTCTTCTTTGACAGTATTGTTAACTAAATGCGAAATATTATTGCACTTCGTCACATTTTTTCATATTTTCGGAGGGTGATTTTTTCACAATTACAATATTTCCCCTTCGCTAAGCGGGGGAAGTAAAAATTCATATTTTTTTAAGTAATAAGGGAACGTGGAATTGTATCTCATATTATATCTACTTGTAGTTTGTTGAAAGCTGCATAACTATTATTGAATCGGTATTTCGTGATGTCTGTTTAATAAACATAAATGAGGATTATCTAGCACGACATTTACCATATGTGCTTTATTTGTAAATACTTGAATGCACTAATTAAATTGTGGTTGCTGTTTCTATCTATTATTAGAGAAATTTAGATATTTGAGCATTGTTTCGCTCTCTGAATTAGTAGTTATTTTTTTGCAGTGTAAATAATTCCATTCCTAAGGTTTATTAGTTACTAGCTAGGTTTCCCCGGTCTTGATCGATTTCCTTAAGTTAAACAGAACTTTTCTTATTTTGTTTTAAATCGGTTACTTACTGATGATCAACTTATCCAAAATATTAAATCTGTAATGAAGTAGTAAATAAATGGAGTATACATGTATTTTTTTTATAAATTAGATGCAAAACTTGAACTTAACCATGTAATTAACATTTCGGAGAAAACAGAAGTACATATATAACAATAATAATGAACCATGGTTAACGTTTAAGCTTTAGTTTCAGAAAGAAATGAAAAAAAGCCTTCCAGATGACACGTTCATGATTGTGAGTAGGTGACAATAAAGAAATTATCTTTTGTACGACTAAACATGGAACATAAAATTGCCTAAATCAATGCCAGTAACAAATAGGTTTGTTCTTGACTTTATTAATAAAGATTGAGAAACAGACCTTGATATGGCATAGAAGTGTTTTAAACTTGAAAGTAATAATCATAGACGTGTAGTTTGTACAGAAAAAGTTATGAAAATATTATCAGTCAGTATGATATTGTCAGATTCGTTTGTTTTTCATCCCTAACCCCAAAAACCCTCAAAACAAAAAAAGTGGCCTAGCCTACGGATCCGAAGTGTAACCTCATGTATTTGGACTCGCTGAAACTGAATCCGAAGTCAGAATTGTCAGATTGGTTCGTTTTCCATCCCCAACCCCCAAAATACACCCACCCCAAAAATGGTATGTTCGGAGGACCATACCATTGGCAGTGTATCCTTATGTATTTGGTAAGGATACACTGGTCTGGTCCACTTTTTTTTTTTTTTGGGTTGAGGGTGAAAAACGAAGTAATCTGACAATTCTGACTTCGGATTCGGTTTCAGCGGGTCCAAATATATAAGGATACACTGGTATGGTCCGCAGGCCGAACACTTTTTTTGTGTGGCTGTGTAATTATAACGATGAAGATTAAATATATTTAACTTTAAAATGATTCTTTGTTTCTGTGTTATAAAAAACAAAGAAATTATGATCGAAACAATGTGCGCCTTCACATTCTTTTTCAACAAAATGTGTACTGTCTGTAATTGTCACGTAATTAAAAAAAATTCTCATTTTTTTTGTCGGTTTAAAACACTTCAGAAAAAATTTACGTCCGCCATATTGAAACCAAACGCTATTTTGACTTTAGATCCGTAATCAGCGATTCCATATATCCCACGTTTCAAAAATAAGTAATATTTCTTCAAATGTTTAGTCGAGTTAATAAAGCCTAAAAATCGTCAAAACTTCTTAATAGTAGAGTGCATTAATACGCTTATTGTGACTTCCGTGGGGGTTTCGTTGTTTCAAACTGAATTTTATATACAATTAATGATGATATACTGATGTTTCAAAATCTCGAAGCCGTCAAAAAATGTCATGTTCAAAAGGGCATTATGATCAAAAAACGAGTTAAGCATATGACGGCAAAGAAGAGATAAATTACGATTTTTTGAAATATTTTTCATAAAAGGTTTTGTACCGGAAATATAATAATAATAATAATAATAATTTAATAATAAATAATTTATTTTAATCCAAATTTACAAGTGTTTTTTTTAACATTTCAGATTTTAACGAAATAAATGCACCTGATTTCACAAGGAAATCGTTTTGTGCCTTAAGCCGGGGTCCCACGGCCTGTGACTTGGCGAGCCTGGTCTGAAGTTTGTCATACCTCGCGCCATGGGAACATAAATACTTGTTATTGCTCGAGGTGACTCGTGATGGCTTGATCTTTCCCGTGAAATGTCGGTAAATTTTCGGACATCAAAGGCTTGTGGATCGACGGATGACAAGCCAGTACGACTCGTGCATCCGTTCCCACAGCCTGTTGTGGATTGTATAGCGAGATTTGAGCGGCGCAGTGGTGTATTGACGAGAAGTGGTCGACTCGAGGCTACTCGAGATTTGCCAAGCCACGCGCCGTGGGAATGCGCGTGGCTTGGAATTCGACCTATCACAAATCCACAGGTACGAACCACGAGTAACTCGAGGTTTGTCAAGTCACAGACCGTGGGACCCCGGCTTTATCATTTTACTAAAAAATCTTTATATATGAGATAATTATATATAATAATTAACAAATATCAAACTAACATTTTTTCTAACACTAGTCTAAAATTACCCTAAAATTATGTATTTAATTAAGTGAAACTAAAAACATGGAATTACTCTGAATTATGAATTTAATTAATTGAACTAAAAACATGGAAGGCTATTCCCAATTATGAGAATATTTGCTCAAATAAATTTAAGTTATTTATAACAAATATTGACAACTTTTTACAAAACAGGTTATAATTGTAGATTGTCTTTATGTTTTCAGGAATAATATTATAAATTTTGGGACTTGTGAAGCTAATAGATTTCTTGTATAAGCTGGAGTTTGGTCGAGAGACAATAAGAGCATTCCGTTCATTTTGTCTTGTATTATATATATGGTTTGTTGGTATTCTTAGCTCCCTATTTTTGTAGATATATTTCGCTACATTAAATATATATAATCCATGTCAAGAACTTTACTGTCTAGAAAAAGCTGTTCTGTAGAATATCTTAGATTTTTCCAGAGCATTACTTTAAGTTTTTGGGTAACTTTTAGGTTACTTAATTGACTGTTATATGTCCCACCCATACTATAATGCCATACCTGAGGAAAACCTGAGGCAGTGGGAAAACGCGACACTTGCTGTCGTTCGCGTTGACCGACTGCCAAGGCTGACCAAGGCCACCCTCTGGATTCCCGTGGAAGCCGAAAGTGACCACGAGGAAAAAGAGGTCGTGATCGGTCGCCTAGCAGGTCAAAACCCAGCGCTGAGCGTCCGCATGTGGTGCCTTTTCCATCACGAAGCCAAAGAAAACCCAAAAGGACTCCTGCTCGTCTTCGGCATCGGAGACGAGGACATCAAAACCCTGGGGGCGAGATCGATGAGGGTACATTACCTTTTTTAATCTCTCGCCCTAAGGGTAAAAACCGAAAAACAGGAGGCGGAACCAGAAGCCGCCCAACCCCAACCCCAAAAGAAGATGGAAGTGGAGGCTGGAGAGGATGAGCCATCCGGTAAGATGGATGCGACCACTCCAACTCCCAGCACATCAAGGATGGAAGTCGTCTCCCCTCTAACGGAAGAGGAGGGAACGACTAACTAACTTTCCTTTCGTATCCCACGATGGCTGGGACACTAAACAAGGTAAATAAGGTAAGCATAGTACAGTGTAACCTGCAACACAGCAGGGCGGTAACGGCAATACTGTGCCGACGCCTGGATGAGGAGCAGGATACACTGGCACTAATCCAGGAACCCTGGATAGTTCAAACTAAAATAACAGGATTGTCAAGACTAAGTGGACTTATTTTCAGCTCACCAACAACGGAGAGACCGAGGACAGCCATCTACGTCCCTCGGCACATCAAAACCCAGCCACTTCAACACCTCTCAACATCTGATCTAAAGGCCGTTAAGGTGGAATGTTTGGTGGCAAATAAACTAACAACTGTTGTCTTAGCATCAGTATACCCTCCCCCAGGACTCGGCCACTCTCCCACCAACAAAAGAAATGGAGGAACTGGTAGCACACTGCCGCAATCAAAACTGGGAACTGATCATGGGCTGTGACGCCAATGCACACTATGTGACCTGGGGCAGTGAAGACAACAATGCAAGGGGTAAGTCACTTTATGATTATATAACTGGCAACAACCTTATTGTAAGCAACAGGGGCTGTACACCAACATTTATAAACTCCAGAAGTCAGACCATAATAGATATAACACTAACAACGTGGCATATATCCAGCCTAATCCAAAATTGGCATGTGTCTGACTGCGTAACACTATCAGATCACCAATGGATAAACTTTGAAATCAACCTTATTAAGACACCGAAAAAACCCTTCCGAGATCCCCGGAGGACTGACAAAGACATATATCGATGTCAACTCAGGGAGAACCGGGAAGGAGTTAGCATAAGGACACCCGGAAGTAGTGGTGAAATAGAGCAATACGTTAAAACATTGCAAACAGCAATGAGACATCCTGCCCCTTGAGGTCCTCGCAACAGTCCAACGAGGCCACCAAGTGGTGGTGTCAGGGGTTGATTGACCTCAAGAAGAAGGCTAGGGCCTCGTTGAGCAAAGCAAAATTAACGAGACAGGAATCAGATTGGGAGTCATATAAAACCAACCTGAAAGAGTTTAAGAAACTAGTCAGACAAAGACAAAGAGAAGCGTGGAGAACCTACTGTGAGGAAATCGAAGACTACTCACAGACCGCTAGGCTTTGCAAAATCCTCGCCAAAGATAAAGCCTATTAAAAAAGGACGATGGTACAAGAACCACCGACCTTCGTGGAAGCCTAGAGTTACTTATGGAAACTCACTTCCCGGAATCTGTGATAACAGAACGGAAGGAATGGCCAAACGAAGTCGACACTCAGCCTTCAGATTTGGATTGGCAAATGGCCAACCAAATAGTGAGCGAAGATAGGATAAGATGGGCAATACAGAGCTTCTCTCCTTTCAAATCACCAGGAATTGACGGCATTTATCCCGCCCTACTGCAATGGGGACTGGATGAACTATTGCCGCACCTGGTCGAAGTATTTAGGGCGAGCTTGGCGCACCTTCATATTCCAGAGATATGGAGAGAAGTGAAAGTTGTGTTCATTCCAAAGACAGGGCGGATGGATTACACCACCCTCAAAGCATATAGACCTGTCAGCCTAACCTCGTTTCTGCTCAAGGCGATGGAGAAGCTATGTGAACGATACATAAGGGATGTCGTAGTGAAAGACAACCCTTTGCATCCCAACCAACACGCATACACATTGGGAAGATCCACCGACACCGCCCTCCTCGCGATCGCGAGTCGGATTGAGAAATCCTTGGACAATAAAGAGTCCACCCTAGGTGTCTTCATAGACATAGAAGGTGCGTTTGATAAAACCACCTTCCCAAAAATCACGGCTGCCCTAGTGGAGAGAAATGTCCCCACGATTATGGGAAGCTGGATATCCAACATGTTCTCCAAAGGAGCTGTACAAATCAGTGTGGGAGACGCTTCTGTGCGAGGAATGGTTGCGAGAGGCTGCCCGCAGGGAGGTGTAATATCACCACTGCTATGGAACTTAGTTCTCGACAGCCTCTTGCGCCACCTCAACTCAGAGGGTTTCCACACAATCGCCTACGCAGATGATGTAACAATACTGATCAACGGAAAATTTGAAGGAGTCTTCTGTGAAAGGATGCAGGGGGCCCTAAGAATAATTGAAAAATGGTGCAGGGAACACTCGCTGTCTGTTAATCCCAGGAAGACGGAGATGCTTCTCTTCACAAGAAAAAGGAAACCAGGGGCACTGAGTGCACCAGTTCTCCTGGATACAACACTAAGTTTTTCATCAGAAGTGAAATACCTTGGGGTAACCTTTGACGCCAAACTAACATGGAATCTTCACTTAGACAGAAGACTAAAAAAGGCTTACATCTCTTATGAGCAGTGTCGCAGGACCGTGGGGAAAACCTGGGGAATGAAACCCAAAGTGGTCATGTGGATATACACTGCCATCATAAGACCAATGATAACCTATGGAGCTGTGGTCTGGTGGCCTAAGAGTAAACAGGCTACAGCGAGAGCCAAGCTCAGCCAAGTGCAGAGAGTTGCCTGCCTAAGCATAACAGGAGCTATGCGAACAACGCCAACGAGAGCAATGGAGGTAATGCTGTGTCTGCCACCACTGGATCTATATCTTGGAAAGTGGCTTTAATAACAATGGAACGCCTCAAGTCCGTTGGCTTACAACCAAATGTAGGCTGTGGAGAGACCAGAAGTCGCCTGTGGAATGAGGCTGTCAGGAAGACGCCTCTTCTACAGGCATGCACAGATGGTATCTCTCCCCGATTTGTCTTTGATAGACCCTACACAATACAGATAAATAGTGAAAACGAGACCGCCGGTGAAGGTGTGATTAACATTTTCACAGACGGATCAAGAAAGAAGGAGGGGGCAGGATGAGGAATATACTCCAGAAGCCTGCAAAACCAATGTAAATGGACTATGGATGGCTATGGTTATGCCCGCCAGTTCAGATAGTACAAACTGAACTGGCGGGCATAACCATAGCTGCAAAAGAGATTGTCCGCAGACAAACTACGGGCAAAACAATCAGGATCTACACAGACTGTAGACAATCACTACTAGCCCTGAGAAGATACAAAATAACCACAGGAGCAGTATGGGAATGTCATCAAGCACTTGTGGGTGCCTCCAGCACGAACAACATCTCGGTATGCTGGGTGAAAGGACACGCACAGTGCAACAAAAAAGCCGACAAACTGGCCAAGAAGGCAGCAGGCCAACCTATCTTTGGACCAGGCCCGGCCAGTCTGTTACCGATTACGGCGACAATACAATTAATTAAGGAGAACACCCACAACGAATTTAAGAAGCTGTGGGATGAAACAAGCAGCTGTCAGCTTGCTAGGGAACTACTCATGTATCCCAACAAGAAAACAGCAATGGACTACCTGGCAATGACCAGAAGGAATCTACGTTCTATAACAGGAATCCAGACTGGACACTGTCCGCTAAGGAAACATCTATACAATATGAGATTAAGCGAAACACCTCTTTGCAGAGGTTGAGAACAAGAAGATGAGACGGTTCAACACGTACTCTGTGACTGTTCAGCCGTCTCATCAACCAGAGAATCCACTTTGGGAGAGCGTTGACCTACCTTGGCCAATGTAAGGGAGATGCCCCTAGGCAACATCACCACCTACTTCGAAAGATTAGGTTGGTTGAAGGCCTAGGTGAGTGTCTGCCTAGAGGGAGGATGTACAAGGGGTCCAATGGGGCCTAAGTGCTGTGGTTTTTTTGACCACTCTCCTGCTAATTCCATACTCCATACTCCATGTCCCACCCATACTATAATGCCATACGTAAGTATTGATTCTACTAACGATTTATATGTCATTTTTAAGATATTAATTGGAAGAATATTGCGGAGTTTATAAAATACGTAGACAAGTGTTAAGGTATTCGGTATAATCATTCCATCTCATTGTCTTATTTATTATCAGACCCAGGTATTTAATGTTTGTAGTATTCTCAATTACATTTTGGCATGTACAGTTTATTAAGTCACATTTTGCGTGGTATTTTAAATTTTTAATTTTCGGCTGTAGCCTAAATGTGATGAATTTTGTTTTTGTGTGAATAAGGCTTAATAGATTGTTGTCCAACCAACATTTAATTTTATATACTCCTTGTTCACTTTTTTGGTGACCTCAGATCAATCTGTACCATGAAATGTTAGAGTAGTGTCATCGGCATACGCGATAATGTCCCCGCCTATATCTAATTCTAGCATATCATGTACGTAAAAGAGAAACAATTGCGGACCTAAAACTGTTCCTTGTGGAACGCCGTATTTCACTTTTTTTGGACTGCTTAGTGTTTTATTAATTTTTACTAATGCCTCACAATTAGTTAAATAACTTTTTAGCAAGTTTAATACTACTTCTCTAATTCCATATTTTTCCGTTTTTTCCAACAATAATTAATGTGATATACTATCGAAGGCTTTAGCCAGATCTAGAAATATGGCGATAGTTTTCTCATTTTTATTAAGATGTTCATGTATTTTATTTGTAAAGTGAAATAAGGCGTCTTCTGTGGAATGGTTTTGTCTAAAACCAAATTGGTTTGGTGACATTATTTTATGAAACAATGAGTGTCTCTGTAGTCGAGAGACCATACATTTTTCATATATTTTGGCTATGGTATTAACTACTGATATTATATATAATTATCTGTAACAAGTTTGTCACCACTTTTAAATATAGGAGTAATAATAACTAGTTTTAGTAAGTTTGGAACGTGTCCATTTTGAAATGATTAATTAATCAGATGTACCTACCAAGATACCAAGAATATTAGATTTAATTTTTTTTTAGAGTTCTTGTACTTATTTGATCTAACCCGGGAGACGAGTTGCTTTTCAGATCATCAATTATATTTGATATTTCCTCTGTAGTAACCGGTTTTAGAAATATAGAACTTTCAATATTTGAGATTTTGGATGTCATATGTGCGGTTTCTGTCAGCGGACTTGATTTTATGTTAGCTAAATTTTCACCAACATTAGAAAAAAAATGTTTAACTAATTTTCAATAGTATATTATACATTGGACCTTACGGGAGAATTAAACTTAAAACCGCAAAATCTCGGTTTGAACTGCCTCAAAAGAAATTCATTTAGAAAATTTTTGTGTCTCCATCGTATTACACAGCCCCACAAAAAAAGGGTCGTGATCTGGAAGACTGACCATGACCATGGTATTCCTATGTATTTTTCGACGCTGAATCCGAATCCGAGGTCAACAAAATTCGTATATGCCTTAAATTTTTGTGCAGAGCCAAAAATATCCCTTAAATAGGGACAAAGTTATGAATATCATTACGGAAAGGAGTATAAATGGGCACTTTGCAACCCTTGTGCTTTCATTTATTATTGCCAAGGGCCAAGGGCGTGTTTTTAAAATGAAATGGCCACATTGTCCCACAAATTGAATGATAATGTTTTTCCAGGCTCGGGAATTGTTAGTTCCACGGTAACACTTCCACTCATCATTAATAACAAAATAATTTTCGTTTTTTTCTCTTGGGAATAAAGTGTGGAATACGATTTTACTAATGTCCTACAAAAAATGTGGTATATGTTGATAAAAAATTAAAAACTTATTTTGAAATTTCATTCCATAGGTAAAGTTTTATACTAGTTTTCATTCGTCAAACGTTTGTTAAAGAGTTTGTTTTTCGGTTGCCTTGGCTACGTTTCCACGAGTTAATTAAAATAAACCCCATGTTTGTCCACAACAACATATTGCCAAAATAATTTGACAGGTTGTCGGATTGTCTAATTCGTGCGAAATAAAGAGTGACTATGGAGTGTTTTTATGCAATTTACTGTGTGGAAAACCTAATTAAACAAACCCTTTCAGGACGGCAGCGGCCTGCTGTTGCGGATTTGTCCGTTTGCAGCCGCGAACTGTAGCTTTTTCAGATATGTACGGCTTAACAAACTCAACATTTCTATGAATTTAGGGGAAATGTCAATTAAAAGATGCTAATAATAGAAATAAAACTTAAAAAAAAAATGAACTAACGGTGGGAGAAGTAAGAAAAGGGTTAAATTAACAATGGTGTAATAGGCGGATACGTATGTTTCCAGTAATTAAGTGCACCTATTGTCGTGCGTAGATATCCGGTTAACGACGCGAAAGGGTTAAATATAAAATAATATTACATTAGAATTATAAAGAAAATTTTTCGGTCTTGTAGTCGAACTTAATAAAACATATAAAAGTGCATGAAAAATTCAAATATTCGCAACGAAGGTAAAGGGTATAGGCGGAAAAGTTAGGGAAATGTGCCCCCGCACTTACTTAATTAAAATTGCTTCCAGATGATGCAGTTTATAGAGTATATTACACGGTAAAAATTTTAACTCGCTACTACCCATACGAAGGTGGAAAAAAATAAAATGGCTTTAATTATTATATTTTTTTTTTTTCGGTTTCTATGCAACCGATCGATTTGAAATTTGGCACGAGTATTGCTTGTGTGGAGATAACTTACTCCGATAATAAGGTCATTTTATGACCATTTTAACCATCGTAAAAAAAATATAAATTTTTTTTAGAGGACAAAAGGGTGGCTACCCTTCGTGGTACAATCACCATTCTATGATATATTATGTCTTGACACTTCGTGATTATCATACTAAATTGTCAGATTTTTTGCTGTATTGGAACAATATGGAAAAAAATCAAATTGGGTAAAATAAAATATTTACACATGCCTCTTAGTTGCAACAGTTAATACTTATAGCCTTACAAGGCATTGTTGCATATCTACAACCGACCGCGGGTACCAGTGCGATGTTGCCAAGTCTACTTTTTCCCCAGACGTACGGAAATTCGACACAATCTGACAGTACCACTTCTGGAGGTTCCAGGGTTCACCACCCAGGGGCGAAGTATTAACTCTCTAGGAGCTTGGAGAAATGTTTAGCAATGAATGATGTTCTTTGTAATTACTGTCGCATTACGACATCTGAAAAACGACGTACTGAACCAGATGAAGAAAGTGAGGGAACGATCGAAGAAGACCAGCCTTTTGTGCCTTCGACATCTTCTAGCACTACGATTAGTGACTGATGAAATAATGGAACTACCATTGCAAAGACTCATTGCTACACATAAATACTGTTGCATATGTGGTGATGGTAAAGAACTAACCGTAATACCCACTACTGCGAGACTACAGTGCTATCGAAACAAACAAATATATATCCCCCGAGGCAATCGTTGCTGTAAAATACATTTGATTTTTTTCCCCTCATTTTTGGCCTTGGATGGGTTCCATCAGCCAGCTACGCAGATGGATAATTTTTTATCTTAGTATGGTACAGTTGTTCAACATTAGTTGTCGTTTGTTAATACTTATCCTGATTTGTGATATTGATTCCTAATATGCCTTTGTTTTTATAACCTTTGTGGTTTAACCTACTTCCGTGGTCCAGTCTATGTGTAAACTTAAGCCGCCCTGATGGATTCCTGGGCGCGAAATGTGTCTACATTTGATTAAACATCGTTTTTATGAAGACGTTGCACATCTGGAACCATATGCCAATTGTAGCTCGATTTCTAGATCGAATTTATGCATTCTATTAAATTCCTTAACCCCAATAACATAACAACTCTAAAAGGCTCTACGGACCACCGCGGTTTATCAGACTTCATCTTGTTATGGTTATTAATTACAACCTTAATAATATACCAATGATACCATTCTGAGGATGGTCCATTTGTTCAGCTTCCTAGCAAGTGCGCTGCACGCTCTCGCCATATCGAACAATTTAATAATAGGTCATTCTGTTGTCATTATTACTACCTGTTTTCAGTTTTAATAGAAAAACAAGGACAGAAGAAGTTCTTGTACTGGAATTTTCAAACAGTGACTTTAATTCGTAAATGGCATCTACCGTTAAGCCTATAAACGTTAATAATTGCTAAATAAATAAATCCGATCTAGGAATCGAGCTACAATTGGCATATGGTTCCAGATGTGTAATATCGTCTTCATAAAAGGTATCTTACAGCAACGATTGCCTCGGGGATGTATATTTGTTTGTTTCAATAGCACTGTAGTCTCACATTAGTGGGTATTACGGTCAGTTCTTTATCATCACCACATATGCAATAGTATTTATGTGTAGCAACGAGTCTTTGCAATGGTAGTTCCATTATTTCGTCAGAGTCACTAGTCGTAGTGCTAGAAGATGTCGAAGGCACAAAAGGCTGGTCTTCTTCGATCGTTCCCTCACTTTCTTTATCTGGTTCAGTACGTCGTTTTTTAGATGTCGTAATGCGACAGTAGTTACAATGAACATCATTCGTTGCTAAACTTTTCCCCAAGGTCCTAGAGAGTTAATACTTCGCCCCTGGGGGGGTGAACCCTGGAACCTCCAGAAGTGGTATTGCCAGATTGTGCCGAATTTCCGTACGTCTGGGGAAGAAGTACACTTGGCAACATCGCATTGGCACCCGTGGTCGGTTGTAGATATGCAACAATACCTTGTAAGGCTATAAGTATTAATTGTTACAACTAAGAGGCATGTGTAAATATTTTATTTTACCCAATTTTATTTTTTTCCATATTGTTCCACCACACCAAAAAATCTGACAATTTAGTATGATAACCACGAAGTGTCAAGACATAATATGTCATAGAATGGTGATTGTACCACGAAGGGTAGCCACCCTTTTGTCCTCTAAAAAAAATTTATATTTTTTTTCCGTTGGTTAAAATGGTCATAAAATGACCTTATTTTTTGGAGTAAGTTATCTCCACGCAAGCAATACTCGTGCCAAATTTCAAATCAATCGGTTGCATAGAAACCGAAAAAAAAATATAATAATTAAAGACATATTATTTTTTTTTCACCTTCGTAGGGGTAGTAGCGGGTTAAAATTTTTACCGTGTAATATACTCTATAAACTGCATCATATGGAAGCAATTTTAACTAAGTAAGTGCGGGGGCACATTTCCCTAACTTTTCCGGCTATACCCTTTGCAAATTAGGGTTTAAAATCAAGGGAAATGTTGTTTTTTGATAACCTGAATCTATGTGCTAAATTTGGTAGATATTAGAATACCACTTAAGTAATAAAAGTATATTAATTTACCAAAACCGCAATTATAAAGTAATTCGTTATTTAAAATAATTTTTGTCGGACTAGCGGTACATACCAAGTTTTTTGTAGGACACTATTTTATTTGAGCAGAGAATACTATCTACAGTTACTAATGAGAAAAGTGTTACCGTGGAACTGACAATTTCCGAGCGTAGGGCTGGAAAAACTTATCATTCAATTTGTAGGACAATGTAGCCATTTCATTTTAAAAACATTCATTAAGCAGTAGTAAAAAAATCAGCTGCTTGCTAATCATTTTTTGACCTCGTTATTTGGACATGTTGGGGGCGGGGGACGCTTCGGTCAAACCATCGATTTTGTAGGACAAACGTTTTTTCGTGTTTTTTATCAAATTATCTCAAGATTTAACTAAAAAACTAGCTGTTACTAATAAAATTTGAACAATCACCCTATGGACATATATACACCCAAACGCAGTTATTAGCTACCACTGCCGAGAATTTTCGCAGAGAGAAAAGTTGGGCGTCTCGTCAAAACGAAAATTCAGTTTGTTACTAATCATTAAAAAAAGGGTGCTGTACTGTGGACTATATATCTGATGCATTGCATAACTCGAAAATTTTAAATAACGCCCTTTTCCACAAGACAATCTTTGGACAACTTTTTTTGGAAGTTTACCTGTTGTATGCAAGCCATCAATATAGCTAGTTGTCAGCTTTTAGTTTTTGAAGCACTACAGCACTACTATTTTGAGCATCTCTTATTAGTATTCAACCTTTATTTAAGCAAAAAACATTTCTTGAGAGATTTCCTTATTGCTATGTATTTGTATATCATTAGTTCTATCGATATTCATTATAATTAAAAATGAGTGTACATCTCTTACTGTATAGTCTATAAAATCTCACAAGTTTAGATTAATTGAAATTGTGAAAACTAATTTATTCCGCAGCATGAAATGACATGATGAAAAGCAATAAATATGAATAATAAAAATAAATTGTTTGTTTTACAATTTTGTTTATTGAATATATTGATAAATTATTTAATTTTATGCATTTTGATGTAGTGGAGCTGTCTTCATTATGTGTAGTAAAATCTAATTTATGGATCATTAAAATAAATTTATTTCGTTAATAAACTAATATATTGAATTTTGTGTTCAATTTCAGCCGTTGATGTTTTTTCGACAGAAGGGGCTTTATTTAATTACCTTTATTTATATTCACGCAGGTTATTTATTTAAAATTATAAATTTAAGGCCCATGCATTGTAGTATCACAATTAAAACACAAAATCGAATGCTAATAATAATTAGATTTTATTTATGCATTTGATTTGCCCCGTAGAGGAACTTTATTTAATTGAAAATCATATATCATTATAATGCATGAGTTTTTATTGAAAAATGCAAATTCGATTATGAAACAAAAAACGAAATTTATTTGCGTATATTGTAATAATACCTTTTTGATAAAAAAATAACAAAAATGGAAAGAAAATATTTAGGTTAGACGAGCTTATTAAAACATTTGCAAAATTATTATAATTATAAAAATAAACAACTGAAGAGCTAAGTGGATAAAGGTGTTATGTGACATTTGTGAAAATTTTGAGATTTCTACACAGACAACTATTTTAACTTATAATCTATCATTTCAATAAGTTTTTGGGATAATAAACCTTTACTAAATGCGTTTTAATTTTTGATAAAGGTGTTATGTACATATGGTTTTATATATAATTTAATGGATAAAGGTGTCATGATCACATACCACCTTTATCCATTACTGTGCGATATTAAATTGTTTTAATCCAAAACACTTTGCTTTTAACGTTATATTATAATTGACATTAATGTGACAAGTTGTGTTAAGTGTTTCTTACTATTATAGTGAAAATGGCCAGTCGTAGTAAACTGATATTATAAATGGCAATGAATAAACGATTTCATGAATTATGTAAGATGTTTATAAATTGGCTGATATTTGGAAATAGTGCTTATAGTGTTTTAATCCATATATTCATTTCGTTCAATTTCGAAATGGTATGAGATGGTATAAGAGTCCAGATGGTACTTGAGTATCTAATTGCTGTAAACACATTTATACCTTTTGGCAATTCAGCAGAAATCAGTCTCATAGTGGCAATTTCTTCCCAGGCAAGTTTTAATAATGTTTTAAAAACAAAACATTATCAATATAAAATGCAATAATAAAATACGAATTTACCAAAGTATTCTAGCAAATTAGTCTGTAAATCAGAAATACTGGAAAGTGACGCTTTGCGGTGTTGATTTTTGTACAAACATTTTTATGCTGACAAGTAGAAGAGGGCTGGACCGTAGAAATTTTTATGACAAGAGCAAAACTGATATCTGGTATGGCTTCCCCCACCCAATATTTTGAAAGAGCATTAAATTGTTTAAGGCAAATCTGGCGAATTCCGAAATTCTTGCGGAAAAAATAATAAGTATGATAATTACGCCAATCAAGTCAAACGTCATTTGGGTTTGTAAGGTTATCGTTTAAGAATTACAGGGTTCGCTATGCTTACATCTATTGGGTTATCTGTGAAAAATCCCTGCCTACCCAATAAAAATGCTGAAATTACGTCCATGGTATTCAAAATTGTTTAATTGAGATCATGAAATGACTCACATTTTTTCCCAAATGTGATGCTGGAAATAATACTAAAGAAGAAAATTACAAACTAGCATTCGAACAACAAAAGCGTGACGGAGCAAAAGTTACAGTAGATAGAACGATTTGCTTTCTTACTTTAGATCTTCAGCAAACCATGCCGCTGCCAAAATTAAGTACATCGAAAGCATTTTACCTTCGTCAAATGTGCTTTTACAACATTGGCATACATACATTGAGGAATACTGAAAAAAAAAACGTTCTTTTTCACATGGACTGAAGATATGGCCAGCCGTGAAAGCCTAGAAATTGCTAGTTGCTTACATACCTTTTCACAAATTTACAATGAATATTTCCAAGAAAAGGTCGATCACAATATAATATGGCCCGACTCCTGTGGTGGACAAAATAAAAACTGCAATATCATTACACTTTACCAGTTGTTGATTTTAAAGAGAGAATTTAAAGTTATCGACCATAAATTTTCGGAGGTGGGACATTCATATTTAGATTCAGACAGACTTTGGCAGAGTCGAGAAAATTTTAAGGAGACATAAAAACATCTACGTCCCGGACCAGTATCGAGAAATTTTAAGAACTCCCAAAGGCGCAGTTGTCATAGATATGAAGAATCATTTCAAGGATATTGATGGAATTGCCTCAAAACTCAATTTATACAACAGGAAGAAAAACTTGAACAATGAAAAGGTTTATTTTCGCGACGGTATAAAATGGCACCTATGGGTGCTACTATTACATCACTAGATGAAATGATTCCATTTTACAAAGTCGATATTTTAAAGAAAAGGAATATGCATAAGATAAATTCTGACGGTATTGCTCTAACGGTGTTTAATGAAAACAAGGGCAGTCTAAGTGTAGGAAAACTGGCCAATCTTAAAGAACAATTACCGTTCATAAATGAACGGTAAGGCCGTATTATCACAACATACTTGGAAATGACCAAACTGTGGCTCAAAACCGTAGAACTGTCCGACTACCTAAAAATTGTACAATGTTTTAATAATAATAAAATATGTTTAATTTCTTAACACTTTTATTCACTAATTCCTTATTCATTTCAGAGAAACTTATGAACGGATAAAGGTGTTATGTACATTAATTTTTTAAAATTTTTGAAAATAATGACAACTGACAACTTTAGTTATTTGTCTCTGAAAAGTACATCAAATGTCAATACCATCGCAAAATGCAAGCTATATAGTCGTTATAACAAAAAAGTTCTCGCCTAAAAACTTTCGAGTTAATTACTCAATAACGTGTTTTTGTGACATAACACCTTTATCCACTTAGCTCTTCAACTATAGCTATTTAATTCGTATGTACAATACAAGGCATTAGCTAAAAATAATTTAACTAAATTGTTATATTTGTGAAGTATCATCAACACGATTTATCTAACAGACGATGACATAAGCAGATAGGTGAATCATACCCCATTCAATTTGAAGTGCTATAAAAAGCATACATATTTTTCCTAAAAAAAAAATGTCAAGTACGAATCGTCTCGGTAAGGAACCCTCGAGCGCCGAGGGTTCCATACTGAAAACAACATACATAAATAGGGATAGCATCAACTAAAATTATAAACTATCATACAAAATTTCAAAACATTTATATAGAATATACGAACTTTTACAAATAACAATAGAAAGTTCGCTATAATTTTATCCGGTTTTTCTTTCCTCGTTGCTTAATATATACATTAAATGAAACTTACTACACTCTATATATTTAAATAATATAAATTATTAACATTTCATAATTTATAAATTATAAATCTACATTGTTTTTCTTACATTTAGACAATATCAACATCAGAGCTGGGCAAACTACTCATTTAAACTACTTCGAGTATCAAATACCAAATAGTTAGTTAGGGTACTTTTTGCATCAAGTATCAATTACTTTTCAAAAAGCAGAATACTTCAAGTATCAAGTACTTCGAGGTAGTACTTGCAATTTTGGGTGTAAGTACTACTTGTACTACTTCAATTAGTCATTTAATTACTTCAAGTATTTTCTTGTTGTGTCAAGTATCAAGTACTGTTTAAAAGTAAAACACTTACAAGTACATTAACTACTTCAAGTACTTTAAATTTTTTATTTTTTATCTAAACTAATCTTTATGTGTAAATATTTCTATACATCGACATATTTTTACTTCCACATCCAGTGGAAGTATAGTAACGACAAAAATTTTTTTTTAAGTTTTTATTGTTCAAATAGGCTTAGAATGTCATGAAACGTCGAGATTTCAAATTTGAGTGGAAAAAAAATTTCTGTCTGATATTCACTTGGAATTTGGTAAGTACACGAATGTACTTTAACGGGATCTGGAACTAGATTATATTTTCATCTTATTCCATCGAAGGGTAAATTGGGGTAAATGACAGGGGTAAATAGGTACCTTGCAGTTCATTCATCTATTTGTTTATATTTTAAATCTTAAATTAGTAGTGGAGATGTATATTAGGTTAATTATCTGGTTAAGTGGAAGAGCAGAAGGTTACTTGTAACTATTTCTGAACTTCGCCATTTGTAAATTTTACAACTTGTATGTTTGCAATAAAGACATTTATTATTATTATTTCGACTTAGCACACTCCTCAGTTAATAACTGGGAAATTTCACCTATCCCGCGATCCTGCGTGTCGCGTAGGATGAGGCTCGGACGGATGTTGTGTCTTTGACTAACTGGTTTTAATGGTACCTCTAAAGGAGAAATTCATCTCATCTCAGAGAACCTAGAAACTTCCTGACAATGTAGCACGTTTGTAGTACTGCGGCCTTTTGTATGGTATGTATCATCATTTCAGGAATCTCTAATTTTTTCAAATTCGTCTTCAGATTGGTGGACATAACTCCGGTGGCAGAAATTACTATGGGTGTAATTTGGACTTCATTTACACCCCACACGTGCTTAAGTTCAATGGCCAAGTTCTCATATTTGCTTACTTTTTCTATTTCTGTTTTTGCTATATTGTGTGTTAGTGGGCATCCTATATCTACTATAACAGCCTTTCTATTTCCTTTATCTATCATTACTATATCTGGTCTGTTATAGTCGATGGTGCAATCCGTTATCATTGGCCTATCCCAATAGAGTACGTGGCTTGTAGATTCTAGCACTGGTTCAGGATTATATTTGTAATAAGGTGGAGGATCTTTGACAAGCTTCAATTTCTGTGCGTATTGGATGTAAATATTTTTCGCAATTTGATTGTGTCTTCCCAGGTATGCTGTATTGGATAATATCGGGCATCCCGCTATAATATGGTCTATTGTTTCGTGCGGGGAACGGCACTTCCGGCATACATCCTCGACATCCTTTTTCATGATGTGTCTCTCATAATTTCTCGTTCTGATCGTTTCATCCTGGATGGCTATTAGGAACCCTTCTTTAACCAAGCCAAAGATCCTTCCCTGTCGATGTTCTGCTTGGATAATGACGCAGGATACTTTCCATGCAGCATTTTCGCCCGCCATTTTGTCTCCAAATCAGAGTGAGGTATCTGATTGACTTCACGAGCAGCGCCTTGGGCTAAATTTAGAGGAGTGTATTTAATATCTGAGGCAACTACTGCCCGGATTACCGGGCTTTCCGATTTGAAAAAGTATTCCCTCATCGTATGTTCTTGCTATTATTATTATTATTATTATTATTATTATTATTATTATTATTATTATTATTATTATATTATTATTATTATTATTATTATACATCAAATGTAAAATGCTTCGCATTTATAGAAGTATGTCAATATATGTGACACGTATAATTGTATAGATTAAAACTTCCCGTCACTTCTTCAATCAGAATTCTGAACACTAAGTAGCCATTTGCACTACAGCGACAATAATAACTTTAAAGTATTGTTATTTTCTAGGATTAAAGTTAATCTGCTGTGCAAATGCTTTTTGGTGCCATAAACAGTAGACAAAATTTATATTTTTTGTGGGCAAAGATTTATTCAATTAACTATAACTATCAATAGACAATATAACATTGTTTTATCTACTAATGTGATCGCCTCTATCAACCGACAGAAAATTGACTGAAGGGCACTTGACAAAACCTATAAATTATTAGTTGTTTACCTCTCACTGTACAAACTAAAACTACCAAAATACCATTACCTTTAAACTTTAATAATTGACACTCATCAATTTTGCATACAGAAATAATAGAAACAGAAATTTAAAAAGATTAACACGTGAACAGTTTCTAAAACCACTAAATACTGGCATGCCGCTAGAAATGACATGTTAAATACAGTAAATATCGGTGGTGGAAAAACCTACCCTATGTGATAAACACTTCAAAGAATATAATGGTCAGAATGCCAAAAGAAAAACTGTGGGAACAATCTTTTTGGGGATGTTATGCGCAATTAGAAGGAATTATCTGCAACTAAAAAACAACATTAATAACAACTGGATGCAGTAGAGATACGTTCCAAAATGTAAAAAAGGCCAACCCTGCTTATAGTCCACGTAAATTAGATATTTTAGAAGAAATAATTTATAAAGGAATAATATTCGGAATGCGTACTCTAGATAGGGTTAAAAATAGATACTTGAAAAGTTCCCCCCCAATTTAGGGGTGGAACGTCCTTTTTTTTTGCAAAAAACCGCCCCCAACGAGGACTTAACTCTGGTTTTTCACTTTTATCTTGTAAACCGTTCGTCGGAAGAGAAAAAAGTATAGGAAATAAAAAATTTGTCGTTAAATTCTGCATAAAAAATGTCCTATTAACCCTCACCTATTTCACGCTAACAGCGTCCGAACAGAGAGGTAGTTTTGGGCGCAGAGGTAAAAATCGATCCTATGAAATGATCCTAATGTGAAACTTGGCACAGCGAATATCTTAAAACCGGTTACTTTAACGAGAAAAATGTTCAGGAATGAATTTATTGAGCGGAATTTTCTCTGTAAGATGGATATATAGCGGGTTTTGATGCAAATGATTTTTATGTATTTTCCCCTTGCTTTCCACAAAGCTGTGTTTTCCAATTTGAGCTCGTTTCCACACCAGCCACGAGGTAGAGCTCTCGGTGAATTTTTTTAAATGGTGGTTTCCCCTGTAGGCCTATTTCACTAAAATTTGTTCCAATTTTATTCGTTAAGAGGTTCCTCATCGACGAACTCTTCTTCGAATTAAGAATTTAAACATCCTTGCCTATGGCAATTAGAGCACATTGTTGAACAGCGCAATCCAATCTTAACACAGTTTTCCGCAACCCTTTTTGCAGCTGTAGGATATTACCTTTAGGGTGGAAATTGGTGCTGGTAACTCGGTGGCATAAATGGGTGCTAAAATGTTGCCTACTTTTTTCCAACCCCATTCCGTTGGTTTCAAGTTTTCTCCTCGCCAAGCATGAATTTGGAAAAATACTCTGTAAGAATGTTGACGTAATGCTTCAGATGTTGGTGGCAGTCTTAGTAGAATCCCGGCAGTACTAGATTGACCGACTAACTTATTGAAGATAATGAATCTTTTATTTTTTGGGGGCTTTGTATACTGCTAGCGCGAATTACTCTCAGCACTTGCAATTTCTTTTTTCGTTGAGCTACGGTTGATGAATATACAGACAACTTCTTCGAGATCTTTTCTTTTATTGACTCATTCCACCGTTTGCACTTTTCCTTTACCAAAGAAAGCTGAAGTGGTATCGCATCCACTGAATGCGTGGACAAACAAAACTGTCTCCCTATAGCTTTTTAAAACTTTCATTACCAAAAATACATTGTAGCTGGCAATGATGAATATTTCACCATTCGTCGTTTTTCTGAATATTTTTCAGTAGGTGTTTGCAATATAATATTATGTCTATATGTGAGCCGTCTCTGACACCGAGATAAAATTCTCGAGCCCTGCTGATAACGTTGCGGAAAATATTTCTTTTTCCGTTATCAAAACTTTCACTTGTAAGCATGTCAAACATAACAGACTTCGATTTAATTTTCGTCATTATCATTTAATATTTTTGTTTTCAGTTTATATATTTTTAGGTGTGAAACATTTTGTACTAGAAGTATTAAAAACCAGCATCTGTCTGATCCCTTTGGCGCAGAGGTTTCTTTAATCAAATTTTTTAAATATAATAATAATAATACTTTATTAATCCTTTATATCGTTATACATGATATAGAATAAGTCAGTTGGACAAAAATATGTTTTGATGCGTCAAATAATATAAGTGGAATAATAACCAATAATAAATTGAAAAAAAAATAGATAAAAAATAAATAAATAATAAATTCACATTTATTTCCAACATGAATAATAATAATAATAATAATATATTTTATTTCCAATTAGACTGCAATAACAGTTTTGACATTGTCAAATAGTACACACAATACAACGTAACACATGACACATTAAAATAATACGAGAATATATATAAATACACAGTTTAAAAATATATGTAGTCAATACAAAAATTAATAACTTGATAAAAAGTATAAAACAACCTAGCCTATTATCACAAAATTGTCCCAAGACATTTAAAATATTTGACAACCAATAAAATTGGATTTTTCAGGTCCTCAATTAATGGCTATTTCGAAATTGAAAGAATTCGGATAGGGAATAGAAACACTGATTTTTTAATAGGTTTTTAACATGGTTTCTAAACTGTTTGAAGCTGCTTAAATCCTTCAGACTCTGAGGTAGGTGATTGTAAAGCTTAATAGAAGTTGTATATGGTCCCCTGCCCACCTGAGCCAACCTACTCGGTGGAACATATAAGTCATTAGCGGCACGCGTAGTGTATTTGTTTATGTCACTACATTTAGGTATTTGATCAATATTTTTCCTGACATAACACACACATTCTAAAATATATAATGAGTAAACCATTAGGATTCCATGTTGTTTGAAATAGGGCCTGCAGGAAGTTATATAGTTAAGTTGAAACATACTCCTTATTATTCTCTTTTGTAATAAAAACACTTTCTCTATCCCAGAGCAGTTACCCCAGCATAGAATACCATAAGAAAGCATCGAATTTATTTGCCCATAATAAAAAGATTTAATTGTCTCTGTATTTACTACACCCCTTAGCTGCAGGATGGCATAATTTTTTGTAGCATAATAGAATAATAGTGTACATGAATTAAAAGAGAAACAATAATACGGATTACAAAACTACAATACAAATATTAAAATAAATGAAATACAAAAGTATAACGAAAAAAAAAAAAAAAAGAAAAGAAAAAACATAGTATAATGGAATATATTATTATATGACCCATTTTTACGGATTTCTTGTAAGATATGTGTATTATCTTATCTAAGCTATCGTGAATAATGTCACAGACGCCAGATATAGAATTAAATATATTACAGGCATTAAAAATTGGTGATTTGCGCATGAGGTTAGTTCGACCAAAAAGATAATAACAGTAATTTTCACGTGAGTTCATGCGAAGAACCAGAAAACAAAACTTATTAACAAGGGATGGACAGTCAATAATATTATTTGCAATATTGTATGCAAAAGAGCTATGCAGTTCCTTTTTTGCTTAGTGAGATTTTATGAAACATATGTAATAAAAGTGCATTTTCAGTGCCTCGCGGAGGATAAAAACCATTTAGTTTAAAAAACACAAATTTAAGAAATTACCTTTGCATAGATTCAATTAATAAAATGGAATTTTGGTATATAGGAAACCATTTGAGTGCCTCATATTCTAATTTCGACCGAATATATGTAAAATATAATAATTTTAAGCTTTCAACTTTTGAGAAACAGCTCCAATTTCTAACAAAAAACCCGAGTAACTTAGAAGCTGATTTGGTCATTTGATTAATATGGTTAGAGAAACTTAGCTGACAGTCAAATATAACACCGAGATCGTTAAATTCGTAATAAAGTTCGAGAGGGAAATTGTTACCATGACAATCTGGAGTTTTGCCTACGAGTAAATGTCATTTAAGGAAATTGATGGAACACCACACAGAAACGTTATTGATTTCAGTTTGTAAATTAGAACAGTCGTTATAATTGTTTCACTTGCATAGATTTTGAGATCATCTGCAAAAAGTAGCTGGTGGCAATTGATTGTTGACGTTATATCATTTATAAAAATTAAAAACATCAAAGGTCTCAGGTTTGAGCCCTGTGGAACACCTGACGTAGCTAGGTAATTGCAAACATATGGTCGCACTTATATTATAATCAAAATGAATAAATCGAAGTAGTACAAAACAAAGTCTTAAGATCATATGCTTTTGAATTAGATCCTGCTTTTGGTCTCTATATTTCAAAATATTTTAAAACTGTACATCGTTGTGCCCTCAACCATCCTGTTATTTTATACTTTTAAATCTCATTGTATACTAAAAAAAAACAGTTCTCTTATAAAGTTTCTCATACGTAGGTTCACGAATAAAGTTATGAAATACTGAAACATTTTCTATTTGAAATAACATGTAACTGAAATCAATTTTAAAACTGGTATTTCAATTTAAAACTATTTACAATCTGAATAGTTGTGTATAATGGCTTGTGATTTACAAATAACTGTATTATTTGACGAGAGCCTGGCTATTCGACATCTCAATATGCACTTCACCCGGTATTTGTTAGGCTTGTAAACGAGAAAATGATGAAAATGTGCAATTTTTCGACGGCATATGACATCGGCAACATTGAAAATGCATAACTCTAAAAATGTAATTCCAGAGTAACATTGGAAAAACGCCATACTCCACACGGTATCGTTTGGAAGGGGTACAGATAGGGTCTTCCTACCTTTGATGTTTAAAATGTTAAAGCATGAAAATTGAATTTCTCTAAAGCGCCTTTACAACCTTTTAGCATGTTTAATCCAAAAGAAGTTTATAAAAAGAAATAAATATGCAATTATTCTTTAGTACGGCGCGGAGAAAACGCTACGTAAACTTAAAATTGAGTTTATGGACGCCGAAATGGGAACGTAAAAATTGTAAATTTGGTTTCGTGGTAATACAATTACATTTTTATTTTTAGGCACGACGATATAAAAATGTTTTTCTTAAGGTATAAATTACTTGAATTATGAGACGATGCTACAGTACACTTTGAAGTGTTTCGTAATTGCATTTTATGTAATTTTCACGCAAAGAATTTAGTTTATGACATGAGCCAGAAAAACAATTTGGTTGCACTAGAAATATTTCTTAATAATTAACATCTAATGGATGAAAAACTATTATTTACTAACTATTTTTGCTTGTCTGTAAAGAAAAAACTTAGTAATTGTTAAAACATTAAAAAAAAATTAATGAAACAAAAAAGACTTTTATGATAATATAATATAAAACTTATCAAATGCAAACAAAGCTAGTTGGCAAATTGTTGGAGAAATTACAAATCGTAGCAGAAAAAGTAATATCAATAAATTAAGTATTTTGCATAACAATAAGCTAGTAGATGATCTAGGTGAAGTATCTAACATTTTTTTCGAATACTTTCAACTGTTGCCGAAGATCTTATCAATGCCCAATTTCCTTTAAATCATAATAACTGCACGGTTTCTAAAACCCCACCAAATTCTCTCTTTTTCAGATATATCGAAACACAAGACATCTATGATGCATTACGAAACATAAGCAACCGAACATCGGTAAGATCCGACGAATTAAACTTTAAAATCATCATCATTCATGCATTCACGTTATTGTCCAGCCACTTTGCTGTCTCTTCAAACATTCAATTTCTTTTGGCATATTTCCCAGTAACTTAAAACTTGGGCATGTTATGTCATCGTATAAAAAAGGCGATGAGAAACTGTATAGAGCAATAACACAAAACTCATTCATATCGAAATGTTTGAAAAAATAGTTCTTGCTAGGGTTTATGGCTATGTAACATCCTTCAATCTGCTAAATAAAAATCAGCACGGTTTCAGGCCAAAACACTCAACAATGACGGCCGCTTATGAGGTCGTCCAATTTATTTATGAATCATTAGACAACAATAAATATGTTACTAGCATCTTATTTGACTTGACTTAAAAAAATCGAATCTCTATACATTTTTCATCAGCGACAGGAAAATTGTTGTTAAAATAGGCAATAATTTTTCCTATGAGAAAGACGTTAATATAGGTTTACCACAAGGCGCGGTTCTCTCCCCTTTAATGTTTCTTATATTTATAAATGACTTGGAATGAAATAATTACAAAAATATTAATTTGCTTTTATACGCGGATGACGTCACAATCGGAGTAGCAGCTGATTCCTCCCAAGAATTAAATAAGCGGAAAATGATCTATTAGCCGAATTCGCATCATGGTGTGAACGTAACAAATTAGTTTCAAACGTAAGTAAAACAACTTGCAATTCTACAAAAGACGCGAACCACCTACCTTAAATCTAGAAATGAATAAAAGTATTGTTCCACGATCACAAACTATCAAATTCCTGGGTTTACTACTAGACGAAAAACTAACTCCACATAGAATTTGTAACCACATAGAATTTGTATGCGAAAAACTAAATTCTGCATTTTTTTGCCATACGAAACCTCAAGCCAATATTATCTAAAGCACAATTATTAAACGTATATTACGGTCTTGTGTACTCTCACCTGAGAAAGTTTTCATATTGCAAAAGAAAATTATTCGTCTCATGTTCTCACTAATACCACTAGATTCATGCCGATCAACGTTTATTGAGAATAATATTCTGACATTAACCTCAATTTTCGCACCCGAAGCTGCACTATTCGTTTATCAAAACCAAAATAAATTTACATTAAATTATGACAGACTAACATATAATACCCGCACAGCCTCATCAGATATCAATTAATGCCTATAGCCTCGCTCTATTCAGAAAAAATCTGTATGTCTGCTGTGTCAACGTTTTTAATTCGCTGCCTGTTGATATAAAAATCAGTCAAGTTTCTCTGCTTTCAAAAATAAGTATAAATTACTTTAAGGTTTTAATTTTCGCATTTTATACATATGTGTGTCGTTTATATTAATTGTTAAAGATAGATACGCTTATTGTTTGTTTATTTATATATGTATATTTTTGTCTAAAAAAAATTATTCTACAAATTGTAATTTTATGTTTTATTTATTGAAATATTCATCAAATGTATGTCCACATATGCCTGTATGACTTGCCACATCTATACTTTATATAGCATACGTGAATAAAGAATTTATTTATTAATTTTATTTAATGTTTTTGCTAATCAATTGTGTTTCGAATGAGTATCAAATTACTAACATTTCATTACCAAATCAAATTAAATAAAAATGTATTCAAAGTGCTTGTAACAAAACAATACGATTATAATTAGATAACTATAACTATGCAACATTTGATTATTTTATGCACAGGCGTTGAAGAACTCCAAGGACACTGCAATCTCCTGGACTCAGTGTGCTTTCCTTGTTTCCATTTATTTTAGTACTCCTACTTCTGTACTACTGACCAAGTAATACAGGTTTGAAAGTGGGTGAGCATTGATGGTTTCCGGATCTGTCGGCGTTTGCCTGTCAATATTATATCTTCTGCGGGCCAATACCTCGCATTAGAATATAATGTGATATACTGTTTCTGGTTCCAGCATAACCAGATCGCAGTCGAATTTTCCGATTGTGTGCTGGTGCTTCTTGGCAGGAAAATGTCCTGTTATAATTTTCAACCGCATATTGTTCTTATTGAGCCGTTTTCGTTTTGGACATTCTCGTTTAATGTGTTCCCATGTCGATTTCCTGGGACATTTCTCCAGTGGTTTTTGGTTGTTCTTAGCCCAATCTTTGATGGCTTTCTGGCTAAGCTTCTGGGTAAGCATGGGTTCTGGGCCAAAAAATATGTTGGTTGCTCCTTGCTTTCCAGATTTATGAGCTTTCTCATTGCCGACTATTCCGGAATGTCTTAGCATCTAGAGTAGCTTAACTCTGTTCCTCTTACCCAGAATTTTGAGCTCTTTATGGCAATCCCACACCAGTTTGAATGACACCTTGCTAGAGGCTAATACTTTAAGTGGCGCCTGACTGTTTGATACAGTGAAGATCTGCTGGTTAACTTATCGTTGATTAACATTCTCAAGTACGCATTCAAATATAGCTAGAATTTTTGTCTAGAATACAGTGGAATAGTATTCAAGACAGAAGCTTATACAGATTCGGAAAGTGTTGGTTTAGGTAATGCACTAGTTTCAACGATTTTACAGACCGCCCACAATAAAGGCGTCTACCAGTACCCACAGCTTGTCCACCGCCGAGCACAAAGATTTCAGTCACAAGTTGATTTGCTAGACATGGCAGTGCGTCTTTCCCTCCATTACACAGTGGTCCCAAATTGAGTTTTTTGGTTCGAAAGTGGCTAGAGAGGGCAAATCTATTATTTATAGTAGAATTAAAAACGATTGAAATTTACTACCTTCGAATATTTTTTCTTGATATTTAGTATAATCAGTCTATAATGAGACCGTGTATTTGTAACGGAATTTTTGTCGAAATCCCGTTACAGTTCTTTTTTATCATATTTAACTCATTAATTCTATGCATTCTTTGTATATAACATAGTCCAATTTATTAATGAAGTTTATTGAAACACCAAACGTGCGCCCGAAATTGTCACGTGATAGCTCACCCAATCTAAGTGCCGCTTAACATTTTGTAGACGATACCTAACTAATTCAAATTGAGCAAAACGGCTTGCCCGAGACTATGTCGCCCCGGTGGAAGGAATGCTAAAGAGCGCGGTGAGGAGATATTAAAATCGGATCTCGTAACTTACCTCCTTCTTCTTGTTGTGTTTTCCTCGAAAAGCAGGTACGAAAACTCTAGTAATTATAATTTAATAATTTATGATATTAATCTAATGATTAGTTGTTAGTTTAATGGCATAATAGTTGTTTAAAATTTTAGTGATTATCCGTACAAAATATTTCTTTATCTTTGCCTTATTGAGGTATAATTTACCGCATAAATTAGTTACTGGCACGTGGGTATATTCAATACTCACCGGTGCAGTTTTTTTTTCGTGTTGATGCTGAATATTAGACGTATATTTTGTTTTTATAGGTGTGAAAAAGAGAAACGAGGAGGATCTGGACTTTACTGTTTGAGGTGCCAGATGGGCCAACTATTCTGGAACCTAAAAAAAGGACTCGGCTGTTGGGCTTTTCCGCATATGCACGAGGTGAGTTGGTTTTCATTTTTTTCTTGAATTTTTCATTGTGAAAATTAAATCTGTAGACGAAATACCATTCAGCTCGTGTGAAGGCATGGTCCTTTTTTGTTAAATTTCGGGTGAAGTTCTTTTGTTTTTTTCATAATACCTGATTATCTTTTGCTGGTGCATTCTAGAATTCTTGTTTTTTTTTTTTATATAAAAAAAAATACCTAATTATCTTTTTGCTGGTACATTCAAGTGATGTGTTTTACAGCATATTACTTGTACGGATTTTTATTGTAGGAACAATACTGTTTGTGCCATTAACTAACGTTGTTTTTTTTGCTAGAGTTTTTTTTCGTCAATGCTTTCTGGGAAGCCATTTTATGTAAAGTTTTGAAGCCGTCTGAATCACAGACGTAAAATTATTCAAAGTCATTTAGATGCAAACTTTTGCATAGTTTATAAAATATTTAATTCACTCCCTTTTTCGATATAAACCAGTAAGGTTTATTAATTTTTGTGTGGTTAAATATTGAATACATTTCTTGTTTTTTTTTTTGTTCATAGTCAATTAGTTAAAATTTCTTTTAAGAAAGCAGGTACGAAAACTCTAGATTTATGAAATTTATTTCATAAATCTTAATTGTCTTTTGTTTTAAAATACATTATCTAATTAAATCTTGTGCAGAGTATTTTTATTCAAAAGCTTTGGTCATATAAATTTTTTTTGTTTTTTTTTGTAATATTTTGCTATCTTACATTTTAGTTTTTACAATTTCTCATTGGGTTCAAATAGTAGTTTTCTTGGATTTACGTAATTAGTCTTAGGGAGTTTGCTACCAAGTATAGCCTACTCATTATTGAAGTTGCTTCACAACTTAAGGTTATTTTCATTGATATTTCCCTGACTGGTTTTAATCATCTATTTTCCCCTTTTTATGTAAATACTTGGACTAAGCGAAGAGGAGAGACCCAGTACACGTCTTCCATCTTAAGAAAGGAATTTGGTGGTCGTGGAAAGCAACATCGTTGGAGTGGACAGAGCTGATACTCCAAGATAAGGAGATTGATAGTGGGATCCCAGCTCTCAACATACGTCCCTCAAAATCCTAAACATTGGAAGCTTCCCGCCCCATTCTCCTGCTGCAGCAGTTACGTAATAATTTTTGGAAACTGTACGGTCTAAATTTGTACTGGTCAGAAGAAAAATTGTACAAAACCAGTCAACTTTGCTAATTTTGTTGCAATTTTTATTACTCAATTTTTTCATCATTTTTTTCAAATTTCAATCAACTTTGTTAAATTTTTGTGCTTAAACTATTGTAATATTTATTTTAACCTTAAATTTTATTCAAATATCAATTACAAATTGTTATTTTCAATATTTTTTCAATACGTTTTAATCAACTTGTAAAGAAATTGTAAATATTTGTTTTAAAAATCTATTTTTCTGTAATATACTGTTAAACTTTTAATTCTTTTGTGTTTTTATTCCTGCTCTCCCAATACTCAAGAACAGACTATCTAATCTTTGTATCTTTATTTATTTTTGATATTAATTTGATTATACCTTATAAAGGAAATACGCTGGCGTCCTAAAGGCCCAGTACAACTAAAGAAAAAAAACTTTTAAGTGTATCAAAAAAAATTTAACCTACTGACCCATGCTGAGCTAGCAGGAGATAGGTTACTACACCTCTTGATTGGGGAATTTGCAATAAATCAACAAAGTGTTGTTAGACATTTTAACGACATTTTTGGTTTTCGTAGGGGATCGACATGAACATGAGTGATGTTTTTTTCCATCCCAATTATTCTTGATCTTTGCACCATTCCATCCAAGTTTGTACCTGATGATGTACTCTGAATAGTGCGTCTGAGCTGCATCTTGTCTGGGTGGGAGCGCGGAATAATTATATTTGGTTTTAGTAACCGATTTGGGAATCGTTTATAAAACATGTCAATCGAATCTTCAAGTTTATTACCACCGTATAAAGCGACAAAAAAGTATCCACATGTGATGCTTAGTAGAGCGAGGTTCATTTTTTCATGTTGAAATAGCTAGCATGGACACACAGTGGCCAAGAACATATTATCCATTCATGAGGCTTGGAACATTTGTTTGTAAATCGTTAGTTTTTGAGCTAATCATGCAAATCGTGCGCTGGGTTTTAGAAAAGCAAAAAATCATTAAATTCTAAAAAATCATATCCCGGTCAACTTTTGTTCAAATTGGACAGGACTAGTCTCAAATTCATAATATTCAAGTTGCACATCGCCGTTTTTTAACTACTTCCTCCCTACCCAAAAGTTTAGCTGACATCCGCCAACTTTGGTTAACACTCCACTACAATGCTTGCTTGTACATCACCCTCTTTCAATAAATACAGGTTTTATGAATATTTCAAGAGATTTTCCAAGAATAAAATTAGATACCGAGATATATATTTTAATGTTCTCGAGAAAAACTTAATTTTAATTTTGTAATTTTCATTGATAATGTGAATACTTTAATTTGGCTAGACTAGGTTATCTACTTATAGTGTAGTGACTTGCGTCTCGAAAATGCCTCGATACTTCCACTTCTGAGTAATAGCAAATCTTTTTAACTATGGATAGAACTAGTCAAAATAAGTAGATTTTCGAACAGATCCACCTCGAGAAATCATGCCTACTCCCATGCCCCCCTTCAAAGGGGCTACCTGTATCTGCCTATATATTTTTTTTTCCTCAAAAACGGTAGGAGCTAAAGGAATGATCTTGGCGCCATTCGATAGAGTATAAAATGTTGCTTAGTCCCTTCTTTTGCTTTTTGCTATTTTTTTTTAAGGGCCCACAGCAAAAGAAAGGGGATGAGCCTTCCAACAACGATACATCTATCTCTAAAACGGACCAATAAATTAAAATTCTACAAGATATAATAAATAAAGACCATTATTTTTTCTATCGATTTGTATATGTTATTAGTTTAAATAAAGTAGTTAGTGGCGTACAAAGAGAAAGCTGCAGATGTGCATAATGAATTTATTTAAAATAATTTATTATTATTGTTGTTACAAACTGCGAAAATATTGATAGTATCTTTTCAAAAAACCGCTGCCCAAGGAATCACTACTTCCACATCCAGATTTTCTATCCTAGTCACTCACAACGAAAAAATTCTGTATGTGGCAATCATTGTTTATGGAATGTTAATAATATAATATTTGAAATCCTCTACCCCAAAAACCCATAAAACGATACCCCATATCGGTAGTGGGGCGGGGGTGGTGATAGAGGGTGGATTAAGTAAAAAAATATTTTGAGGTTTCTGGTTCTTGTACACACACTAAACCACAATTTTTTTTCATCCCCTTTAATAATGGTAATGGGGGTGGCAAATGCCAAATTTTTTTTTGAGACCTTAGTTTCTCTTGTATATACCAAATACCAATTTTATGGACTCTTACTTGCTTGATTTACCTCTTTACTCCAAATTTACCCCCATTTACCCCCCAACCCTTCGACGGAACAAGATGAAAGTATAATCTAGTTCTAGATCCCGTTAAAGTACATACGTGTACCAAATTTCAAGTCAATATCTCAAACGGTTCCAGAGTAAACGTGCTCACAAAAAAAAGTTACAGACAGACAGACAAATTCCTTTTTCGCTTAAACTTAAAATCTCGACGTTTCATGGCATTCTAAGCCGATTTGAACAATAAAGATTTTTTTAAATTTTTTGTCGTTACTATACTTCCACTGGATGTGGAAGTAATTATTTCACGTTGTTTGTTCTTCTATCTTTTTTTATACAAAACACGTTAGCAAAAAATAGAGTGAGGGGACTCTAGCTATAACAAGTTTTTGGCTGTCACGCAAACGACCCAATAAATTAAGCACTAGATAAAAAAACTGCATTATTACCTTTTCTGTCAATTGGTATATAATTTAAAAATATTATTTATTTAAATAAAGTCGCCAGTGGCGCGCATAGACAAAACAATGCATATAATTGCATTATAACTAATTTTTATTAATATTATATTGAAAGCCCAATATTTTCACTATTTTTTATTATATAATACATTAACAAAAAAAATATATAAATAATGGTAAAATTAACAGAAAACATTTAACAGAACATAAAATTATAGTACCTACTTAATGAAAGTAAATTTTTAATTAAATAACTTAATTGCAACATTCTACACATGAACATAATTTTGTACATTTTAAATTTTTTAAAAAACACTTAGGCCCACATATTTTGCATTTACATTTTAACAATACATTTGAAATGAAATGAAATGTTCTCATTTTTGGAAGTAGTCCAGTCATTATCCATAGTCCATCCCCATTTGGATGGACATGGGAGTTCTATGATCGATTGACTGAGCTTACCCCAAACAAATTCTGCTATATATGCATTGTTTTATCTATGCACGCCACTGGCGATTTTATTTAAATAAATAATATTTTTAAATTATATACCAATTGACAGAAAAGGTAATAATGTAGTTTTTTTATCTAGTGCCTAATTTATTGGGTCGTTTGTGTGACAGCCAAAAATTTGTTATGCCGTCACCATATTTTTTTGCTAATTGGCTATAAAAAAAAAATAGTAGAACAAATAATGTGAAATAATTTTGAAAAGGTACAATAAATATTTTCGCAGTTTGAACAACAAAAATAATAAATTATTTTAAATAAATTCATTATGCACATGTGCAGCTTTCTCTTTGTACGCCACTGGCGGCCTTATTTAAACAAATAATTTCTCGAGGTTCGGAAATCTGCTTATTTTAACTACTTCTATTCATGGCTAAAAGGATTTGCTACTCAAAAGTGGAAGTCACTAAGCTATTATTAGCAGCTAAAATATATCGCCAATATATATATTTATATTTATATAATACAATAATAATAATTTATGTCTCCCAATTAACAATAAAACCACAAAGCAACACAGCTCAGAGTGATTTCATTGAATGGAATTTCCATTTCCAAATTTACCCCTCTTTGTTCCTATCTCTCGCATCCTAATGCGAACTGCCAGAGGCGAGGCCTTGTTCTCAGCTTCATTAAGCATCACCTGACACCCTCTAATTATGTATTTTGCACCACGTCAGTAGACATGTTGTTCCCCTATAGAAAATGCCGCAGCCTAAGGGATGTATAAATATGTAGAACAGTATTTCAATTTTCTATCAACATTAATTTTTCTCCAGGGACCTGAAGGGAGGAGACTTATCGTTCTGACGATCAGTGATAATTTCTATAACTTTTTTATAGTTTACTAATTTTGTCCTTTACAATTCAAGCTTATTATTCATAAGCATCCCAGTACCTATTATACATAGTCCAGTAGAATTAGTAAAAAAAAGACTGAAATTTATTGTAATTCGTTTCAGGATGCCACGTGGATTAAACGATAGTTTTATTGATTACGAATATGACCCTGAATTCGGTCCACTTTTTGACCGCCGGAACATTGTTTATTTAATGATTTATTGTTGAAAAATTCAAAAAAATCGACTTTTTTAAAGACGATAGGTTTTTCAATTTGTAGATACTGTTTGAAAAACGATTAATTTGAGAGATGTTTCGTTTGAAACGCTTGAAAATTTGTTTAAATAATTGCAAAAAATCGCGAAAATTTTAGCAATTTGCAAATATTTTTCATTCTTTAACAAAAGCATTTTAGTGCTTCAAACTTTGAAGAAATATATCTTTTATTACCCCAAAGTTATCCTTAAAATTTCATAAGAAAATTTTAATTAGTTTAAGAAATATTCAATTTGTTTATTAAAAACATGAATAATGTAAAATGCAAATTCACCCAGTTCCCGTTGTCGTAGAGGGTTGATCTGGACATCCTTTTTTTGTTGAGACTTAAAATTTATGTTTTCATTAATGGCAAATTAAATTTGCATTATTTTCAACTTCAAAATGGCGTGTCACATTTTGAGGTTAGGTTTTTTGCTAATAACTTTTAAACAAATGAAGATTTTGCAATATCGTTCTCATATCTTTGTTGCTGGGGTCTTTTCACACATTTTCAAAAAAAAAAAATGACTGTAGCCTTATTATAAGCCGAGATGATTTTTTTTAATAAATTCGTAAAAAAATTTTTTAACAAAAAATAATTGTTTATCACAAATTATTGTTTAATTAGGAAAAAATCGACATGACAGATATTATTATTTCATCACGCTACCCCAAATTTTAAAAAAAAGTCAAAATCGGAGAAACGGTAAATCTTTGGTTGACGGATTTGAACTCGTCTCGATCATTTTATGAACGTGTTACAGATATGATTCATGCTTCTCACTCCTACTCTGACGCTGATTTAAAATTAATTATTGTTATCGTTGCAAATTGAATTTTTTCCCCCAAACTCAGCTCTATTACAAAGATAGACTATTAAACTAGTTGTTCGCCAAGTTTCAGCTGTTAATGTTTTTTAATAAACAAATTACGAATTTATTAAAAAAAAAAAATCATCTCGGCTTCTAATAAGGCTACAGAGTCATTTATTTTTTTTGAAAATGTGTGAAAAAACCCCAGCAACAAAGATATCAGAACGATATTGCAAAATCTTCATTTGTTTAAAAGTTATTAGCAAAAAACCTAACCTCAAAATGTGACACTTTTTCAAACGCCATTTTGAAGATGAAAATAATGCAAATTTGATTTTTCCATTCATGAAAACATAAAGTTTAAGTCTCAACAAAAAAAATGATGTCTAGGTCAACCCTCAACGACAACGGGAACTGGGTGAATTTGCATTTTACATTATTCATGTTTTTAATAAACAAATTGAATATCTCTTAAACTAATTAAAATTTTTTGATGAAATTTTAGAGGTAACTTTGGGGTGATAAAAGACATATTTCGTCAAAGTTTCAAGCACTAAAGTGCTTTTGTTAAAGAATGAAAAATATTTGCAAATTGCGAAAATTTTCGCGGTTTTTTGCAATTATTTAAACAAATTTTCAAGCGTTTTAAACGAAACACCTCTCAAAGTTCTAACAGTATCTACAAATTGAAAAACTTATCGTCAAAGATCTTTGAGTTATCTTTAAAGAAGTCGATTTTTTTAATTTCTTCAACAATAAATCGTTAAATAAACAATGTTCCGGCGGTCAAAAAGTGGACCAAATTGAGGGTCATGTTCGTAATCAATAAAACTATCGTTTAATCCGCGTGGCATCCTGAAACAAATTACAATATGCATATTTGCTAATTCCACTGGCCTATTTAGTTAGTTGTATCAAAATATTTTTTTAAATATTCAAAATCATTATGATTTTAAAGCTTTTTTAATTTAGCAGATTTTCTCTATATTCCAACGTTGAGTGAAAATAGAATTTCTTCACCCAATGATTCAGGTATTTATGAGGCAGCCAAAAATTACGTAAACAGCTTACTACTAGAAGGGGAGAGGAGATGCTAAGATGTGTGATTCAATGACGTCACAGAAAAATATTTTTTAAAGTAATAAAGATCACAGGTCAATAAAGAAAATAATCTGCGCTTTTGATCAGAACCATCTTATCCAATGTTTTTTGACATGTTGAAACCGATTATGATATTAAAAAAGAATCTATCTTATCAGTTTTTGTCTACCACCTCTTTCATCCTCTAAAAAGGGAAAAAAAGGTTTTGGTTTTGATCTAACTTTTCTGGAGTATTTTGATGTGCTGAAGCTAATTTTGGACAAAAAAGTTTTTACCGTGTCAGTTTTCCTCTGCACTCTTAGGAGGTAAAAGGGGGTTGTAGAGGAAAACTGACGCGATAAAATTTTTTTATTAGATTCAGCGTGTCAAAATACTTCAGAAAAGTTAAATCACAACCTTAGAACAAAACCTGTTTGCCCTCTTTAGTGGATAAAACGGGTGGTAGAAAAAAATCGATGCTTCAGATTTTTTTTTAATATCAGAATCGGTTTCAGCACATCAAAAGGGATAGGATAAGACGATTTTGATCAAAAGCGTAGCCCCATTTTTTTGGTGGCCTATGTAATGTTTTGTGTAGGTAGGCGTTATTCATACAGGAGCGTCGCTATGGGGGAGTTGGTGGACGCTCCCCCCAACTTGTGGTCGAGTTTAGAAATTCAGGTTTCAAGTTGGATATGGTACAAAAAAATGTATGTTGTTTTCTTATTTGTTATTTTATTTTACACTAGCTGATGCCCGCGACTTCGTCCGCGTGGAATTAGGAACATTACGATACTAACCCACTGCACATCCACTGCATTTAAGGAAACCCACTGCGCATCCATTGTATTCGAGGAAATCCACTGTGCATCCTTAGTACTCGGGAAAACTCACTGCGCATCGCAATTTGTCTATTTTTGTGTTAGAGCGAGTTAAACGAAAAAAATGATTATTTTAATCGACAATAGAGCACATGGGCGGGTATGCGTCAAATTTTATGCTTAAAAATACCCCTCTCCCTGTTCAGAAGAGCCCGTCACTGGAATATCACGTTTCTGACTTACGCGATTTCAGAGATACGGATATCTTTAGACCATCTACCACCCCCGGTTTCACCCCTTCAAAAAGTGAAAATCGAAATTTCGTCTCACTCGTGTCTAATAGATTCCAATCAGGGCTGGCTCTAGGGGGGGGGGGGGCGAAGTGGGCGGCAGATTCTTCAAATCCATAGTTACCAAAAAATATAAAAAAGCTAGGAAACAATTGTTTCACTAATATAGTAATAGTAATGTTAACTTTATATAAATAATTTGTTTTTGTTAGTTTTGTTTGTATATAAAGTAGGTTACTTACATACATTCTGTTTCTTATATGTGATTTTATTTCTTGTCTAATTTTAGTGGTGTGGTATTTTTTGTAAGTTTAATTTTTTTCAAATATTTTATTTTACCCTTTTAAATACAGTAATCATATTGCTGAAAATCCAAAAATTGCTCTAAACCTTATAACTAAAAAACAAACCATAGAATATTCAGTAGGTGATTCTTATAAAAAATGGCGGACTGAAAAGATAAGGTCAGGCGGGGTAAAAATGAGATCAGATTGAAATGAATTAAACTTAATTTTTTATTCGTTTGTTTTGTACATTCAGAACTATATTATGTTACCCAATCAGGTCCTATGCCTACTGCTAATGCGGGAAAAAATATTCAGTAAACTCTTTTATTCACTTTTAAAAAAATTTTGAACGCACCGTACTTATTTAGGGATTTTATAGTTTCTCTATTTACATTGTCCGTATTTGGCAGACGTCAACTAGAAATGTCATACTTCACATTTTGTGATCAAGTTTATTAATCTGCTAGTTTTAAATCATGAAAATTTGATTTTAACGAAAAAATTAAAAGCGGGATAAAAAAGAGACTAAAGAGACCAAATGGGCAGATTGAAGCAGGCACATTTCAGCTTCCTAATTTAAGAGAAGCTAGTCCTTCTGCAAGCCCCTTCTTGTTTAGTAAAAAATCTGAATAAATTACATATAAAAGAAAAAAACCCTCCTCTGTCTTATTTTTGTACTTCCATTTGTATGCCGTCAACAAGAATGGGAATAAATCACGTGTCTTTCATTTGCCCTCCACGGTCTTTTTTTTACCCCACTTGGAGGGTAAAAATGAAGACACTGTTTATTTTTGTTTATCAATTAACGGTACTTTTTAGTAAAAAAATACATATAAATATAGTTTTTCCTATCATTTTTACATATGATACCAATCTTTCATTAAATATGACTCGATTCTAAGCAACTAATGCCCCTAATGTTATTTATTATGTAAGAGAGGGGCGGCAAAATGAAATTGTGCCCGGGGCGGCAAAATACCTTGATTCCAATAAAGAGTATTTCTGCCAAATTTCACGCATCTAGATCTAAAAGTTTCCGAAAAAGGATAAAATTTAAACCCCCTTTTTTACTCTCTTGAGGGTCGAATATCGAAAAATCCCTTCTTAGTGGTTGCCTACGCCATTCAAGGATCCTCTATGCAAAATTTAAAGTTTTTAGACCCAGCGGTTTGAGCTGTGCGTTGATAGATCAGTGAGTCAGTCAGTCAGGGTATTCATTTATATATAGAAAAAAGAAGATGTAATATACAGTATCGGCAAGCGTTTGATTAGGTACAGTGTAGCGACTCGCTTACAACTAGTAGAAGATATGTACGAGCGCCCACACTGGAGGTCTAGCAGCGTAACTAAGAAAATTGAAGAAATAAAAAATATAACAAAAAATATATATTATTAACAAGATACACAAAATTTTAACATTTTTAAAATATAATACAAAATAAATCTTTACAATCAAATATGATATTTTAATATAGCAATATTAAGGCTATATACGGCAATAAGAACAAGCGAGAGCGAAGCAATTAGGCTACTTTTTTATCGTATAACACATCCTACTCGTGCCACCTGCTCCCCACCACATGTGCGTGGGAGTTCTGTCTGCGGAATTTCAATTTGTTTTCGTCTTGCACCCTTAATTTCTCGTTTAGCCTAATAAGCAAAAGTTTGATTTGTTTTTATTTAGTAGCTACTCAAAATGTCAGTTTATACGCCTGCTGAAAAGGTTCAGATACTTAAATGGTCAATGATGTACATATGATTTTCTTGATGCGCGTGTCACTATTTGCCCCTCTTCTAGAGCACTGGTAGACGTATTTCTTGTGGGCGGTCGGTTCAGTCGTTGAAACTATGCAATACCTAATCCAGAACTTTCTGATACTGTGTGTACCACAATTTATTCAGGCACGAGGAAAATAACCTTTGCAAATAGTAGTGATACAGAATTATTTCTCAAGCCCTATCTACAGAATCGGCATATGTAGTTTTATACATATATCCTGAAATCAACGAGAAGACAGAAAAATTGGGAAAAGAAAGACGGATATACTGTTTCCAGCACGTTCCACACCTCGTGAAATCTTATTCTTGTCACCTTGTCGTGTATCAACACAGGGCATTGGTACCTATCCCTTCTAACCGCGAGCGCATTGTAGTGAGATAATATCCGTCTTTTTTTATTTCTCTGTTTTCTTTCTTGCACTCGTTGAACTCAGGATGCATATATAAAACTTTATTTGCCGAGGCTGTATACATTCAGTAGGTATAACCTTAAATATAAAATTTGCGATTTTTGGGCTAATAATAAGAATAATTCATGTAGATAAACGCCTTCATAAACGGCATTTATCATCTTCTTAAACATCCTTAAAAGTTTGTATATCTCAATATTATAATATATAGAGCAATATAGTTGGAAAAATTCCTGCTTGAGAACTGGGAATTATTAACTACACCACGGTATTCTTGGCGTAACACTGCACCTCTCTTTAACGTTTCACTGAAATAGATGTAGAGGAAATTAACTACAATTCTTCCTGAAGCCCTTTTAATTGTCAAAACGTTGAAGTTCCGCATGTCATTGAATGTACACTTTGAACATTTCGCATACGTCATCTAATGACCTTCAGCAGTTTCACAAAATGTCTGCAATGTAATGTTAAGAAAGAGGTATTGTCACGCTGTTTGTGGTGGAAGATCGATTGAATAGATTTCATTGGCGTTAAGGTAATTCTTTAGTTTCACAAATTTTTTGTAATACATAAGTGTTGTCATGCTGTTTGTAATGAAAGATCGATTGTACAGGTTTCTTTGGTTTTACACCGATTTTGTTGCATATAGATATCTTAAATATTATTCTAGCTGACACCACCAACAAAATGGTTCGAAAGTTTGAATTTAAATCATAGATTACACCGGTCTACAAAAAAGTCTTGTCCTATGGTTCTCGTCTAACTTTTCGGAAGAATTTTGACGCGCTGCCAATTTTGGACCAAAAACTTTTTTCCATGTTGACAGTTTTCATCAACCATCCCCTAAAATGAGCAAAAAAATCTTGTTTGTCCAAAGGTTCTGATCTATACTTTTCCAAGTATTTTGACGCGCTGAAGCCATAGGCAAAAAAATTTTCTTAAACAAAAAATTTGTGAAATTCTATGATCTATAATGCTACAATGGCAATTAACATAGGAGCAAAATGTGCAGCGAAGCACAAATTTTCACCATTCTGAAGACTGTAAATCAAGCGCGGATTTATGGGAGGGGAGGTAACGAGGTAATTAACCCCCCCCAAGACTCTGAGAATCATCAACTTTCGTTTTCAAATTTCATAATTTTTATTATTTTATTTTATATTTTTGAATACCTAGATATTCTATTTAGCTGTTTATAATTTTTTTTGTGATTTTCTTCCTCCCGCTCATCAATTTTAATTTCCAAGGAAAAACATATTTGTTATTTTCAGTACGGGGTTGTGTTACCTCCCCCCCAGCTCAAGGTCCAGATCCGCCCTTGCTGTAAATTATAAAATATTAATAACAGAGAAACATATCTTAAATAAAAGTCGAAGCTTTTTCATTTCATACAATATTGGTAATACTTAATTTTAGGGTAGAACTAACAGGAAAGGAGCTAACAGAAAAAACTATTTTTACTGTAATTTTTTCAACAGGGCTATTGTAGCGGACACGACATTTTTGCGGAAAACATCAATTAATGATTGGGGCAAGCCCCTGTATAGTATAAAAAAAGAAAATCTCTTGCAGGAATTATTCGTGGGTCAAATGACAGATTAACTGTACTAACATCCTATATTAATATTTGTTACAATGTTTGAAAATGCCCGCCTATAAAAAGAACCTGTACAGGTATTCTACTAAATTCTACCATTACTGGTCCTTTTCCATTGTTAAGATTATATTGAATAGCTCGACAAATTAGCTTGAAAATCACTGAAAATTCGGAATTTACATAAAGCTGTTGTTGAACGCTATCTAGTGTGGTTGCTAAGAAAAGCAGAAAAAACAATAAAAAAATAATAATAACAAGAAATTGAGAGAAGTTGGGAATTGGGAAAAAAGGCACTTTATTGTAGACTGGCTGTATCCATATTAATAAAAACTGTATGAAAAATATTCATTCGTCTTCATAAATAGTAATTAAAATAATCCGTGTATTAATGCCTGGAGCACCAGGATCAACAAGAAAATATATTCCATATTGCCCAACCACAAGCAGAGCGTGGAGGCAAGCTTAAACATTATTCAGCTTTCACCACCGAAAATAGGTATATATGTACTTAATATTATACCAAAAGTCCTCATATTTAGAAGTGCCGGAATCCTAACGCAATCGTTTGATGAGAGGTGCAAGATTTATCTAGACTCGTGCACTGCGTCTGCGGCCGATCTTTACAGTAGATTACTACTTGTTGTTGCTTGTGTTTGTGGCCCGTGCGGCTGTCCAAAGTCAAAACACTGTATAAACCATTTAAAAATTATGGATGTACAGGGTTTTAAATTAGTAACTTGATTCGGTTAGTGGATATACAGTGGATATTATTGTTTACACATGGACTTTGGACATTGAATTTTAGTTTTCCTCAATCACGGATTGGTAGATGTTGATACTATATATCAAAAAATGTAAAAATATGATTTTTTATGCAACTGGCTTATACAGTGTTTTGACTTGGGACAGCCGCGTAGTTGTTTGCTAAATAATGAGTATTTATTAGTATTATATTTAATATAAATAGTGTGTTAATAAGTTATAATAACTGCATTAGATTATATTTGACAGAGTGATCGTTTATAAAATTTGTTATTTGTTGGTGTTCCTGGTAAATATTTTAAGACAATATGGAAGCTAATACGTGTATTTTATGCAATGTTATGCTTTTAAAAGACGAGAGTGTATGTGTTAAATCGAAAGGACTTGTGACACTAATTATGCAAGCAAAACGAGAAATGATGAAAAGTGGAAGCATTTTGAGGGTGTTGAACAAATTTCTGTATATAAAACATGTAGGAGAAATAATACTCATGGCATAGTGGCACGTTAAATATTAAGAACCAAGAACAGCGAAGAAGATCTGTTAAAGCAAAATGTAATATCGAAATTGCTGTGAATGATGAGACAATGTCTTTAATTAATCAAGCTAATTTCTTCTCGAATAGGAAAAATAAGAATCAGTTTATTGAAGCCCTGACAATGATTTTAAGAAAATCTGGAATCTTCGTTATACAGACCCCAGATGATGCTGAGAAAATCTTTATGTGCTAAGACCAGGCTCAGCATCTAAACCAGATCGATTCACAAATATTTCGAATGTTCAATATTTGGTAGGCCCAATAAAGAAAGTTTTACTATTTCTGCATGCCATATCTGGCTGTGATACATCTTCTTTTTATAAAAAAGTAAAAACGTTGCTATGAAACTTGTATGAAACTTGAATGAGAATTTGACTGAGCATATTAAAATATTTAACTGACCTGATGAGGATGCAGATAAATTAATTACAGTTGAAGAAAATTTTATAATGCGACTCTATGGTAATACTAAAAAAAATGTTGTTGCGTTGACATTCTATACATACAACACCATTACGGCACGTCACAATCTTCATGGAAATTTTGAACCTGTAAGTCTTCCACCAACCAAAGATGCTGCAAAATATCATGTAATGCGTGCTTATTTTCAGATACAGAAGTGGATCGGAAATCAATTCAATCCCAAATATTGGGGCTGGAAAAGGATTGAAACAAATCTGGTTCCTATTACAACAGTGATCCAAATTTCATTATGAATTTAATATTTTGCAGCTGAAAGACTGGTTGTGGAAATTCTTGTAGCTGTAGAAAATCAACTTTGTGTTGTATATGTAAAATCTGCCAAGGAAATTTTTGTTCAAGCATAACGGTCTTAGACGATGCTGAACTAGAACTGCCTTAAGTTTTGCGGTAAAAGTTTTCTTCTACAGATAATGGCATATTGTTAATGTAATTTTTATCTTTTAGGTCTTCAAGTTGTTGAAAATCATATATGAACAGAAGAGGTTTATTTTTTAATCAAACTAACTAAACATATTTAAACTAATTATTTTTGTAATCTGTAGTCAATTTAATTGTGTTGTTTCGTTTATTATTAATATTTTATATATACATATATTTCAATCTTAAGTAAATTTTCTATGTTGTACAGTTTTCAAAAAACTAACCGTTTACGAAAAAAATCTCTAAAAACTATATGCCTAATCCAAGATGGCGACTGAATTTTATGAGTGCTCCGGTACCTTTATGTTCGGGGACTTTTAGTATGGTAACAATACGATTTCCTGGAATACATTGCCGTCGAGAACAACTTTATGCAAATTTGTCCGAATTAAAATCTTAATTTCACTGTACTAAAACATCTAATAGGCCGGGAGCCCGTGTATAAAATGACTGACTATCCGGCGAACTTTGAAAATATGAAAAATGGATTGTTCTTATATAAGTTAGCAATGAATGGACCGTTAGCTGGTTGGGTAGCGGTAGGGGTGACTGTCACAGGGTTGAAAACACGTAAAAAAATTGAGAAAAAAAACTATCCGGCGAACGCTGAAACTTATATGAGGGGAAGATTATGTTATGTAATGAAAGTAGAACATAGTCAGCTGGACAGGGGGCGGTGGATTTACCGTCAACTGATCGATCAAACAGGTCCAAAAAAAATGAAAAATTTAAATTATTCGGCGAATTTTAAAATTTGGGTATAAGATAATATTTACACTGAGATTCACGAAAAACATGGTCAGCTGCAAGTATGTGGGTGGAAAAGTCGTCAGCTGGTACAGAACAGTGCTGAGTGTTGATCACCTGCGAGGCAGCGCGCATCACCTTTCTTGCATCAGCTGACGACTTTTCCACCCACATACTTGCAGCTGACTGTGTTTATCGTTAATCTTAGTATGAATATTATCATATACCCGAATTTCAAAGTTCGCCATAAAGATTTAATTAGTAATATCGATATTGATAACTAAATGTTAGAAAACGTGCGTGCAGCATTCCCGAGTTTCTTTTTTTAATTTGATTAAATATTCAATTTATTATTAATATACATTATTTTATGAGAATACAAATTAATACATTCGTACATTTCAAAGTTATACAGGATGATCTGCTCAGAAAATTTATTTAGTTTAGTGAAAATAAAAATAAATTTATTCGGCTTCCGATAACAGATCTGCCTCATTCTCATTTTCATCCAACTCATCACTCTCTTGATGCTCAGTGGGTGAAAGATCATTTTTCTCTTTGTCACTCGCATCTAAAAAAAATTATTATTTATAAAAAATTGATTAAGATTATAATAGGATGAAAAGTGAAAAGTACAAATGATATAATACCTTCAGTATTTTCGGCATCTCGGATAATCATTTCCACTTATGGAGGTAATTGATCTCCATCAAACCACTTGCAAGTTAAATTTGTTTTCCTCAAGCTGTCACCCATAACCATGCTAATGTAGATGGCACTTGTTTGTGTGCGTTGTTCCAAATCGTATACATACATACACAGTTCTTAAAACGTGCTGTACACGTTCCGATTTCGACGGAGGCGAGAGAGATGCATCAAAATTTTCGTCTGGTAACCGAAATTCGTTATCATTTTCGCTAAATTTATACACCTTAGTGAAGGTAGCTACACGAGCATCATTGATGTTTTTTGTAGCTTTAAACCCATGCATCGTGCAAACAAACTTCTCTATTATGTTAACGACATTATTTAGGTTCTCCTCTGGTAAATTGTTCAAACTTTTAAATGCTTCAATAACTTCTTTTAGAAGCTCTAATCAAGTTTTTTTCAATGTATTGGGCAAGTGATGAAATTGCTCCATTCTTAGGTAATAAAACCCTATACCTAAATACTGAAAACTGCTGTAGTTATTGAGTTCGAAACAACTATATCCAATCTAGTGTCACCTATAAACCGTGGAAAGCTTATCGTGTTTTAGTCACGAGGATGCGGACACTGAAATGATTTTTGAAGTGTGGTCATAAGTTCAGATACTGACATTCGTATCATCATGCTGGGAAACATGAAAAATGTTCATAAGAATGTGAAAATTTGGATAAAAATGGAAATAAAGAACGATTTTTATATCTAAACTATTTGTATTCAGCACTTGGCGACGACTTCTGTAACGCATTGCCCGCTTTCCACGGTTTCGCGAGATGTGATTATAATCCCGTATTTTTCAAGAAAGGAAAAAGAAGTCTTTTACTATATTAAGAAAAGGTCAAGAGTTCATTGAACCATTTAAAAGTTTGAATAATTTACCAGAGGAGAACCTAAATAAAGTCGTTAACATAATAGGGAAGTTTGTTTGAACGATGTATGGGTTTAAAGCTATAAAAAACGTAAATGTTGCTCGTGTAGCTACCTTCACTAAGGTGTATAAATTTAGCGAAAATGATAACGAATTTCGGTTACCACACAAAAATTTTGATGCATCTCCTCGCCTCCGACGAAATTGGAACTTGTACAGCACGTTTTAAGAACTGTCTATGTATGTATACGATTTGGAACAACGCACACAAACAAGTGCTATCTACATTAGATCTCTTGGTTATGGGTGACAGCTTGAGGAAAACAAATTTAACTTGCAAGTGGTTTGATGGAGATCAATTACCTCCATAAGTGGAAATGATTATCCGAGATACCGAAAATACTGAAGGTATTATATCATTTGTGCTTTTCACTTTTCATCCTATTATAATCTTAATCAATTTTTTTATAAATAATAATTTTTTTTAGATGCGAGTGACAAAGAGAAAAATGATCTTTCATCCACTGAGCATCAAGAGAGTGATGAGTTGGATGAAAATGAAAATGAGGCAGATCTGTTATCGGAAGCCGAATAAATTTATTTTTATTTTCACCAAACTAAATAAATTTTCTGAGCAGATCATCCTGTATAACTTTGAAATGTACGAATGTATTGATTTGTATTCTCATAAAATAATGTATATGAATAATAAATTAAATATTTAATCAAATTAAAAAAAGAAACTCGGGAATGCTGCACGTACGTTTTCTAACATTAAGTTATCAATATCGATATTACTAATTAAATCTTTATGGCGAACTTTAAAATTCGGGTATATGATAATATGCATACTAAGATTAACGATAAACACAGTCAGCTGCAAGTATGTGGGTGGAAAAGTCGTCAGCTGATGCGCGCTGCCTCGCAGGTGATCAACACTCAGCACTGTTCTGTACCAACTGACGACTTTTCCACCCACATACTTGCAGCTGACTATGTTTTTCGTGAATCTCAGTGTAAATATTATCTTATACCCAAATTTTAAAGTTCGCCGAATAATTTAAATTTTTCATGTTTTTGGAACTGTTTGATCGATCAGTTGACGGTAAATCCACCGCTCCCTGTCCAGCTGACTATGTTCTACTTTCATTACATAACATAATCTTCCCCTCATATAAGTTTCAGCGTTCGCCGGATAATTTTTTTCTCAATTTTTTTTACGTGTTTTCAACCCTGTGACAGCCACCCCCACCGCTACCCAACCAGCTGACGTTCCATTCATTGCTAACTTATATGAGAACAATCCATTTTACATATTTTCAAAGTTCGCCGGATAGTCAGTCATTTTATACACGGGCTCCCGGCCTATAAGTTGAAAATGCAATATTTGGGTGTCGTCAGGTTAGACGTTATGTGTATTACAATAGAGTAAGTTAAAAACTATAGTACTAAGAAAATAGAACTTGAGGGGGGTTTTTAGTCTAACTTTCGTCTTTCGTTCTATATATCTACATTAGAGGGGATAGCTAGAGGGGACTGACTTGTTTTTCAATAGATTCTGCCATATGCCAAAATATTTGTTGATAGTATGTCAAATGAAATTGAATATATATTCTAATTATCTTAATATGAGATCGTTTAATTTGTTATAAAATCAACGTATATTAATAAATAAGTATTTAATATTATTAATAATGGAAAATTGATTTTACATATGTGTGTGATCTGAAGGTAGAAAGTGGTTTAATTATATACCAGATTATTTTACTTAATAGCACGTCATACACATTCGAAGGCAAATACAATAACATTATTTAAAAAAAAAATCTTCAAAGGTAAAAGCGCTTTTATTTCATTTTGTAGTTAATCGACAAGGATATGTTACGCCTTAAGCCATCTACCACATTTTTTGCCGTTTCATTATCAAACAGTACCTTCAAAGCAGCTTGGCCTACGATCCCTTTTTAAGTGGGCGGAACACCTCTGTATACTTAATTAAGCAATTTTGGTTTTGGCATTTGCTTATACAAAAGGGGAAAAGTAAAATTTACAATTACAAAGCTCCGTAAAATACCGTTAATAATAGTAAATACTGTTTTTGTTTTAATCTGGATCAGTGACGATAGTATGTGTTATACATTTGCTATAATTACTTCCACATCCAGTGGAAGTATAATAACGAAAAAAAAAATTGAACATTTTTCAAGTAGGCTTAGAATGTCACGAAACGTCGAGATTCTTAAGTTTGAGCAAAAAAATATGTCTGTCTCTCAGTTGGTCTGTCTGTCTGTAACTTTTTTTATGCGCACGATTACTCTGGAACCGTTTAAGATTTTGACTAGAAATTTGGTACGCATATGTATTTTAACGAGATCTTATTCCATTGAAAGGTTGGGGGGTAAATTGGAGTAAATGGAAATAAATAGGTAAATCAAGCAAATAGAAGTCTATAAAATTGGTATTTAGTATATATATAAGAGAAGCTAAGGTCCAAAAACTTTTTTGGAATTAGCCACCCCCATTACTACCCCCACCTCGCTATTAAAGAGGGTGAAAGAAATAAAATTGTGAGTTGGTGTGTGTACAAGAACCAAAGGCCTCAAATTTTTTTTTTTACTTCATCCACCCCCACCCCCACTACCGATGTGGTTTTTGGGGTAGGAGGTTTCAAATTTTATGTTATTAAAGTTCTATAAACAAGAATTTTCACATAGTGGAGCGTAAATAGAGTATCAACATTTTTTTCGTTATGAATAGAAAATCTGGATATAGAATTTTATAAAGACACTACAGGTTCCATGGTAATTCGAGTCCTATAGACCAACGAACGTCAGTGTGTCTCCCTTTCAAGATAATTTTAGCGGATTGCTAAATTGATGCCAATGTTTCAAAGATAGATGAGGAGATGGCCACGTCGACGCGTCATCGTGTGAGTGTCTATCTTCTACGATTTCGAATTAGAATACCATTCAACCTGTACGGTACGATACTACCGATACGATACTATGATAGATAATTAAAAATAGTTCATCATTAATCAGAGTTTCTCTTTAACAAAACTCGAAACCACCTAGTTATTCGAATGCAATCAAACAGGTCACTAAACTCGACGTTAAATATTTTTGTCCTTTGTTGGTGTTTTGTCACAAATACCTACTTGATTTTCTCGCGAGAATTAAGAGCGCTGGCTGGCGATAGGCAAACGCGCCGCGACAATCAAATAATTGAGTACAGCTTTGTTTATAGATCTTATAATATGTGGGTTACCTCGAGTAATATGGATGCGCTGTGGGTTTCCTCGAATAGTAATTAATGCGCAGTAGGTTACCCTAAGTAGTATGAATGTGCGGTGGGTTTCCTCGAGTAAAATGGATGCACAGTGGGTTACCTCGAATAGTATGGATGCGCGGTGGGTTTTCTTGATTTTCCCCCGAGAATTAAGAGCGCTGGCTGGCGATAAGTAAACGCGCCGCGACAATCAAATAATTGAATACAGCTTTGTTTATAGATCTTCTATAATATGTGGGTTACCTCGAGTAATATGGATGCGCTGTGGGTTTCCTCGAATAGCAATGCGCAGTAGGTTACCCCAAGTAGTACCAATGTGCAGTGGGTTTCCTCGAGTAAAATGGATGCACAGTTGGTTACCTCGAATAGTATGGATGCGCGGTGGGTTTTCTCGAGTAAAATAGATGCGCAGTAAGTTTCCTCGAGTATTATGGATGCGCAGTAGGTTTCCTCGAGTAATATGGATGCGCAGTGACTTTCCTCGAATGCCATGGATACATAGTGGGTTTCCTCGAGCAAAATGGATCCTAAGTGGGTTATCTCTTTTCTTATGTGCACGATTACTCTGGAACCGTTTAAGATATTGACTTGAAATTTGGTACACATACGTATTTTAACGACATTCGGAACTAGATTATATTTCGATTTTATTCCGTTGAAGGGTTGAGAGGTAAATTGGGGTAAACGGGGGTAAATTGCAAGTAAGAGTCCATAAAATTGGTATTTCGTATATATAAAAGAAGTTAAGATCTCAAAAAATTTTTGGCATAAGCCACCCCCATTGCCACCCCACCCTATTATTAAAGGGGATGCAAAAAATTAAATTGTAATTTAGTGTGTGTTCAAGAACCACGGACCTCAAGAAATTTTTTCACTTCATCCTCCCCCACTACCAACCCAAAGTAGGCGTATGCTCTTGAAATTTTGCACAGGACTACCTGTAACTTTTTATTATGAATAACTTTCCTTAATGACATTTTGCATTTAAGAATTACTGCTTTAGCGGATTTGATTGCTTAGTGTGTAAGGTCTAGGGCAGATTTCATGCATAGATTTGACGGAAATAAAACCTTAAAGCCAATGTCGATAAAGTTAAACCAAATTTCAGAATGGGAGTGCCTCAAGTACTGTTGTGTACATCTGAACAAGCGTTTGAGATTCACCTGTCATGTGAATGAAATTGTGCGGGCAGTATATTTCTTGTACAACAGCCTGTACCCACTCCTGGGAATATGAGGTACAAAAAAAATGATTTAATTTATACAGTTGCTTTGAAACAGGTGCTTTTATACAAAATGGTGCAGCACGTCAGTCACGACAATAAAAAGAAGTTCTGCTTGTAAACATTTACAAATTAGAGAGCTTAATCCAACTTTTCGCATGTTGTCCATCTACCGACAACATATCTAACCACAAAATCTGTACGCAATTTCTGTTCTTTAACTTTTCTGTCCTTTCGCTGCTTGTTATTTTTTGCTTGCATTCTAAATTTTTGAGCCCTAAAGTTATGAAGTGTCAATACTAATCAATACTAACATCACATTTATTATATAAATTTAAACGGTGCAATCTGATCTTCAAGATAATGATAATTGCTTTGTTCCTGGATCCAGGCACAAAGCACTATTTTCTTGTCACCATATTTATTTTAATACAATTATCTACACAGAGTAATATGTATATGATGGATCTACGAACGTATACCGAACGAACCAGTATAGCATACAGTAGGCAGCGTGCCAGCAAGGATGTGACGTCATGCTACTATTCTCTAGTTTGGAAACGTTTATTAACCTCGCTGCATTGTGACGATTTCTATTAGAGTACAGTCGAATTGATTTAATTTAATTTTTTTCGGCTACAACATTGCACCTGAAATTTTATTGTTGATTCTTATATATTATGACCTCCCGATTACGACAAAAATATTTGCGCTCAAAAATTTCTGGTGTGTCAAAAGTTATATACACTTTTTGACGCGCTTTCGCGGTCTTTCAACTTATCTGCTTAATATATCTTGTATTAGTTATCGGATGGGAATTTTAAAAATACTAGCTTATTTTAAATAAAATTTTCTAAAAATATGGACCTGTCCGATATGTATTGGTCAATCCGCCATCTTGGAAAAAAATAGAAAATACCAAGAAGAGCCGAAGAAATCAAAATTGAATATCTTATCTTAAGAAGGAGTAATTTCACCAAAGTTGGCAAAAATGAAACTTATTTATGGTCAAACATATGTACCAATCCTGGGCACCGTATATCAAATAGAATGGTCAAAGATGGCGGACGAAATAAAAATTTTAATTCTTCGTCAATTATCAAGGAGGCATTGTACGTCACTTTTTCTTTCGATTGTAAGTTATTTTATATACTTTTAGGGGATATAGATTTTTTTTATTTTCAAAAGAAGTGCATTTTTTTTATTTTCAAAAATGTATTTTCTCTGACCCTCCTTTGTTTTACCCAATTTTCATCGAAGAAAAATGAAATATACTATAGAAAGTCTCACATAACTTCAAAAATTGAATAGAAAATGAATTAATTTGAAAAGGAAATTTATTAAACATACGCATGGTAATAATAATATATGAATATATGATCAATAATGAACCAGGCAGTCAATACTAGAATAGTAATTGACATTAACGTTAAAATATGCAGAGAAGACGCCAATACTGCAATCGTTAAAACTGCTATTAATTTGAAAACCGAAGATAATCAAGTTATAATAGCGGGTGAAGGTATTGACTTTTTGCTTACGACTCAACTGGCATGGAATCATCGTAAAAAAATCTATTTTTACAATATTAATAAAACAATTGACAAACATTATGATGAAAATAGAATTGTCTTCAATTCTACCTAATGAAGAGGTAATAGAAAATCACTGTTTAAGAGTCTATTTCCAACTCCAAAAATGGTTAGGCTTTGAGATAGATCCGTTACAATTCGGGTGGCTTAAAACTGAGAAGGGTTTAATGTCTGATTTTATGAGTGAAAGTAATGCTTTTCCTAAAAATTTACTAAGTGATATTTCTTGTAAATGTAAGAAAGGCTGTAAAAATAATCAGTGTAGCTGTAGAAAACTGAATATATAACGTTCTATTCTATGTGTCTATTGTAAAGGAAATAATTGAGCCAATGCTTCTTCTACCTTTGACCGTTGAGTGAAAAGTTTACCAAGAGGCGCAACCGTGTACTTGAAATCGTAGCCCAAGCAGGGTCTGATGTATAGTACGGCGCCACCGGTATTGGGGTCTAAGATCTTAGTCAGTTGCACAAACATCAGTTAGGTTGATGGCATGCACTCGTATGGTTCGCGTCGCGTAAGTCGTCGCTTTTGATAAACAAGGAGATTTGTCTCTGCGCCAGAGACGGCTCTCATATAGACATAATATTTAAATGCAATGCAACATCTGAAACATTCAGAAAAACGACGAAATGGTGAAATATTCATCATTGCCAGCTACATTGTATTTTTAAATTTAACCTAAAAACGGTAATGATTCTTACAAAAACATGTAATGCATACCTAGCAAATAAAAAACAATTTTGAATCAAACACATACCTTCCTCTTCTGTTTAGTGTGTGGCGTGTTTATTATGTTTATTTTCATAACAATTAAATATAAAAACCCAATGAGCTGCTGGCAACATAAAACATTTTTTTTCCCAGTAAAATAAACCATTTTGATATAATATTAAATAATACATAACAAAGAAAATTAAGTAAAAGTTCCATGTACCATGTGCATCACAAATGCGCACAACGTGATAAAGTGAATTTTATTACTTTCACATCAATCACATCCAGTGGAAGTATAGTAATGGCAAAAAAATTTAAAAAAACTGTCGTTGTTCAAATAGGCTTAGAATGTCATGAGACGTCGAGATTTTAAATTTGAGCAAAAAAAATTTCTGTTTGCCCGTAACTTTTTTGTGCGCATGTTTACTCTGGAACCGTTAAAGATATTGACTTGAAATTTGATACACGTATGTATTTTAACGAGAACTGGAACTAGATTATATTTTCATTTTATTCCGTTGAAGGGTAAATTGGGATAAAGGGGGGGTAAATAAGTAAATCAAGCATGTAAGAGTCCATAAAATTGGTATTTAGTATATATAAGAAAAGGTAAGGGCTCAAAAAATTACTCCCATTACCACCCCCACCTCACTATTAAAGGGGGGTGGAAAAGCGTCAACATATTTTTTACTTCATTTGCCCCCTCTACCACCCCCTTCCACCACCTCCCACTACCGATGTGACATATCGTTTTATAGGTTTTTGGAGTAGGCGATTTCAAATATTATGTTATTAACGTTTCATAAATAATTTTCACATAGTGGAGTGCAATTTTTTTCTTCTTTGTGAGATACTTGGATAGAAAACGTGGATGTGGAATTTTAAGGTTTATAAACATGTTGCTAAATTGATACCAATGGTTCAAGGATAGATGAGGATATAGCAACGCGTCCTTGCGTGTGTATCTAGCTTCTACGATTTTCAATTAAAATACCATGCAACCTGTTCGGTGTTTCTATTATTTTCTTTATTCTTTAATAAGTGGGTTATCTCGAGTAGTATATAGATGCGCAGTGGATTTCCTCGAGTACTATGGATGCGCGGTGGCTTTCCTCGAGTACTATAGATGCGCAGTACGTTACTCCAAGTAATATGGATGCGCAGTAGATTTCCTCGAATAAAATGGATGCGCAATGGGTTACCTTGAGTAGTATGGATGCGCAGTGGGTTTTCACGTGTAAAATAGATGCGCAGTAGGTTACCTCAAGTAGTATGGATGCGCATTGGGTTTCCTCGAGTAACATGGATGCGCAGTGGGTTACCTCGAGTAGTTTGGATGCGAAATTGGTTATCTCGGGTGGTATGGATGCGTAGTAGGTTTCCTCGAGTATAATGGATGCGCAGTGGCTTTCCTTGAGTAGGTACTGTTGATGCGCAGTAGGTTACCTATACAGATACGCAGTGGGCTTCCTCGAGTAAAATGGATGCGCAGTGGGTTACCTCGAGCAGTATAGATGCGTTTCCTCAAAGAAAGTGCTTGAAGTAGATTACTTCCACCGTGTAGTCTACGGCACATTATGATTGTTTATATTTTCGTCATGCCATTTTCTACGTATTGCTCCCACTTCCAGTATAAGTGTAGTAATTTTGAAAACATTTATTTAAATAGGCTTAGAATGTTATGACATGTCGAGATTTTAAGTTGAAGCAAAAAATAATTTCTATCGCGTCGGTCTCTGACGTTTTGGGTGCACGATTACTCTGGAACCGTTTAAGATATTGACTTGAAAATTGGTACACATATGTATTTTAACGAGATCTGGAATTAGGTTATATTTTGATCTTATTCTGTTAAAGGGTTGAGTGGTAAATTGGGATAAATGGAGGTAAATAGGTAAATCAAGCAGGTAAGAGTCCATAAAATTGGTATTTAGTTTATTATTATATAAAAGAAGTTAAAGTCTTAGAACATTTTTTGGCATTAACTACCCCCATTATCACCCCCCACGCGATTATTAAAGGGGGTGAAAAAAAAATTGTGATTTAGTGTGTACAGGAACCAAACGCCTCAAAAAATTTTCCACTTCATCCACCCGCGTATCACCTCCTACCACCACCCCAACCCCCACTATCGATGTGGCATATCGTTTTTTGGTTTTCATTTAGAAAATTTCATAAATAATTATTTCCACATGGTGGAGTGCAAATATGGTGTTTTCGTTTTGAGAGGCTTGGATAGGAAATCTGGATGTGGAAGTAGTGATTCCTTGGGCTGCGGTTTTCATTTTAAAATGTTAAAACCGCTGCCCAAGGAATCACTACTTCCACATCCTGATGTTCTATCCAAGTCGCTCAAAACGAAAAATATTTTGATACTATATTTGCACTCTACTATGTGGGAATAATTGTTTATAGAACTTTAATTATATAATATTTGAAATCGCCTACCCCAAAAACTCATAAAGCGATATACCACATCGGTAGTGAGGGTGGGGGTGGATGAAGTAAAAAAAAATGTTTGAAGCCTTTGGTTCTTGTACACACACTAACTCACAATTTTATTTCCCCACACATGGTTAAATTTTTTGAGACCTTGACTTCTCTTGTATTTACTAAATGCCAATTTTTGTCGTTGTTGTACTTCCACTGGATGTGGAAGTAAAAGACATATTGACATTTTATGATGAAACTGTTATTTTTAAGATATCACAAAATTATCCATTTTGCACCTTTCTTAACCGTCTTCACCCTAGTAAATTTTGAATATGTTTTAGATGACATTTTCCATTACTACTGCCGCAAAAATATTACAAGTTGCAACATTTTTCGGGTTTACACCATTCCCTTCTTTAATTCTGCTGAACTGTAATAACCAATTTGTACAAAAATATTTTTTATCCTCTCCCAAATATACTGCTACTGCAGTGATGGGTTCATTAAAAGTTATTTATTTGTTTCTCTGTAATTGCTTTTTTTAATAATTAAAACGAAAAAACGATTTTATTGGGAAAAAGAGTAATAATTAGTAAACATAATAAAAAAACCGCTGCCCAAGGAATCACTACTTCCACATCCAGATTCTCTATCCAAGTCACTCACAACGAAAAAACTTTGTATGTGAAAATAATTGTTTAAGGAACTTTAATAATATAATATTTGAAATCCTCTACCCCAAAAACCCATAAAACGATACCCCACATCGGTAGTGGGGTGGGGGGTGGTGATAGGGGGGTGATAGTGGGGGGTGGATGAAGTAAAAAAATATTTTGAGGTTTCTGGTTCCTGTACAAACACTAAATCACAATTTTTTCATCCCCTTTAATAAGGGGGTTAGGGTGGTAATAAGGGTGGCTAATGCCAAACATTTTTTTGAGACCTTAGCTTCTCTTGTATATACTAAATACCAATTTTATGGTCTCTTACCTGCTTGATTGACCTATTTACCCCAAATTTACCCCAATTTACCCCCAACCCTTCGACGGAACTAGATGAAAATATAATCTAGTTCCAGATCTCGTTAAAGTACATACGTGTACCAAATTTCAAGTCAATATCTCAAACAGTTCCAGAGTAAACGTGCGCACAAAAAAAAGTTACAGACCGACAGACAGAATTTTTTTTTCGCTCAAACTTAAAATCTCGACGTTTCACGACATTCTAAGCCTATTTGAACAATAAAAATTTTTAAAAATTTTTTTGTCGTTACTATACTTCCACTGGATGTGGAAGTAATTAACTTAATTTGAATATCTGCGGAAAGACTGGTTAATTTTTTTTTTTATTACAAGTAGGTATTACTTTTTCGAGAGCATAGTTTTCGAGGCGATAAAGTATCGCACAAATGGTACGTACACAATGCACTTTTTATAAAGCATCGAATTTTGTACAAAAAAGTCCCTGAGAGCATATTTTTATCTATTATAGCTCACATGCCAAAGGCGCCCGCGCGCAAACCTCAAAGTAACTGTTTTTAGCTCTGTTCTCCAAGCAGCCCGTTAAAGCAGTTAAATATTATTTGTCCAATGAGAATTTGTGGTCGATTTTTTTATTTATGAATTTCTGATCGCTCTGCACGATGGCGTCCTTCATTTTTCTTAAATATGCGTTTTTTAATGCAAAAAACATTTAAAAAATCGTACATTTGAACTTTTCCACCTTGTAGGAAGTAATTTTCTTTCTTAAAAAAATGTATCTATTATTGACATATCGTTTTGTTTTTATTTATCACATATAAACAATTAATATTAGGACCGAAAAGTGTAATTTTTCATTTTCATCGATTTTTATATAACTGGAACTTGCCGCATATTTTTATTAATTAGTGTTTTTTTCTGTACAATTGTACATACATTTCAATAACACAAAGAATATTTAACTATTTTTTTATTTTATTTCAACATTTTTTTAATACTTGTAACTCCATTATTAATATTATGCATCGTATAAAAAACAGTTTTAAACAGAAGTTACTCATTATGTTTTGTGTAATTTAAATTTGACTATTAGCATCGCCGTTTTCTTAATTTTTTGTTTGTTAATTAAGTCGCCAGTGCCACTTGCAGAGTAGCGTAAAAAACAGTCATTTTTATGCTTACACGTGAGCACCTGTAGCTCGAAAACTATAGTAGATAAGAATATGCCTTCGCGGACTTGTTTGTAGAAAATTCCATGTTGTACAAAAAAAAGTGCGGTGCATTTTCGTATTTATTACCGTTCTCGCTACGCAAGCGCTGAAAGATCAAAAACACCATCCTCGACATTTGCATATTCTTTTTTCTAATTATTTTAAAAAATTGGGAGGTCTTAAACGTACTCATAAATACTATTCCATGAAGCTGAACCGAATAGCAAAATAAAATATTTTTAATTTATTACATTTTTATAAATTTCAGAAATTCAAAATTTAACAAAAATCTCAAAAAAACCATTTTTTGAACCCCAAATGGGTCTCGAGGACAAGGAACAATTGCAATTTCGAACAAAACACGATTGTTACAGCGCACAACGTGGCGACTTAAAAGATGAAATGCGACAATAATTGATAGTTAAAGGTTTCTCTTGTTTTTGAATTTTAAGTGAAACTAGTGAAAGAATTATTTATCTGAGATTTTTGTTTGTAAGTTTTTATTAATAAATTTGTCCTAACAGTAGTAACTTGTAAATGCTTTTTATCAGGGCGGCAAGCAACTGTTTGCTACAGGTGCCAAATGCCCTGACGCCGGCACTGATTGCGCCGGTCTACAACCTGCCTGGAGAATATAACTTAATAAATATATTATGTACCCTCGTTCGCTGGATATCAACGTCCAGTATTTCTATTCGCGGTTCACGCAAAATAACACCGCGCGGTGGCACCACAAGTCAACGAACAATATGTGGATAGGGACGTGTGGGGGAAGCGTGATGAGCGAGATGAACATATAGGAACGGTTTTGGCCGTATAGTTGCGTATCTTATAGACTCTTCAATCAACGCTTTGACGAATTGGCTATCGATAAGGTATGCGGTGAAATTATGGTATATGACGGTAATGAAACTAATATACTATACTTCATTTCGTTTCGATCAAAATTGGGTGGAAAAAAGGAGGGTCAAAGAAAATACATTTTTGAAAATTGTAAAAATCCCTTTTTTTGAAAATAAAAAAAAGAACTTTATACCCTAAAAGTATTATCCTTGATAATTGACGAAGAATTAAAAATTTTATTTCGTCCGCCATCTTTAACCGTTCTATTTGACATACGGTGTCCGAGATTAGTGCATTACATTGGACCATAAATGAGTTTTATTTTTGCCAATTTTCTTACGAAAAGATATTAAATTTTGATTTTTTCGGCTATTCTTGGTGTTTTCTATTTTTTTCCAAGATGGCGGATTGACCAAGACATATCGGGCAAGTCTATATTTTTTAAGAGTTTTATTTAAAATAAGCCAATATTTTCAAAATTCCCATCCGATTACTAGTAAAAGATATATTAAGCAGATAAGTTGAACATGCGTGAAAGCGCGTCAAAAATTGCATATAACTTTCGACACATAAGGAATTTTTGGGCGAAAATATTTTTTTCGTAATCAGGAGGTCATAATACATAAGAATCAACAATAACATTTCAGGTGGAATGTTGTCGCCGAAAAAAATCAATTCAACTGCATTATGAATAACTAAGGGAAAAAATATAATTTTTTTATTGTTATGGTGTATCATTTTTTCAATTGGCCTATTAACATCCTCGAAAGTAACGAGCAATGATTATAGGCATCTACATTTAACATATACAGGATACTAATACTACTATGTAGATATAAATAAAGTTGTTGATATTAATAATAAAGTATAAAATTATACTACTTAACTACTTAAGGAAAGAGTCACAAGAATAAAGTAATCAATTTTTATTAATTTTTTGCAAAAGAATGAAGAGTTTTTGCCTCAGTAAACACTTTTCCTTAAGTTGATATTTTCTCAGGTCATATTCTAGAATAAGCAAAAATTTGAAAATTGGCGGCAGGATAGCTTTCTTTAAAATGCTTTGAGCGAACATAACTTTGCAATTTTTAAAATGTTTGGTCTAATCGTTAATATTGCACATATACACTTCACACCGCATAATTATAATAATAATATGTCTCATATCATATATTTCTGTTACACCATGAATATGACTGGAATATGTTATTATTATTTTTATTTTTTATTTAAAAATAAAATTGTTGGTTGAAATGTATTAAAAAATAATTATATCAAAATATTGTTTACTATCAATTATATTACCAAAATAGCAATGTTTATACATTGTCAATATGACCTAGTTAAAACTATCTTTCTTTAAATAAAATTTGTTCCATTACGCAAACGTAAATGATTCCTTAGTTGCTGTAATTGTTTATTAAACGAATTAGGAAATTACCAAAGGGCACAGAATAATACGCTGATACGCGTCGACTTGAAATGCAGTTTAATGTTGAAGCTTTGGATGTTGCATAACAAAGTTAGTGAAGTTGCCTGTTCGAAGAGACATGGCGAACAATTCAGTGGACAATTAGCACTTGGGAAATGGCAGTCGCATCTATCTGGGTCAGACTATAATTATACCTAATGCCGAACTAGTGCTGCCACTCACTACTAATAAATGAATATTAACCATTGATTGTCTATCCTACTGTACTTCACAAGGACCTAATGCACTTAGGATGTAACCTCAGAAATACTATCGATTTATAACTGCTAGATCTAATATATAATCTCTTATGGCAGTGCGTAACTAAAGGTGTCTTGTTCACATATATAAATTATAAAATAGGTGTAATAATGGCTGTTTAATTACTTGTCACTGCAGTTCAGGTACCCTTTGCCGCAAAACTGATCAGAGAATTTCAGCTTATTAGAGAATCCCATAGTAGGCCAGTCAGGAAAAGGATCATTTTACGAAATTTCATTTACCCGTAATTTTATTTTTTTACAGTATAGTTTGGGATATCCACAAACATATGCCAACTATCTGCACGCGTGATAGGTTTGGCAACACAGTTTAAAATTCAAAAATCGTCCATTTTTTGCCATTTTTTTGCCATTTTTCGATTTATTTGCATTATAACTCGTAAATGAAGCAATGTTCGAAAATATATCAAGCCAGAAAAGTTCAGAAAACTGATTTTGAATATTCTATTATTCTTGACATTTTCACAGAAAATTCTTCGTTTAAGAGCTACAGATGAAAGAACAATGCTACTTTTTTTTTAAGTGAATATAATACATATTAATATGAAATATATCATCGGTATAATGTAAATTATGTTTAAATGTCCAATTTACAATAGAAATAAAATATATTTACAGGCCTATATATAAATTACATGTTAAATAGAACAAAAAATAATAAAACTTTTCAGGTATTGAGGTATTAAAATGATGGGAAAATAAATAACTCTTAGACGAAGAATTTTCTGGGAAAATGTCAAGAATAATAAAATGTTCAAAATTAATTTTTTCATATTTTCGAACAATGCTTCATTTACAATTTATATTGCAAATAAAGCGAAAAATGGCAAAAAATTGACGATTTTTAATTTTAACGTGTGTTGCCCCACCTGTCACGCGTGTGGATTAGAGTGGGTCGAAAAACATAATTTTTTTTTTTCGGAACGCTTTAGAGCGGAAAAGTTGCCTATTATAATAAAAAGAAAAACGGCATAAAGAAAATTAAAATCGGTTAACATCTTCCGTTCGCGCATGTACTTAAAGTTTATGAAAAATTGCAAAAATCACGACATTTTTGTAATTTTTTTCTGTTAGTTAAAACTCTTAAAATAAACACGCTTTAGTTTTTATGCTTGTTTTATGGTTTAAATAACCTAAATAAATAAAATTCTGATCAATAACACAGCCACACAAGAAAAATAAAGTGTCTTGACCCCAGAGACTGACTAGGTAGATTTTATGTTTTTCGGGTCGCTGAATCCGAATCCGGGGTCCATTTGATCCCATATCATCAGGTCTAAGGTCATTTGAAGGTCAAATTGAGATATGACCGTGAAAAAATCCGTAAAAATTTATGTGTATGTTTTTGAGGTTGCTGAATCCGAATCCGGGGTTTATTTGATCCCATGTCATCAGGTTTAAGGTCATTTGAAGGTCAAATTGAGATATGACCGTGAAAAATTCCGTAAAAAAATTATGTTTATGTTTTTGAGGTTGCTGAATTCGAATCCGGGGTTATTTGATACCATCATGTCAGAATCACGGTCAAATGAAGGTCAAACACATGAAATTCAATAATACAATCTTTTTTGATCCCGGATTCTGAAAAAGCAGAAAATTTTACGTCCAAATACATCCTGAACGGTTTATGGAACCGATTTCTTAGGTCATTTGTTGGTTATCAAGCGGTCAAATGCTTATTTTCCATTTCTTAGCTGATATATCGATTGTAAATCGAAAACTTGCGTCTATGACTAGTGACCTTTAAGTTTTTGTGGTCGTTTATCATGATCCCGGTATCCATTTGATACCATGATGTATAAGCTGAGGTCAAACGCTATAGTTCGAATGATAATAATTTTTTGGACCCTGAAAGATCATCTGCAGGTCAAATACAGATTTCTTTTGAATCTTTCAACTGAATTGTGAAACCGTCAGCATTAGCGTTACCCGATGTACACCACGAAGAGGTTGCGTGAACGGATTTTGTACATCATAACGGGCTTACTCCGTTGCCCGCCGTCACCGCGAGGAGGTGCCCTGGATACAGACACAAGTGCTATGCTGATTTGGGTGTAAAGGTTGTTCCATGCAAAGAAATTTCATGATAAGTTGCAGACCGAGAAAATGAGTTCCATAATTACAGTGGCATGGTTTGGAGTTGTAAAGCTCAACAACTTTAATTATAAAGAACAGAATTTTTGCTATGAGAGACTAAGTAATAAAATTATGAGGTTACTGGGTTATGGGATTATTGAGCAATGTGGTCATTCGAGTAAACGGATTCATCAGCAGATTTGGATTTAGGTCTTTGGACTTAAAAATGTAGTTTAAATCATCTCAAAATAGTTTAATACCTCCATATGAAACCCAAAGTTTAAACGGGGTTAAAAAATTTATATTATTCGAATTATGGCGTTTGACCTTTGATTGACCTTGGTTTATACGTCATGGTATCAAATGGATACCGGGATCGTGATAAGCGACCACAAAAACTTGAAGGTCACTAGTCATAGACGCAAGTTTTCGATTTACAATCGATATATCAGCTAAGAAATGGAAAATAAGCATTTGGCCGCTTGATAACAAACAGATGACCTAAGAAATCGGTTCCATGAACCGTTCAGGACGTATTTGGACGTAAAATTTTCTGCTTTTTCAGAATCCGGGGTCAAAAAAGATTGTATTATTGAATTTCATGTGTTTGACCTTCATTTGACCTTGATTCTGACATGATGGTATCAAATAAACCCCGGATTCGGATTCAGCAATCTCAAAAACATAAACATAAATTTTTTGCGGAATTTTTCACGGTCCTATCTCAATTTGACCTTCAAATGACCTTAAACCTGATGACATGGGATCAAATGGATCCCGGATTCGGATTCAGTAACCTCACAAACATGAACATACATTTTTTACGGAATTTTTCACGGTCATATCTCAATTTAACCTTCAAATGACCTTAAACCTGATGACATGGGATCAAATAAAACCCAGATTCGGCAACCTCAAAAGCATAAACATAATTTTTTTACGGAATTTCTCAGGGTCATATCTCAATTTGACCTTCAAATGACCTTAAACCTGATGACATGGGATCAAATGGACCCCGGATTCGGATTCAGCGACCCGAAAAACATAAAGTCTAGCTAGTCAGTCTCTGGGTCAAGACACTTTATTTTTTTTGTGTGGCGTGTAATCTAATTTTTTCCGTTCGCGCAACGTCTTAGAAAAAATAGAAATAAACCAATTTTTCGCAATTTTCACTGTGCAACTCTTCGCTCGTGTTGCTAGAACAAAACGACCCAAAACTCACCACGTGGAGGTGGTTGCACGTCGAGTTCCACCCATACCCTACCTAACCAACCATTCAATTGTTGGGTTTGGTATTTACATTGTATTTACAACTATTTACAGACATTTTCCATAGGTAACACAGTAAGCCAAATATATGAGTACCATGAGTAGGATTCTTTGGCTTATTGTGTTTTTTACTTTTTCTTTTTATATCTACTACACATTTAAAGTCTGATTTTTTGGAGAAATGAAGCATAACCGATCTAGAATTCAGTGTTGCTCGGATATTGCCAACTCTAGCTTCATGTCCACATATTTTATTCGAGGCCTCTGTCGCACCTTTCCACAGCCTGGGTGTGACAGAGAAACTTTTGTATTTCTCTGGTGGGCTTAGTGTCAGAATCGATGAGTAATTTAATATCATCTTCACTTAGGTCCCGCAGCATTGGGGGAGGATACAATACACAAGAATTCCAATTAATAATTTCAGTCTAATCGGAAGCTTGAAAGTGTATCTTCCGTGGTACATAATTTCTAACAGTCTTCTTCTTTGGTTCTTTGGTTTGACTTGCTTTTAAGATCCTTCTGTAACCAAGTTCCCGAATATGTTCTCTTTCATCGACAAGCATTGCCAACAGAATATTCTCTGGGTGCGCAAAGAACGCATTTCGTTCTATTACTGGATCGACAACTTTTAGTAATTCGTCGCATAAATACCGTGATGTTTGGATTGCTTGAAAGACATGTTTTGGTCCGTCAGTAAAATATTTGCTCTTCTTTAGGGCAAACCGCACAGGCATGTATGATTTTAAGATAAAGACAACTTTATGTTTCCGGATGGATCTGATGAACCTATATACAACCTAAGGACTCAGTTGGCCGCAATTAGCCATCTGAAATGGGACAAAGGACCAGAGTCCCCATTTGCCAAGTCTTCTGGACAATGTTCCAAAGCGATTGCATTTGAAATGTCCAACAAATATTGTTGGTCTCTGCTCAATATATTCCTGTCTATATCAGGAATTGAACAATCTATGAGTTCATAATCGACCACAGGGAATTTTTGACAGCAAGTGAGCTGCTGTCCAATTGACCCACTAAAAGATTTAGGCCTTTCAGTTTGACCGTCAGCATGTTAGAAAATGTGGCGAAAAGGAAGTTCATTAAAATGTAGGAGGCATATGCAAATATTTTACTGACGGACAAAACATATCTTTCAAGCAATGCAAACATCACGATATTTATCCGACGAATTACTTAAAGTTAATAGAACGAAATGTGTTCTTTGCGCACGCAGAGAATGTTCTGTTGGCAATGTTTGTCGATGAAAGAGAACATATTCGGGAGCTTGGTTACAGAAGGATCTTAAAAGCAAGACAAACCGTCTCAAAGAAGACTTTTAAAAATTTCGTACCACCGAAGATAAATTTTCAAGCTTCCGATTACAATGAAATTATTAATTAGAATTCTTGTGTGTTATGCTGCGGGACCTAAGTGAAGATAATATTGAATCACTCATCAATTCTGAGTGAGTTTTGCGTTGTTTTGTTCTAGCAACACGAGCGAAGAGTTACACGCTGAAAATTGCGAAAAATTGGTAAATTTCTGATTTTCTAAGACGTTGCGTGAAGAGAAAAAAATAGATTATTGGTCAGAATTTAATTTATTTAAATTATTTGAACCATAAAACAAGCATAAAAACTAAAGCGTGTTTATTTTAAAAGTTTTAACTAACAGAAAGAAATTACAAAAATATCGTGATATTTGTAATTTTTTATAAACTTTAAGTACGATGCGCGAACGGAAGATGTTAACCGATTTTAATTTTCTTTATGGCGTTTTTCTTTAAAAAAAAATTGCGGGTGAACGACATTTCGCACAAAAAACTATTCCGACTGGTCTATAGTCTCCAGCTAATGTTACTGTATGTTTATCGAGATATAACAATATATAACTTTCATAATAGAAAAGTACAGGGAAAGAAGAAAACGTTATAAATTAGCATGTTCAAAATAAGGCTTCTGATGTCCGAGCTGGTCAAACTTTTTTCAAATTTCATTGTCATTGTAAAATTTGAACTAATCTTTCCATTTGATCCTACATATTTTCTCTGAGATATAAATATGTGTGACAAACATATGACCAAATATCTTTGAGTGTACCTTCGTGGTATTATTATTATTATTAGGAACGAGAGCAGATTCTAGGATCCGCAGTACTTAGGAAGGATAGCCGTCCATTCCAGAACAGATCCCATAGTTTCTCCGGCTGTAAAAGTTGCTTTTGGAGGTACCTATGCCTTGATGTTCCTAATGGTGTGAAATTGTATAGAATGTGAATGATGATTTCATTCTCCACTCTACACATCTGTAAAAAGTATCGTTCTTTAACCTCATTGTATGTAGGTGTTTATTCAGAGCAGTGTACTGCTACTAGATCTACCATATGTCTTATTTTTTCCCTATAGAGACAATGCTAACCAATTTACGCTGGAGTCAGTTTAAGGGCCATTTTGGGGACTTGAGCAAAACAGTTGTTGAACTGTATCATGACCTAGTCTCGTAGCTCTGAATGAGTTATACTTCTTAGTAAATCGAATGCTGGCTCAGGGCCATGGAAAGGACATTCTCCCGACAGATGCTCTGTTCTTTCATTGCCCCCCCACACACCAGTGTGCCTGGCTACCCATATGAGTTCGACTAAGTTGTGTTCACACAGCTGTATATGGAATAGCGAACTTATGGACGGGTAGACAGCGGTCATTATCTGGCTGAGGGATGACTTGGTTCCCTACAAGTAGACCTAGAGCCTCAGTGAAGAATGTGTTTGCAAAATTCCTGACTTTCAGTTCCACTTCAGTATCCAAGAATGGCCTCCATTACAACTGTTGGAGCTGTTGCCCAGCTATCAATGTTTTATTCACTACTAACTCGTCTCGGATTTTCCGGAACTCGGTCCTTGACGCACATCTGCTTCGGGCAGAGAGCTGAGAGTTAGCGTTCACATTGTACCTTTTTAATCACTGCTCTTTAATGACTTCCATTTAATGTAGAAGTATAACACACTACTGAAATAAATTATTGAAATGTGGATGCCTCTTACAACGGGCATATATGCGGCTTTCTTTCTGTTTATCGTTGTCATTTTAAGGTGGAACACTGTTATGATATATTGGTGTTTGTAGTTTAGTCGCTATGTACAAATAAAAAATTATGTGGTGGGAGCAGCGTAGTTACTTCAATAATACTGGCAATACTCTAATATATAAGCATTCAATGGCTCAGCTCGTCTTGTGCAATGCAACAGGAAACCAGCGAGAGTATATTTCCTAAGAAAGCTTCTCTGGAGCTTTTTGGGGTTCGGAATCCATGTTAAACTATGTTTTGTTTCACATTATTTGTAGCAACTTCTATCGATATAGGCTTAAAGGAAATCATATGGGGGGAAACGACATCTACCTATCTATAGTTGGGCAAGTAGATATAAGAGATGTTTACTTAAACCCGCGGATAGTACAAAAAACAACAGACCTCGGCCGCACTTTATACCTTCCGCACCGGCCTCATTGTTTGAACGAAAGCCAGCTCAGTTGTTTGTGCCAATTAAAGAAATGTTCCTACTAAGTTGTACCTATCTAATTTTATTTTCTCAGTTTATTGACATGTTTCTTGAAGCATAATGCTCTATCATATTTTATTTCTATTTCCAGGCTGTGGTTTCTTCCCTAGCTGTAGTTGAGTAGTTGGTCTTGATCTTCATCTTTATAATCACATCATCGCAAAATTTTGTGATTTGATAGGTTAGTGTTCGTAATAAACGTCTCCATGATTAGGGTGTTGTTCGGATGCAGTGAAAGTGTTAGTTGATGGTCTTCGGCGCATAGAATGTTATCAATATAAATTTCGAGTAGGGACTTTTCAGAGAAATACGAGATGTGGGGGAGCACTTCGGAAATGGCGGTTGTAAATATATTTATGTAATTTAATAATACAAGAAGGAATGCCCGTCATGCAGAGTATATAAACTCACAGTACGGGGTGTCAGACCTTGTTAAAGATTTTCTCTAGATGAAATGCAACAGTCCCTCTTAGTTGATTGACCTCTGCTTATGTTTGTGGTCGCGAGCTCGGTGACTCAGAACAGCTGTTGGGTGGTGGGTGGAATAATTATGGCGGAACGCATTTTGGAAATCATTAAAGACTTTGTTTTCTTTTATTACTTAGAAGGAGACGGGGAATTGAGAAATGTTGGCATGGGAGGCTAGGAGACTGATAGGACATCAGACTAGATTTATTTGGGGATAGAATAATTTTGATAATATATAAAAAGGTGTTTAGAAATAGATATTTTGGTGCGTAATTCGACATGTTGCTATACCACGTGCTTTGCAAAAGTTAACTGATAAGGAAAACTGCTGAACAGGAGAAAATTGCTGAGTCTTCTACATGATGTAGAATTTTTTTAATTAGATATGTTGGGAATTTTTTTATTGCATTGCAGGTGTGCGAAAGAACTAAGATAGATGTGAATAGCGAGAAGACACTACTTGGAGTTATAAGAAGTCGGTGATATATCTGTTCTGTCAATCATCCTCCGCTTATCACAACCATGGACTATCCATACTTTCAGAAGATTATCTCCTACACCATCACCCAGCCTCCTTTATAACTAATGATGTCTACTATATTATATCGAGCATATCTTTCATTCGGTACCTGTACATTTGTCGCTGATATTTAAGTGAAATCTGGATTTGTCAGGAAATAAAACAGTGTTCTAATCATCACAGTTATAGGTTAAAGTAAATAGTTCTTACAAGGTATTTCTGATTGTGCCGGGGCCTTGAGACTATGCTCATCATTGCTCATTTTTTCAAAATTATTATGCATTTTGTGATATGCTGACAAACATAAATAGGATAAACATTAAACATCTAAGTATAAGGTTATGGTATAAAATTTACTAGTCGCGCTATCAACTTAATTAATTCGTCTTCGTTCTTAACATTATGATAATATTTATTTGAAATTCTATTTAAACTGTAATAGATATAAAAACAGTGAAGAAATATACTCTTCAAATATGAATATGAATTCCAACAAATAAATGATAATAAAATATAATAAGTACTATGGCACATATTTTATATACACTATGCAACTATTAATATTTAATATAATAAAAACAGTAATTAGAGGTTGAAACATTATATTTACTTAATAAAAGGGACTTTTTATTATTTAAAGGATAATTATCGAAAACATTTTAAATAATAAAATACTTGTTAAAGGAGAAAATTACATGAAAATAAGAATTTGTAGAAATGTAAGAAGTTGTCATTTTGAAATATTTTAAGTGGTCATATATCGATGCCTCCCCTAGACTAGACGTAGTAAATGGAGAGCAGTAGTAGTAGCGACGTGACCAACAGTATTATACTCTTCTCTGTCGCGATTCGAAGTCAAGTGTGTCCGGCGCATATCAGATCCTCTGCAAATGTTTTTGTTTTCTTACCTACCATGTTCTCAGTGCATTTATATTCATCGATGTGTAGATAATCTGTATGAGTCTAATAGACACGGGTCAAAATCCATTTACCTTATTTGATTGATTGATTTACCAGCATGCGGTAGGCATTGCTGCCACTCCCAGGTATACAGCTGGGCCTGCTACGTCCACGCTGGGTTGGATTAGCGTCATGCTTGTTGCCAGCAGCGAGAGCCACATGGCGCATGGTAAAGGAATGTTGGATGGGAGGTGTAGGTATTTGTGAGATACGTTACCGCATTGTGTAGTAAGGAAGCGTTTAAGCTCCCTTTTTTGCGTTTTTGGTTCTGGATTTCTGCCTCTTCTGAGTCTTTTTGTGACATGTCGCCTCGTTGTGTCGTGATTTGTAGTGTTTTTGCTCCTCTTTTTATGTTTCTGCTTCTTCGAGTCTTCTTTTTCTGAGTCTTCTGATTCCTCAGTTTCCGATGCTGGGTTGGATTTGGGTCATACTTATTGCCAGCAGCGAGAGACACATGACGCATGGTACAGGAGTGGGGGATGGGCATTGTAGGTGTTTGTGAAATGCGTTGCCGCGTTGTGTTCGTGATATTTAATGTTTATGCTCCTTTTTTTGTGTTTCTGCTTCTACAGATTTTCTTCTTCTCCTTCTGAGTCTTCTGATTCCTCCGTTTCTGGTTTTAGTAGAGTATATATTAGGATGGTCCTTAAAAACTAACTTTTAAAATTTAGCCGGGGCACCCTCTTATTTTGTTCTATGGTATAAAAAAAGACCCATAAAAATTTCAGATTTTTAAATAATGTTTTAGGGGTCGCTACCAAGTCTTGAATTTTCAAGATAACCGAGAATTTTTGCCAAATTTTTATCAAAACTAATCAAATAAACATCAGAATGACATGATCATCAATTAAATTAATAAAATAGGACAGTACGTTGTCCCCCACTTTAATCTCAACTCAACTGTATTTGATTAACAACTTTTTCATTTATATTATTTTATATATAACATTGTAATTGCTGTACAGTTGTACATATTAATTACATGTTTAATGGACATAATTTCTTTGTAACTGAATTTAATTATTAATTCTTAACTAGTTTTTTTTTTAATTTTGAAACTTTACGGGGCGGTAGCGACCTCTAAAACTGAGTTAAAAAATCCCAAAAAATCCCAGTAATTCTTTTTAATAGAGTAGATCAAAATGGCAGGGTGCCCCAAAGAAAATTAAAAAAAAAATTTTACTCTAATTTAAGGGCCACCCTAGTATATATCTGTAGGTATTTGTGAAATGCGTGGCCGTATTGTGTCATTATATGGAGTGTCCGTACTCCTCTTTTTGTATTTCTGCTTAGACAAATCTTCTTCTTCTTCTAAGTTTTCTGAGTCCTCGGTTTCTGATTCTGGTAGAGTATATATCGCTGCGATTTCTTTGTGAAATTCATTTTTTGCCCTCGCTTTCTTTCCCAGTATGTTTGGTCCTTTCCCAGTTAGTTAATGATCCTCTCGGTTGTTGTTTTACACGTGTAACCTGGTCTACCTATTTTTAGTGTAGAATTTAATGTAGAATTTTTCACTTAAAACGAGTGCTATTTTGACCTAAAAAATCTCGCTTGATAATTTACCTAAGAAAATATTATGACCATACTTTAAGAGTAATGCATTTGATTATTGCGGGTGTTATGCTAATGTAGAAGTTTTTCATTTAACAACGGTCTTTGGCGCCCTCTCTTTTCATTTCTTTGCACTGAGAGATTTAATCACAAATATTAATTAAATATCAGCCATATCACTCAATTGTTGTTATGCCAGCATGTACCACTCTATGTAGAATTTTTCACTTAACAACGAGCGCAATTTCGACCTGAAAACTCTCACTTGATAATTCACCTAATAGAATATTATGAGCATACTTTTGATTATTAAGGGTTGAATTTATATTAAATTCGCCTGAGTATTTTTAATAATTATGAAAAATATTATATGAAGGTTAACATAAGAAATTTATATGACCACACTTTACGAACAATACTTTATTGATTATTTCGGGTACAATATTTAAAGAAAAACTGATTAAGGACCGGTTTAACAGTGCGCGGTTAAGCACTTTATCCTACAGATAAATTAACTAGAAGTTTAGAATGTGCTTCTAATAAACATTTCAATATTCACTGATAAACCGGTGCTAAATCTAAAACCCATTTCAAACAGACAGATATATCATCGGTCAATTTTACTTGTAACAGGTAACTAGATTTTGATATTCGCAAGTTATCTCATAGTGTTATTTTCTAGTTTGACGGTGTATATATGAATATGCAATAAATACTTTTAAATATTAATTACTTTATGATGCACATATGCATATGCATATTATGCTCTATACATAAATAAAATATTTTTGTTTATAAAGTATTCATATCAAAATTATAAAAATACACTAAAATAACACTGTTAAAATGTTAAATGCAGACAGATATGTAAAAATTATATACATTTTTTTATCAGCTGAATCCGTATTTAGCTTTAATAAATATTATAATCATACAAAATATATATCTGAAATTTCATAATATATCGATAACGCTTTTCCAGAATTTATTATTTAATATACTGCTAAAATATTTAAATAATTAATATGGAGCATAAAATAGCTACAATTGACAGAAATAAATAATAAAGCTTCAATTATTGATGAAAAATAAAAAAAATAAGTATTTGACGTAAAGGTTTAATAATAAATAATTATAACCATATGTTTGGTCTTTCTCTATAATTACATGTATTACAGAATATATAAATATAGATAATTTAAAACCATAATATGTCCGATAAACTGGGCTTATATAAAGTAATATTTCGACCTATGCCTATGTGTCATGGAACCTCATCTCTGACACACAACCCATAAGGAGCCCGTGTGCTTACGGGGCCCAAAGTAAGTTTTTTGTCCAAAACTATTAAAAGTGAGAGTGACATTAAAAGTCTGAGAAACTTGAATCCATTTCCAGCACAACGTCAGTTTGACAGCTGTTAAAAAATATTCTTCTCCTGAAACCTTTTGTCAGTTTGACATCTGACATTAGTGATAAGCAAGCAAACAACAACCTTCCTCGACCCATTGAGTGAAAAATCGGTCGAGGCCAGAAGATACAAATAATATGTATCAGCTCAAATTGAAACGGTCCACTATAAACACTTCACCGGCCACAGCTGGCAGAGAAGCTGTAAACAAAGAATTACATGGTTTTGAAAAATAAATAAAAAAATATGATTAAATGAGATCGTTCATATTTTTAGTGCTCTTTTCGGCTTCAAAGATCCACCGAGTGGGGAGGTTTCAGCCGCTTTCCGTAGCTGTCGATTTTCTTTTTTTTGAAACCAGGAATTTCCCTCGAGAAAAAAAATGAAAATGAAACATTTATAATAATAATGTTTTTCATATAGTGTTAAATTTTTACCATACAGATTTGTGTTCCATTTAAAATGTAACGAAAACCAGTTATTCTGAATTGAATGTAATTTACAAATTAAAAGGGTATTTAATTAAAATATTTTTGTTCATTTGAACGGGCGTGACATAGATTTGAGGAGCAAGCTCATGTTAATGTGCCGTTGAAATTATACTAGTGTGGTTCATTTAAAATGCGGCGTTGTTAAACAATTGCGAATATATAAAAGAAAAACAAGAGCTTTTTAAAACAGAAATTTAAAATTTCCGTGAGCATGCAATCACATGCGGTTTTACCTCTTTCACACAACATGTTTAAAAAAATATCCACTGCATCATTGAAACATTTGCAAACTTCATTTGCATAAATGTGGGTGGAAAGCCAATGGATAATGTTAATTATAATTGCGTTTTGACAACATCTGGCATATGGGGTCAGCCACAATTCTGACCGAACGTCACGTTCAGAATGCGACTATTAGTCCGTGGTGACGCCCTGGCGATATCACCTATCAACCCCTCTGTGAGATCGCTTACCGTCACTGTCACTTAATATTCCCCACTTTAGCTCAATCTACATATATTAATAAATACGAGGACGTTTTTGAATATTTTCCATATATCATTTTCATCGTCGCCAGCAAAATTTGCATTTAGTTGTATCTGTTTGCCAAAAAAGGGGTTGATTGAAATAAAAAACGTTCTGTAATTAAGTATATACTTGACTGCGCATATGGGATGAACCAAATACGCGCCAAAATAGAAGAGATATATTAATATAAATTCGTTCTGATATTGTGAATGGAAATTATTTGGAAAATTTACAATAAAACGAAAGTTTTCAATACGTTTCAATTTTAGAATTCATATTGCGAAACATTTTATAACAAACAAATGATTTAATATTGAGAACTATACTGAATATGTTAATATGATATTTTTAAAAGAAACGACTATGGTGAAAAATCCAAAGAAATATACGTTCCATTATTTCGTAATTTAAAAATTTTCGTACACGCAGTGCCATTCACACGACTGAGACGAACTTTTCAACGTCTCATTTTTGAAAATCCACCAGGCCATGTTAAAATTTATAAAAAATGATAAAATCAAATTATTTGTCATAATAGTAAAGTTGACCGCAGATTTAACAGGCACTCAAAAAATGTCGGCGCCTTTGACCCATCAAAGACGCCGCATCGCAAGCCCAATGATGCCGACATTTTTTTAAGTGCCTGTGGCTCTTATCCCGCGACAAGAAAAGTTTTAGGGAAGGGCGCTGGATGGCGACTTCATGCCGAATGGAGGATTACTATTCTTTACCAAAGTTTTACAAAATGAAAAAAGTATAACATGAAGATGCGGACCTTTCCCTAGGAATAATTTAAAGGCGAAGAGAAATTCTGTTATCCTTATCATAATACAACCGCTGAGCATACTTCTGTATGTCATTCATTTACCAGAGATTCACCCATTTGGATTTGTTGGTAATTGTCCAGTGATTAAAAAAAATTGGGTGATGGTCTGTGCGAGTGGCCATTTTGGAAAATCGACGTCATCACTAGTTTAAATATATGACATGACTAATATATATAAAAAAACAATATATGACTCCTTAATCTATTATTTTAAACAGTAGACGTAATAATTTCCGTTGCAATATTAGGATACTTATTACGACAATCAATAATGGCTACACTTCTGCAATGACAGGAAATGCAACAAAGTATTCCATTTGAAAAACATGAATCTCTTGCACACTTTAGACATAAACAACTAGGCACAAGTTCGTTGTTGGGAGGAAACAGTGAAGTTGTACGTGAGGGCTGTAAACAATCACCTACATCTTCGTAACCAAACTGTATAGAATCAAGTTGCGTCATCATTTAAACATGTTGATTGATTGATTGATTGATTTACCAGCGTGCGGTAGGCATTGCTGCCACTCCCAGGGTTGTACAGCTGGGCTTGCTACGTCCACGCTGGGTTGGACTAAGGTCATGCTTGTTGCCAGCAGCGAGTGCCATGGCGCATGTTAAAGGAATGTGGAATGGGAGGTGTAGGTATTTGTGAGATGTGTTACCGCATTGTGTCGTGAGGGAGCGTTTAGCTCCTTTTTTTGTGTTTTTGATTCTGGGCTTCTGCCTCTTCCTAAGTCTTCTTGTGAAATATTTTTTCGCGTTGTGTCTTTTTGTGTTTCTGCTTCTTCGAGTCTTCTTTTTCTGAGTCTTCTGATTCCTCGGTTTCCGATATTGGGTTGTCAGCAGCGAGAGCCACATGATGCAAGGTACCTGAGTGGGGGATGGGCAGTGTAGGTGTTTTTGGAATGCGTTGCCGCATTGTGTTCGTGATATTTAATGTTTATACTTCTCTTTTTTCTGTTTCTACTTCTACAGATTTTCATCTTCTCCTTCTGAGTCTTCTGATTCCTCCGTTTCTGGTTCTGATAGAGTATATATCTGTAGGTATTTGTGAAATGCGTGGCCGCATTGTGTGTCCTTTCCCTTGTCAGTACCAGTTAAATTTAAGCTTTGGATGGTTCTATACAACTATCTAGCACATATAAATTATTATATCAATGTTTCTTGGGATGTTTTGGATGATTAAAGAAGTAATTTGTTGTCTTCTAGGTATTTTCATAATATATGCTTCAGATTCTAGTGTGGAGGCTTAGCAAAAAGATCGTGACCTGCTGCATAAAAGCGCCAAATTTTGCACACTTCTTATATACCCTCAGTACTATCAATTCAGTGTGGGGTGCCGGATTTCAGTGCCCGCCATCTTGAAATAAGACGCCATCTTTGTTTTCTTTGGACTGTGCCTGTACATTTTCGACTTTTATTTGGTTTTTACTAAATATCTCCCCTACTTCTGGATTTGTATCAAAAAGGATTTAAATTAAACTAAATCTGCTACAATTTGAGACCAGAGCCGCTTTTGTAACTTTAATATTTTGTGAGATACAAGCTTCCAAAGTTTTGGACTTTTTTCAAGTTATTACGAAAACCTGTATTTTTTTCCGGTTTCGCTAAATATCTCCAATGCAGTCAGTTTTACAGCAAACATTATTTTATTAATGTTTAAGAGGAATAAATAGGCTACAATGTGAATAAAGAAAGACATCGATACAATCACAATTTGCTGAATGAATTTGACCATGTTACAAACACAATTCTTAGAGCATAGAGGTTCAGCCTTACATTCGCACTTGATTAATTCCCTACAGCTTTTGCTTGCTTCCGGTATGGACATCCAAATTGGTTGCCATGTCTCTTCGTTTCTTTTCCATCTAAAGTTAGCCCGAGTAGGTGCATTTTGGAGTGATTTCACACTGGTTAACCAGATGCTAGATTGATAGATGCGGTGATTAGTCTGTTGAATGAGGGCATCCTGTGTAGGCGGTAGACTTTGCATCACCTTTACTTTGTGAAGAGATCCTCTCTGAGCTTGTTGATGCTGTCAAGTTCTGTTGTGCCATCGTACAGAATGCATGTGAATCGTTCTATAAGTTCAAATTCCTTTGTTTTAGCATCTACTGGCTGAAATGGATGTTTTGCAGAGAAGCTAAATCTTTCAGTGCCGGGAAGGTATGCTTTCCATGTCTTCCATGCTGACTTTTCCCCTAACCAAAAAATTGTGATGTAGTGTCTGAACCAGCTCTTGGCAGATGATATGATAATATCGGAGGTGTTTCCCTTACCAAATGCAATTCAAAGTTGAATATTAGGTTTGTAAGTTTGTAGCTCGAAAAAGATGCCTATTAGTACCACAATAACATCTGTGTCAACTGTACTTATGAGGATGTTTGTTGCACCCTTTTGTAATGCATTCAATATATGAAGACACATTCTGATATCAGCTTCTTCGCGGCCAGTTTCGGACATCAGTGCACTGCTATTTTTTGAAATAACAGATTTACATCATAGGTGATGTATATTTCGTTAGCTTCTTGTACATCATAAGCTGCGACTGCATCACTTAGTAGGGTAAACAGTTCTGTCTTGTTCTCTGAATTCTTCAGGAATGTAAAAAAATTTTTGGGGAGTGTGGTTTCCCTTGTGACTTTTCTCCTTTCTCCCTTCCCTCTCTTCACACGTGTAGTTTCCTTCAGACTATCTAGCTTATATATATGTCCCATACAACATCGATTCTTAGGCAATCCCGAAGTTGTCTCTTGATCCATGGTAAGAGGACCATATCACTATATTCTTCAAATGTACATGCATCATATTTAGGAAGTGCATGTACAATGGCAGGTCTATCAAATATTTTGGCATCAAAGTTTGATACATCGTGGTCTTTAATTGAAGATAGGTAGGACAGTAAATCTGATTTATCGTCAATCAGTCGTAAATCCCCGTGATTACTCAAAGACGGAGGCTAAGTATTTAGAAAGTCTGGATGCTTGTATCTCGCAAAATATTAAAGTTACAAAAGCAGATCTAGTCTAAAGTTGTAGCAAATTTAGTCTAGATTAAAATTGATTCGAATAGTGTTGCTGTAAACCTAACCGATTTTCGTAATAACCTGAAAAAAGTTCAAAACTTTGGAAGCTTGTACCCCGCAAAATATTAAAGTTCTCAAATTGTAGCAAATTTAGTTTAAATTAAATCCTCTTTGCCACAAACCCAGAAGTTGGGGAGATATTTAGTAAAAACCAAATAAAAGTCGAAAATTTACAGTTACAGTCCAAAGAAAACAAAAGATAGGGTCGTGTTTCAAGATGGCGGATACTGAATTGATAGTACTGAGGGTATATAAGAACTCTGCAAAATTTGGCGCTTTAATCCAGCATGTCACGATTCTGCCTAGTATTTGCACTAAGCCACCACACTATTCCTTCTTTAATTCATTTCTACATAGTGGGATTAGATCAGTATAAGGAGTGTAATTAATTTTTTTTCTATTATTCGTAATCGATTCCTCAGCTAAATAATGTACTCGCTTGTTATAGGCAAAACCTCATTGTACCGTTATCCACATACTCTTAATACCTAAGTGTATTAGTATATCTGGCGTACCATGTTAGTAAGTTTTTAGTATTTCCTTCATACTAGGTGCTTTTGCATTCTTTAGGTTTTTCACGACTTCTTTGATATCATAACGTAAATGTGGTGCCTCTAAGATTAATTACACAATATACATCTTTTATTATTTAAATAGGTATTTACAGTCGGCAACTCCCGGCTACAACTTTCATTCATTGGTGATATTCTCATTAAACATAAAGATTTAAAGTAAAATTGATATCACCTAATTTATGTATACTTTGTTAAAATGATGAGAGACATGATTTTGATTATTACAATTTAGATATTTTGTAGATCTTCGTATTTTTATGTGCCTTATAAAAAACCTTAATGGTCTAAATTTACAATAAAACATAGTTTATATAAAACAAACACAGTTTGTACGCTCTGATTATGACCCTATATGACTATAATTCAATTTCAAAAGGGAATATTTTACTTCCTCATAACTTGAAAAGCAGTCATAGCCGAGACTTGTGCCCATGAGAATTTTTGCCCAGAAAAGCAAAACTACAACATATCCAAATTTCAGAAAATTCGAATGAGAGCCAATTTCCATAAGGTTTGTGGGGGGTCCTTTGAAATAAAAGTTTAAGACCTACATATGTCATCATGTTTAATAAGTATTCTCAATTAGCAACGGCTGACTACAACTTTCATTTATTTATGCATTAGAATATTATTGATATATTATACTGTAAGAAAAACGATAATATAATATCCATTACATTGGCATCTTTAAACAAGTCATTTGAGAAGTAAGTTTATTCTTTATTAAGAATAATTTTCAATAGCCTCTTTAGCAAAGAGGCCAGGTGTTTCAAATGTGGGTAGAGAACTCCTTCCCAGCCTGGAATCCCGTATATAGTTGAAGCAGTCTTAACAGTATGCGGGGTTATGAAGTTATGAGGGGCGAAAGGAATGGATAGGCGGCAAATAGATCTCCCGTCTTTCCTCCACTTTTACATTAAGTGAGAGAGAAGATACCGGCGATTTCATGTCAACTATCTGACGTGGCGTGTGGGCGTAAACTTGTGAGTGTATTGTTTAGTCCAGGACCGCAATTAGAGACAACGCAGTGGAGCTTATACTGTCAGGATGAAGATATAATTCGATAATTACTTTATTTGGTAATGTGTTTTTGAAAATAATTTTAGTAAGTTTTGTTACCAATTCATAGCAGTGCTTTGGGGGATATTGTAAGTGTAATATTGTCACATGTTTCCACCCTTAGGAAACCACCCCTTTGAAATTCCGTGGGTTCCAAAAATTATAACAAGAGATGTCCACTAGCACACTTTATTAAATATTTACTGGATACTTCACAATACTATTATTAATTTAAATACACTTTACTGACTAAAAATCACTTTGTTTCTCTTTGGAGTCTTAACCTCACTTTCTATACTTTCTGAACTTTCTGAACTACTCGCTGAGAATGCGGTCGGTCTTTTATACCTAAAAATGACAGATCTCGATTTTTCTGTGATGACGCCACCATTCTCTAGATAATTCCAGATGTCACCAGAACTAACTTCTGGTAGGTGCTTTCTCGAGTAGGTGCAAATACACTACATTCAGACATTCGATCTGTTGAAGTCTGTGCCTACTTTTTAGTAACCAACATAACCTTAAATTTTAAGGGGTTGCAACATATTACAATATTATAAAAAGTAAATGAGCGAAAAATATAGTTAAATCCGGCACCTCTTGCCTCTCAACAACGCCGCCTAGACAGGCGGTACGTCTATCACTATTGCGATTGCGGCAACTATACTAGGTGTGATTCAACAAGAGAAAGGTCCAGAGTTTTTAATTGTTTAATATCTAAAAGGACCCCACTCAGATCTATGGGTAGTGGCGCCCGGTGAAATTGGCTGAATTCTTAATATGTTCAGGGGTCCTTTTTAGTTTTTTTATGATTTTATGACACTTTTTCCAAAATTTTATGACACTCATTTATTGTTGTTTAATGTTTAGTAACATTAACTTGATAGAACAGTTTTTAATATATATTTAATTATATATAAAGAAAAAAGTACAATATTCTTAGGTACTGATACATTAATATATAAATAATTTTTGAAATTTACAAGGTGTCTCCCTTAAGAGTGTAACAGCGTAATAATTTTTTTGTTTTTTTGTCCGATTTAAATCAAGCTGATCTCAAAAGATAGATGTCATCAAGGTCTATTTAAGACCACAAAATCACTTTCCATCATTAAATGCAAGGCCATCTACGATGCTAAATTATAAGAAAAAAATAAAAAAATCATAGTAGTCATTTTTTAATCAAAAAAATTTATTAACAGAACTTGTTCGAAATCATTCAAAAACCCTGAAACCGAAGTTTAGTTGAATTCTAAAAAAAGAGGTTTTGAATAGGCATTTTAATAAAAGTTATTTCTAAATTTGTTTCTTTGAAACACAATTTACACAAAAGAATAATAAATACAACCAAAAGAATTAAATATTATGTTCTATCAAACCTCCATCAGCCCTTAATGCATGGCTCAATTCAAATTTAGAAATAATTTTTATTAAAACGCCTAAAATAATTTTTTTAATCAAAACCTCATTTTTTTTTAGAATTTAACAAAACTTCGTATTCAGGGTTTTTGAATGATTTCGAACAAGTTTTGTTAATAAAATTTCTTTATTAAAAAATGCCTACTATGATTTTTTGATTTTTTTCATAGAATTTAGCATTATAGATGGCCTTGCATTTAAAGATTGAAAGTGATTTTGTGGTCTTAAATAGACCTTGGTGACCTTTATCTTTTGAGATCAGTATGATTTAAATCGGACAAAAAACCAAAGAATTATTACACTGTTACACTCTTAGTGAGACACTGTATTATAACAAAAAATACATTTTCTGAAACTGAAACATAAATACTTAAATAAACAGTAAATAAAAATGGTAATAAATGTAAACGTAACAAAACAAATAAATCGATGCAAAGTTTCCTTATTTCTTAGGCTTTCTGACAATAAGTTATGTTACACCAAAATTCACTTTGTGGTATGGTAATATAATAGAATAACCTTCTTAAAATCAAATGTATTAACTGAATTATTATATTTTACATTCAAGAAATTAAGAAATGTAAACAATACCCAAGTTAAAATTATGCTTATATACTAAAGTACTAAAATCTATCTATCTAAAGTAAAATTTAATTGTATGTAAATTTTGATTTTATAACTTCTCATCTATAACAGACTTGATTCAAATACTGCCAAGATTTTCTACTGCAATTAAAGGATTATATTACACTGAAATTTAAGAAGCCAGTATTATAAATGATATTTATACATCAAAATGGTATCGTGCCCTCTCTTGTTTTGTTACAAGCGGAGTATCGATTAGAGAATATTATTTAGGTATTATGCAAATCACAACTTACACACTTTTTTATTTATTATGAAAATACCTACTTTCTGTATATTGTTGCCCTAATCTGGGCACGCTAATATACTAGTTAGGTAAATACTTTAAAACACTCATTATTGGAGAACCAATCAAAACAACTACTCTTCTAGCTAATACTGACGAAGTATTGAATTACATGATGGGATTCTTAGCATTTTAAAGAAAAAAATAATATTGAAAATACTTAAATGAGTATTTTAAAGTATTTACCTAACTAGTATATTAGCGTGCCCAGATTAGGGCAACAATATACAGAAAGTAGGTATTTTCATAATAAATAAAAAAGTGTGTAAGTTGTGATTTGCATAATACCTAAATAATATTCTCTAATCATGATAAAAGCAAATAAATAAAAAATAATTAATTGTAAAAAAAAAAAAAATCGGAGTATCGATGCGCAGTCGACCATTCGCAGAATATCTTTTTCGGTTTCGCGCATATTGCAGGTTAGGTTGTGACGCCCACGCAACGGAATAAAAATGAGAAGCACCAATTCAATTTTAAGCGCGAACTTTGATTAAAACACTGACTTTAATAAAATTTCTAATTAATCTAAGTATGAAAAACTTGTGCTCTGTCTATTTTTTATGGTTTTCATGACAAAATAAATAATTTATGACATTTTATGACAGATTTCTCAATTTTATCATTTTTTATGATTATATGACAACAGGGACCCCTGTATGTTGTAGATTTCGACTTTCTGATCAAAAGCTCTCAGAGGTCCAACTCAATCCTATGACTAGTTTCCGAGATACAACTATAAATTCTTCTAAAATTCTGTATCTTGTCGAACTTTTAATTTATTGATGGGGGTATCAGAGGTCAAAGGAGCAATTTCCGAAAGTTTTTCAGTTAAAGTTTTTTGGAGGAAGAGGAAGACGCATAGTTTATGTAAAAAATGTTTTAGGCAATTTAACCGAATGTTTTTTCACTTGTTATTTTAATGTAGATTTCCCGGCGCCTTCGCAAACATTTTTCAAACTTAAATTTTTTTCTACGCTATCTTTATTAAAACAGCAAATGTTTTTAGTACAAAATACAATATAAAATGTATGAAAAAAATCGTTTCATTCAAAAATCATTCAATTCGATATTTTTTCTATTGTTCAAGGGGTCATTCTTGTACATTTCTTGAGCTGTGTCTCGGAACTAGTCATAGGATCGAGTTGATCAGAAAATCGAAATCTATAACATAAAAAATTCAGCCAATTACACCGGGGGCCACTTCCAATAAGATCTGAGCGGGGTCATTTGTTTCAAAGTTTTAAATCTATATATTAATTTTCTTATTTTGTTTGATATATAACCTATATTAGATCTCATTTAATTTGTCAATCAATTACTATCAATTCCAGGTTTTTTTTTTATAAAAAATTATTTATGTAATTTAATACTTCTTCATTTTTTGATACTAAATACATTGAATAATATAAATAAAATATAAATAATAAAAATAAACAACGTACAGTTTAAAAAGTGGCACTGGTCATCACATTACTTATAAGGACTCACAGAACAAAATATGTGGATGTAGTTCAAAAACATCCACGGTGTGCTACAACCAAATTTAAATCCAGGGGCGGCTTAAGGGCCGGGCAACCCGGGCGACTGCCCGGGGCGCCGGCTCAGAGGGGCACCAAACTGAGGGCAAAAATTGTTTTTTTTGCCCTTTTTATTAGTTTTCTTTGGAAGATAATGTCATTTAAAAGGGTAATAATGCAAAACAGTCGAATAACATTAAAACCGCCTAAATAATTAAAAAATGTAACACAAACATTTTTGTTTTGCTATGAGATATGTCACTATTCATACCTCAAGCTTCCCGCTCTATTATTGGCTGACAGGAAGTCGATCATTAAAGATTTTGCACAAATAAAAGAGGGCAACATGCACTTTCATTCAGAGAAAATTCAGAATACTCAGAAAATTATTATACAAACATTAGCTGTATTGGGTGTATTTCATATCTTACATAATTTACTGTTTATAAATAAATAAAATAAAAAAATGGCTATTTGTTTCATATGAAATATTAAAACAATAAAGAGGAACCTTCCTCTAAGTGTCGGTGGTCCTCTCATGATAATAGCGTAAAAATTAATTACAAAAAAGGTCTTGTCCTAAGGTTCTCATCTAACACATCTGAATTTTGGACAAAAAAATTTTTCTATGGTGTCAGTTTTTCTGTACCATCCCTTTCATCCCCTAAAAAGGTCAAAAAAGGTCTCATCCTAAGATTTTCATCCAACTTTTCTAAGTATTTTGAGACGCTGAAGCCAATTTTGGACACATTTTTTCTTGTCGGGTCAGTTTCTTTATACCAGCACCCCCTAATTTGATTGTTGTGCAGCACGTCAAAATACTTCAGAAAAGCTAGGTCAGAACCTTTGGTACAAAGCCTTTTTTTGCTATTTTTTAGGGGATAAAAGTGGTGGTAGAGGGAAACTGACATGATAGAAAAAAAAAATTGAGTCCAAAATTGCCTTCAGCGTCTCAAATCACTTCAGAGAAATTAGATCAGAACCCTACGACAAGACCTTTTTCGCCGCCCTTTTTGGGGAATATAAGGGGTGGTAGAGAAAAACTGACAATTTTCTTCAAAATTAGCTTCAGTGCGTCAAAATACTTCAGAAAAGTTAGGACAAACAAGACCTTTTCCTGACTTTTTTCTGGGGGGGGGGGGGGGATGAAAGGGAGTGGTAGAGGGAAAATGACACGATAGAAAAAATTTTTTGTACAAAATTAGTTTCAGCGTATCAAAGAAAAGTTCAGAAGAGTTAGATAAGATCCTTAGGATAAGACTTTTTTTTTGTAGACCTGTGTTATTAATAAAATGTTGTAAATGCACATTGATGTATAAATTACTTGAGAATGGTTTATCGAAATGCAATATCTTTTTTTATTTCTAATGATCTGAAAAGTATTTTTTATAAGAACTTTTAGAAATATGTAAAAAATAAAAAGTTGGGGGTAAAATACCGTCAGCCACCCCCAAAATTACATCTTGAGCAAAAGAGGGGGTTTGACTGATACTATGTAAACTGATGTCCAAACGGGCTATATCTAATTTAAAATATGAATTTTATATTTCAAGGCGGTCGGAAGATATTGCAGAGGAACTGACATTTATCGTTCTCTTTTAAAGGGGATGCACTATTAGCCACATAAATATCGAGAGGCAATTTTGTGTTAACTTAAGAAGTAGTGATCGGGGGGTCCGAAGGGATATCCTCGGACTTTAGTACGTAGTACGTCCGTGAAATTTCCGTGATTATCTTAGGGAGGGGCTCTAAAAAATGCTCCTGCCCGGGTGGAAAATTTACCTTGAGCCGCCCCTGTTTAAATCAATGTTGATGCCACTCAGAATTTTTTTTACACATTCTTGGATGTATATAGAACCAATTTCCACGATATTTAAAATCACTCATTGCAGAAAATTTTTTTTACAAGTATTTTACTTTTTTTGTTAAATGACACAGCCACACAATAAAAGTGGTCTCTCCTGCAGACCAGATCAGTGTATCCTTATGTGTTTGGACCCGCTAAAACCGAATCCAAAGTCAGAATTGTCAGATTAGCTCGTTTTTCACCCTTGACCCCAAAAAAACGTCCCCCCAAAAAATAGTCTATACGGCGGATCCTTATATATTTGGTCTAATAGTATATCCTGCAAGATCTCCAAGACAAGATCTGGCAGTTAGAGAAAAAGAATGTCAGAGTGTCCCCAGCACCAGAGATGAAATATGTTGCGGCCTCTGCCCCTAAGAGAAATGTTTGGGAAGAAAGAAAGGAAATTTACCAGCAGCAGCAGAACCATCAGACTCAGGAGAGTACAGTCTCAGTATTCAGTTCCAATGTTAAAGCCCACACCGCTGAACCCTGCAGGAGGACCGTCAGCCATGAACAAGCTCCAGAACCAAATGAAGAGAGTTGAAGCTCTAGCGGACATAGATTTGACGACTAGGTGAGTGAGTTTGCTGGTCGATCAATTTGGGGTATGTAATAGCGAGAGCGAGAAATTTCAAGTCTTCTATAATTTCATGATAAATATTGATAACGATGCCGTCTAAATTAAAACTTTCTTCGTAGAACGCTAACGGTATTGGTAACAAATTTCCGTTTCTCATTAATTTTATCTTACGAGGCATAAAATCGACATTATGCTCTTAAACGAAACCAGACTGACCCAACATTACAAGCTGAATGTTCGAGTGTATATTACAATCAGACGAGATAGGGCAGCCCCAAACAGAGACGTCACAACGTACAAGCGGTACATGCTTCTCAAAGCCTATATAATCCAGGGAAATGAGGTTTTGGCCGGGACTGTGACTCATCCAGGCAGAGACCACGATTTTTAGGTAGTATAGGTGTCAATAAATGACACCTATATAAAATCTGCGGTCGATTTTCTGCATATGTTTATTTACAGCCATTTTAATGCAAAAAAATGGAAAAAACGTATTTTTTCACACTTTTTCACCTGCCAGTAAAAAGTAAACTATCTTGCAGATAAATCAAATGAATCACCTTGTAGGAAATTAAAAAAGCTTTAAAATGGCGGTTGTTAAATGTCGATATAGTTAATTGTTGCTAAGATAATTGCAAAATGCGGAATTTTATTCAATAAACACTATCTTGTGTAAAAAACAATCTACTGTTTTGTCCTTGCGTAAATAATTGACTCTCATAGTGCTTAATATCTGGTAAAAATTTCAAATCGATTCGTCAAATAGTTTTTGCAAAACGTCCAGAGAAATCAAAATACAACGATTCTACGGCCTCCACCTGAAAGGGAAAGACTTGATTTACCAAAATGCTTTGTTAGATATCGAAAAAATTAATTTTCAGACCTGCAAAATGACGTTGCAAAAGAACTCAGATTTTTACCTTATAAACAAATAGAATAATTTTTTAACAATTGATTGTAGAGCATCGGTTTTTCGATATTTGAAAAGCTGATATTTTTACACGAATTTTGAAAAAAAAAAGAAGGTCCTAGGTCAATTTGGGGCAAAGTTAGCAATTTTTTTTTAAAAAATTCATAGCTCCTTTGTTTATAATAATTAAGAAACGTAACAAGCGCCATTTTAAAGGGGAAGAGTTCAACTTTTAGTGTAAAAAATTTGAAAATGATTGCACTTTCTCAAAACTGTTGGCAAAGCTTCTAAAATGAGGCTCGAATCAACTTAGCTCGGAGGTTGTGGAGGGGGAACCCTCAAATCCGCGCATTCAAAAATTGAAACAGCATCTTCAAACTGACCACATACGTCATAACTTTGGTGTTTGTTAACCGATTTTGATGTTTCTTTTTTCAATTTGGGGTACCTTTTTGCGTACGTTAATAATATTCAATCTGTTAGACTATTAACATTAATATTAACAATGTAATTTGTTTAAACATTTAAAAAAATTTTTTTTTTTTGCAAAATATCAAAATTTTTTGTTTTGTTCTTGTTGAAAGTTGTAGAAAAGGCTTATGTACACGTAAATATATATCTTATTGTTATAAACAATTGAATTTTTCAAATTTATAAAATAAAAACACTCTATTCGATATAATTTACATTTTTAAGATATTTTTAAAATGCAAAATTACCATACAATTTATGAAAAGTGCTCTTATTAATTTGCGTATTATTAATTATTAATAAATAATAAAACAAACCATTACTTCCTTCGTAGAAGTATACAACACGCGTCTGAATGTACATGTAGTGACAGCGTTTGTCATGTATAATGGTTTGTATGATACAGTAGAAACTTTCTATGGTTCAACACATCTGCTCCAAAATAATAAGAGAGTAATAATTACCTGTAATTTGTTTAAATATTTTACAAAAAAATATTTTTATACATTATCAAAATTTTTGTATTATTCTTATTGAAAATTATAGGAAAGGTTTGTGTATAATTAAATATATAAATTACTGTTATATTAAGTTATAAACAACAGAATTTGTAAAGTGTGAAAAGAAACACATTGTTCGATATAAATAACGCTGTAATTTATAATAATACAGAATATTTGTCGATTCACATACACACTAAAAGTTGAACTCTTCCCCTTTAAAATGGCGCTTGTTACGTTTCTTAATTATTATAATCAAAGGAGCTATGAATTTTTGAAAAAAAATTGCTAACTTTGCCCCAAATTGACCCAGGACCTTCTTTTTTTTTTTTTCAAAATTCGTGTAAAAATATCAGCTTTTCAAATATCGAAAAACCGATGCTCTACAATCAATTGTTAAAAAATTATTCTTTTTGTTTATAAGGTAAAAATCTGAGTTCTTTTGCAACGTCATTTTGCAGGTCTGAAAATTAATTTTTTCGATATCTAACAAAGCATTTTGGTAAATCAAGTCTTTCCCTTTCAGGTAGAGGCCGTAGAATCATTGTATTTTGATTTCTCTGGACGTGGTGGGGTTGCAAAAAAAAGGTCTCTGGGAAAAATTAATGCAATTTTGCAAAAACTATTTGACGAATCGATTTGAAATTTTTACCAGATATTAAGCACTATGAGAGTCAACTATTTACGCAAGGACAAAACAGTAGATTGTTTTTTACACAAGATATTGTTTATTGAATAAAATTCCGCATTTTGCAATTATCTTAGCAACAATTAACTATATCGACATTTAACAACCGCCATTTTAAAACTTTTTTAATTTCCTACAAGGTGATTCATTTGATTTATCTGTAACATAGTTTACTTTTTACTGGCAGGTGAAAAAGTATGAAAAAACACGTTTTTTCCATTTTTTTGCATTAAAATGGCTGTAAATAAACATATGCAGAAAATCAACCGCAGATTTTATATAGGTTTCATTTATTGACACCTATACTACCTAAAAATCGTGGTCTCTGCCTAGATGAGTCACAGTCCCGAACATGGTACTTTTTTTTACTCATTCTCCTGGACTAATATGGCTCGTGCCACGGAGTATTATGTTAGGTGGAAGATTCGGGTAAACGCTGAAAAGTCGGAATCTATAGTCATAAAAAAATATACCGTTATTGTGAGGACGGCCCTTAATTACACGGCACCGGCGTGGTGCAGCATGTCGGTTACGACAATAAAGACAGTTCTGGAACACAAATTTTTACGCCTCGTTTCAAATTCCTCACGATACACCTCCTTAAGACATTGTCACGACATAATGCCACTGGCGGACTACATCAAAGTTACATCACAAAAATTCTACCAATTTAAACTGGTGATAGTCCGCTTACAAACAACATTACTCAAATTAGAGAGCATAATGCACCATTTCGCATAAAACACAAATTACCATATCAGGCGTTGTCCCGTCTTTCGGCAACTATTTAGCCACATTCCCTTTTCTCTATACTATAAAATCTATTACACACAATTTCCGATTTATAACTATTTTTATCTTCTTCTTCGTTTCTGTTTGTTGCCTTTTGTTCATTTTCTAAATTTTTCCCTTCCTAATTTTATTTTTTGTAAATATCAAAATCTTCTGAAACTTTAAATGTTTTAAATCATAAATTGTGCGGTCTGGCATAGCCGCTCGCTCTTGCAATTACTTGCAGCGGGTTTTTGGTTGATAATTTTCCCGCGTGGTCATCATATTTATCTGTGATATTTATTTATACACGCACCTTTTGCCTTTTTACTTCAATTATTTGAAGTTATCTTTTTACATGTTTAACTTTAATTAATATTTATGTTGTACCTTGTGATCAGGAGATATTATTATTTTTCAGTTCTTCTTAGCTTTACCTGGCCTCACTTAGTCCTCCAGTCTTTCAATTTCCACGACGACTGGCGCCGTGGATGTCTGACTGGCTCCGAAGCGAGTATCTGGGGAGGGTCAAATTTTAAATAAACTAATTTTTGATTTGGTCTAAAAAACTGAAAAACGAGCCAATCTGATTATAGGGATATTCACAAAAAAATTAAATCTTGTTTAAACACAATAAAAACATCCAAATTAGTCTTAAAATTACATGTATAAAATGTAAGAAAATTCTAAAAAGCGTTCTGTTGAAAAAATCCAAGCGAATATTCCGTAATTATTTAAATCCACTGAACGCTGTCTGACGTCACTTGCTCTATCGAGAGTACGGCGCCAGTGCTTGCGCTATGCAAACGGTCGCTCGCTGGCATTTCTATAGAGATGTGTCATTTTACACTTAACTATAGCGAAACCACGGCCGTCTCTAATAAGAGACGGCCGTGGCGAAACCTACGGCCAAAAGCAAGCAGAACAGTGTGGCTTGCGTGCGACGTTGTGACGTCACTTACCTACTTAGCCTCGCATAGGGTACGTTTTCTAGCCTCGCTAAATTCGGCATTTTTATTCTGCGTTTATTTAACTGGATTTTATTTTTAAGAGTTTCTGTGTTGATTATATCTTTACAGACCATTAAAGCTTTCGAATTTCGTTATAATTGAAAATTAGTGAACATACCTATTCTGACTTCGGTTCGGTATCAGCGGGTCTAAATACATAAGGATACACTGTCCGCGATGAATGATTTTAAATATCGTGGAAATTGGTTCCATATACATCCAAGAATATGTAAAAAAAAAATTCCGAGTGGTATCAACTTAGATTTAAATTTTGTTGTAGCACACAGTGCATCATGTATACCGTGTGTGTAGTCGCGGGCTAGGCATGGGGAGTAAGAATTACAACATCGCATGTGCCAGCTGGCTGAAATGAAATAACAGAGCTGGGATGCTCCACCGATGGACGAATTTACGGCTGCCGGTGTTGTCAAATCTCTCGCGCTACGTGAATGTACATGCCTAGTGGTAAATTACACGCACGGTATGATTTGTCTTATCACAACTATTTTAAAAAATCATACTAATTTTCACGAAATAATGTGAAATCTCACTTCGAGGAATATTTGCAATTATTTTTTAAAGAATATATGTATATTAATTTAGCGAGCATACTGGAAACCACGCTTTAATTTAAATTTAATAAACCAAAAATGAATTAACTTTCTGGCCTGGATCCCCGGATTAATTTAATTTTCCTCTAATATACTAAGACAATATTATTCATGGTTCCGACAAAATAGAGCAAAAAGTTATGTTACAAATGATACTTTAATTTCCCTTAAGTCACGATAACGATATTATAAGCGTAGAAATTTCCATAACAATTAATAACTTGAAAGTCTAATTTAAATCGAGCTTAATCCGATTGAAATGGGGAATACTTGTGGAAATTAACAGAATTTTGTTAGCAAAACCATGTTTCTCATCTCCCGCAATGTTTCCTATTGGGGTTCAGTCGCAAAATTACAAGAGTGCGTATAAATATGTAAATTGGTGAAAATTTGCTTTGTCCCACATCAAAGTTAGAGGTACGAGGGTCCAAAATAAGAATTGATTTAAAACGAGGGCTACATGTTATTGCATCTCGATATGTAAATATGGATTCGTGTAATCTATAACAACGGAGTAGGGCAGGGAAACTTTTTATTGGATTTATGTTTAGAGCTCTATAATATTCAGATATATCATTTTCAAGTAGTGTGCAGTTTAGAAGAAGATAACCTGAAACGAAAGTGAAATTTGATTATGCGGTAAATCAATTTGTTTGAAACTTGAAACATATTTGTTCATTCTTTGGTTCTAAATATATAGATATCCAAGAAAAGTTATATCCGTCCTATCTTAATCTTTCAGTGGAATTAGAAGCCTTATGTAGTATTTTACAGTTGATTTAGTTATTTAAATTGTCAAACCGACGCACAGTTGGGCAGGAATTCGAAAACGTGGTGTACATTTTAAATCTGAATTGTAAAAATACTCGATATTTAAAGGTCAATTTGCCATCTTGGAAAAATAAAAAACACAAAGAATGGTCGAAAAAATGAAAATAGAATATCTTTTCGATAAGAAGGAGTAATTTCACCAAAGTTGGCAAAAATAAAACTCATCTATAGTCAAATATAATGCACTAAACCCGGACGCTGTAAGTCAGATAGAACGGTCAAAGATGGCGGACGAAATAAAATTCTATAATTCTTCAAGTATCAACGAGGCGTTGTGCGCCACTTTTTGTTTTTTTTCTATTGTAGGTTCTTTTCGATACATAAAGGGGAGAAAGTTCAATTTTTTTTTCAAAAAAAGTGCATTTTTTACAATTTTCAAAAATGCATTCACCCAATTTTCATCGAAACAAAATGAAACGATAGGTACTATAGAAATTCTTGTATAACTTCAAAAATTTAATACAAAATGAAACTCCATTGATTTGATAACGTTTGAAAATAAAAAAGAATTGAACTTTACCTCCTAAAAGAACATACAATCGAAACAAAAGTTACACACAAAACCTCATTGATACTTGACAAAGAATTAAAAAATATGTATATATTTCTTCCACCACCTTTGAGCGTTCTACTTGACTTAGAGCGTCCTGGTTTTGTGCATTATATTTGACCATAGAAGAGTTTTGTTTTTGCCAACTTTTGTGAAATTACTCCTTATGAAAAAGGTATTCAATTTTGATTTTTTCGGGCATTTTTGGTGTTTTATATTTTTTCCAAGATAGCGGATTGACCTATAGATATCGGATAGGTCTATAATTTTTAAGATTTTTATTTCAAATAAGTCATTATTTTTAAAATTCCCGTTCGATTACTAGTACAAGATATATTAAGCAGATAAGTAGAAAATCCGCGAAAGGGCGTCAAAAAATACGTATAACTTTTGACGAATTAGGAATTTTTGTACTCAAATATTTTTTCGTAATCAGAAGAATCAAAAATAAAATTTCTAGTGGAATGTTGTCGCTGAAAGAAATTGAATTGAATCAATTCGACTGAACTACAGGTTTCAAAAATACTCATAAAATACATTTTCAGCAATTCAATTTAAATTTTAAGGAGTGCACATGAGTACTAGTTTGATTTTAATTTTTAAACTAAAATAGTTCACCTATAATAATATATCAAATACACAAAATGGATGCATGTGGAAGTAAACTTTTTCTTTGGTTACAAAATATGTTGTAGTTTATTGATATATTTGCATAGGCTTGTTTTTGAAATTATAATTACTATATAACTCAAACAAATTATAGTCAAATAACGTTATATATTGAGTACATAGCTGACTGTATTGGACCCATAGTTAATTAAGTCAAAAACTACAGATATAAATGAGTTTTTCCACTTAAAATTTCTATTAAACTTAGCACATCGAGCAGAAGCAAATACTACTTAACAATAACAGTTTCATGGAGATGGTAGTAGGCAAGGTGACCTTGAATGAAGTTAGATAGTGGCGCAAATGATACACTGATATGTTCTCCTGCCGTATCTCAACAACATACAGTCCTTCATAGAGTTTGAATGGCGGGTGGAAGTAATTGTTGTGGCTCTCAGAGCTCTAGTGAAATTAGTTTCAAGTGCTGTAAAACTAAACAATTTATTCACTACATGTGCGTAAAATGTTTTAGTATAATACATAAATGCTGTTTACCTAAATACAAAAATCAAATTCGCTTTATTAAGGGCAATAAAATTGTGTGCTGCAATGACGACGATAGCATCCTAATTCAGGAAGCGGAAGAAATAAATTCTTCAGAGAAAACAATCAACGAGCTCCAGGAAGATGGGGAAATAAAAAATAGGTATATGCTAAAGTTAAAACATGAAAATAAATTATTTATGGAACAAGCATTGAAATCTGAGGAAGAATTGAATGAACTGATAAGTAATCAACAAAAAATTATTGAGGAATTAAATAGTCAGATACAAGTGTTTAAAGAACAAGTTGAAAAAACAAAAAAAACTACAAATAATATTAGTACGCAGACTTTTTCTAGTACAAGAAATTCAGCTACTTCTACCGAGTTAATAATGGAGAATGTAAATGTTTTAAGTAGTCAATGTACCCAAAAAAACAGTACTGTCGATAAAACACCTTTATACAAAGTGGACAAGCAAACAGACAAATACGTAAAATCAAAAAGTTCTAAGACGACTAATCACAAATTATACACTGGCAATAGTAAACCTCGTCCGAGTGTACCAGGAAATTATACGAGAGAAATTCTGCTTATCGCCGATGAGCTGGGTAAAGGTTTGAACCATATTTTTAGTAGGACCTCACAGAACTCTACAGTTAAATCAGTCATTAAGCCAGGTGCTTCACTCTCCGCAGTAATGGAAAATATTGGTAGTATGTCAAATCATCTATCAAAAAAAGACGTTATTATTATAATGGCTGGTAGAAATGATTTTCTAAACAGATCTTTTCCTTCTTTCAAGAGGATCTGCGAAAATCTTAAAACTTGTAGCCATACAAACGTTATATTTTCATCTATTCCTTATACAAAAGATGTCTTTATTAATAATCGTATTTTTAAATATAATTGCAAACTATACGATTTTATAGTGAAATTAAATAAAGTGGCGCAAGGCAATGTTATTTACTATGAAATAAATAAAGCAACTTGCAAAATCAATAAAATTACATATGCAAATGACCTTTTGAATATAATTGACAACATTAGTTTTTTGTCAAAATCACTCATTTTTGTCTCCACAAATATGGTTAATAATCATATTCAAAATAAAGACTATTTGTTAAGTGCTACTTGCAATGAAGAATCTTTAAATGTGGATGGATCCAGTGCAGAAGAGGTTTTAGAGGTGATCGATCTTATGTCTTCTGGTACTTCAGCGGCAATTAATACACCCAATATGAATGCTGACGTAACTAGGACCAATGAAAACAATAACTCTTTTTTATACCCACGTTTGTCCCAGTTAACACTAGCATAATAAACAAAACATCTGTAAAAGCTCATACTAAAACTGTTAATTTAGGATTAAATGCCCCTGATTTTTCTTCACTACACATACATTTAGAGGGTATAAGTAATAAAGTTGACGAATTAGCACTATGTGTTAATGCTAAAGTGTGTGATTCCAAGCTAACTTCTCCAAATTGTTTAAAAGATGTCACAAGTGTGTTTCATGTCAACATTCAGTGCATTTCAAATTAGTTGGAGGAGATTTCACTTTTTTTGGATAAAAACGCTTTTGATATAATTTGTTTCTCAGAACATTGGCTAGATAAATCTGCGTTAAATTTTATCAATATCCCTTCTTTTAAACTGGCAGCTCACTTTTGTAGAGAAAATAACAAACACGGCGGAGTGTCTATTTTTGTAAAAAACTCAATTAAATATAAACCTTTTCAAACTAGCGAATTTAATAGTCAATTTAATGCTGAATTCTGCGCTATTGAAATATCGTGCTTAAATTGTATACTTATCAATGTGTATAGGTCACCCAATGGAGACATTGAAGTTTTTCTTAATCTATTAGAAAATCTCTTAATACACTGCTCAACAAAGTTTAGTAACATTATATTAACCGGTGATTTCAACATTAATTTTAGGGGAACCTCCCCCTCCCTATCAGAGTTGGTGAATCTAATTTCATCTTTTGGCCTTGTAGTCACGATCTCCGATTTTACCAGAATTACCCCACATACAAAGACTTGCATTGATAATGTCCTTACGAATTTGGTAGATGGTAGCTACGAGACTGGCGTTATCGACCCCTGCCTATCTGATCACTTAGGTCAATTTATTGTCATTAAAAAATCCCTCAAACTTCCTACAAAAAATATAACGGCATCGATAAGTTAAGAACATCCTTAAAAAACATTGACTGGCGTTTATTTGAAAACTTTAATTATAATGCAAACTTTTTGTCTGAGTTTTTAATTAAAACTTATTCATCAAATATTAACGATCATTTTCCATTAAGAAAATGTAAAATTAGTAATTCTCCTCCGGTTAGGTGGTTTGACGACTCTTTCAGAGAAATGAGGGAGACTCTATCCTGTGTTAAAACTATTGCCAACTGTACTAACGATTTCACATTTTATAACATTATGAAAAAAGATTATAAATCAAAAATAGTTGAAGCTAAAAAAGTAGCTTATGATTCCTTTATCAGCAATTCTGATAACAAAGCACGTGATAGCTGGAATTTAATTAATTTTGAAAGAAATAAACCTAAATCCACTTCACCTGAACATGATATTCCTTTAGATTCATTTAATGCATTTTTCTCCACTGTGGCCAAGAAATTTGTTATACCCACATCTAATGTCCAGGCAACAGATTTTTTAAAAAATTTACCTAGCTTTAGTTCTTCTTTCTTTCTTGAGCCAGTTACTATGTATGAAGTTTCAGAGGCGGTTCATAGTCTAAGTAATTCCAATTGTGCCGATATATATGGAATAAATAGTCGTATTATCAAAGAAACCATTGACATAATCTTAGAACCGCTTACACTTCTTATTAATAAATGTTTTAGTGAAGGTAACTTCCCTGATGTGCTTAAGGTTGCTAAAGTTTTACCACTCTTCAAGAAAGGAGACATTAATGTAATTGATAACTATCGTCCCATATCTATCATCCCCATATTTGGTAAAATTATTGAAATTATTCTTAATAGAAGGTTAGTCAAGTATCTAGACACTAATAATATTTTAAATTGTTGCCAATTTGGCTTTCGTAACAAATGCTCTACCACCGATGCTGTTTTTAAAATAGTATCTGACATTGTGGAAGGCCTTGAAGACGGTAAGCATGTAGTTATCAGCTTATGTGACTTATCCAAGGCTTTCGACTGCGTCTCGCGTGATATACTTGTGGAAAAATTGAGTTTTTACGGTGTTAGAGGTTTACCTTTGAATCTGTTTTCATCTTATCTGAACAACAGACAACAATGTGTCTCTATTAACAATGTTAATTCGGAGTTTCTGCCAGTTAAATACGGGGTGCCCCAGGGTTCTGTACTGGGGCCTCTACTTTTTATCTTATATGTAAATGATCTTTTTCACTATTTGTCTCCTGTTAAATGCATTGCCTATGCTGATGACACTTCCATGCTAAATTTTGATTATGACATTAACAATGTAAACATCATCTCCGCTGCGTCTATTCAGCAAGCTAAGGTTTGGTTTTCTGCTAACAATTTAATGCTAAATGAAGACAAAACTCAAAAACTTTTAACTTTTATTTTCCACTAGAAATGCACTGGTAAACGGTGACAGTGTCAAGATACTTGGAGTTTTTGTGGACAACAAACTAAGCTGGTGTAAACACGTGGAGGTACTTTCAAGCAAATTATCCAGTATAATTTTTTTACTACGCAGACTAAAAAATGTTCTGTGTTCCAACACTTTAAAGTCTTGCTATTTCTCCTTATTTCACTCTCACATTACCTATGCAATACTCCTCTGGGGTGGCTCAAGCCATGCTACAAAAATTTTTAAATTACAAAAGAGAGCTCTCAGGTTAATCAGCAATGCTGGGTGGAGGGATCACTGCCAGCCAATTTTTAAAAAACTGGGCATACTGCCTGTACCTTCTTTATTTATGTATATTTCGTTATTGGAAATTCACAAAAATAAGGGCAATTTTTTTACCAATTCTGATTTTCATAATTATCCAACCAGATCCGCCCCACAGCTTAGACAACCTCGACATAGACTTGTTAAATCTTCAAGAAACTCGTTAAACCTTCAACTATATAACCATTTGCCTAATTCCATAAAAATCCTTCATTATAATATATTCAAACACAAGTTAAAAATGCATTTCTTGAATTTCTGTTTTTACTCTGTGGAAGAGTATTTTAACACTGAATTTCCCACTTTATAAAATGTCTGCTATCCTATTTTTATGTTCTGTTGCTCTTTTAATGTATAATGTTTTTTTTTTCTTTGTTAGTGGCTAAGTATTTGTATATTGTTATTTGATTAGTGTTATATGATGATTTTATTAGTTATTGTAATTGTATATTTATATTTCCATGTTTTTTTGTTATAATTTTTGACTTGCCAAAAACTTTTTGTAACTTGGTTAAATAAACTTTCTTTCTTTCTTTCTTTCTTTCTTTCTTTCTTTATTTAGCTCGTTTCATTTTACGATTAAATTCCACGTTTTCGAATTCCTTCCTCACTGTGCGACGCTTCCATTTATTATAATATTATTAATAATTTATTTATATTCAGCGTATTACAATAAAATAAAAATGACTATATACTAGATACATGAATTTATTAATAAAATACATTAAGTAATCACCTTAAATTATGTATTTATAAAATAAAATATTCTGCTTGAAAATAAACATAACACATCCCAACCTGTCATTAACCTGATTAGACTATAAAGGGAAATACACTGAAAATGTTTTTGGAAAATTCATACAATAAAAGAATAATCAGAAAAAAAATAAAAAATCGAATTGCCAAAATTGTAGTGGATACATTCTTTCGTAGCGGATGTAAAGTAGTCCGTTCATTGTTTATTCGATGTTAGGCTAGTAAAAAAAAAGATGCTTTTCTCCTCACATTAAATCATAATTTTATTTTTTTCACTCCCTTTAATAATGGAGTGGGGGCGGTAATGGGGACAATGGGGCCTTTGGTTCTTTTACACACACACACACTAAACCACAGTATTAATTTTACCCCTTTAATTACACACTTAATCACAATTTAATTTTTTTCGTTCCCTTTAATAATGGGCTGGGGGTGGTAGTGGGGGTGGTGCCAGTGGTCACTCCCACTGGTTAATGTCAAAAACTTTTAAGGCTCTTGGTTCTTGTACATACATTAAATCTCAATTTGCTTTACCTATATATCTATTTACCCCCAAACCTTCAACGGAATAAGATCAAACTATAATCTAGTTCACAAAAAAATTACAGACAGAACGACAGACAGACAGAAAGAGTGACCCAAAATTTCGCCCCTTTTGGGGACCTGATGAATTCGATTCAAAAGTTGTCTAAATGATAGCTTGTGGTGATATTTTAAAGTAGGCAAAATTTCAAGTGGAGCATAGCTTTTGATTTGGAGATATGATGAGTCGAACCTGTTAGTTGACCTGTTCAGGGCAAGATGAATCCATCATTCTTGGCAATCTCGTTGATTATGTTCAAAATTCGCAAATACGCAAAGTGTATCATTTTGTTTGTAAAGTCTTCCGGTCTTTTCGTTGTATTTTATCAAAAACGTTGTTTAAGTAAGATATAGCCGATTTTACAGGAAAAAAATCAGGATTTTTGCTGGTAATATTCGATTAATCGGTATTTTTATACTGGAAACTTAGTAAATCTCGATAGATACTCCTAACCTTGTATCCGACCTCCTTTGAATTAAAAATTGAATGTATATTTCTAAGAAAGACTAGTTTTGTTTATATTACTGAAATGTGTTTCAATAAAATGTAAACCTCTTTGCCACGTCACGGTACTAATCTAGGAAGAGGTTTATGTTTTTTATTTTTTCCTTGTTTTGTGTTTTTTTTTCATTTTCTTTTGGCTTTTTATCTTTTTTAGTCTATTTTATTTTTTTTTTAATTCACTGTATGGCTTTTTATCTTTTTTTAGTCTATTTTCATTTTTTTTTAATTCACAAATAAATTAATTTCTGAAGCGAATCTTAATAAATAAAATTTAATAAAGTTTAACTCGTCATATCTTCAAAACAAAAACTATGCTCAACTTGAAACTTCGCCTACTTTAAAGTATCACCATAATCATTTAGAACACTTTTAAATAAAATTTATGAGGTCCCCAAAACTGGCGAAAAATAGGTTTTTTTTTTGAGTCACTCTTTTTTGTTTTGCCTGGGTATTTGAACAAAAAAAAATTCTTTTCATGACTACTAGTAATTATCCACAAGAAATCGGCTATGAACTGTATGGCTTTTTATCTTTTTTTAGTCTATTTTCATTTTTTTTAATTCACAAATAAATTAATTTCTGAAGCGAATCTTAATAAATAAAATTTAAGAAAGTTTAACTCGTCATATCTTCAAAACAAAAACTATGCTCAACTTAAAACTTCGCCTACTTTAAAGTATCACCATAATCATTTAGAACATTTTTAAATAAAATTTATGAGTTCCCCAAAACTGGCGAAAAATAGTTTTTTTTTTTTGAGTCACTCTTTTTTGTTTTGCCTGGGTATTTGAACAAAAAAATATTCTTTTTACGACTACTAGTAATTATCCACAAGAAATCGGCTATAAACTGTATGCAAATGTTTCATTTTGTATAAAATTAGATTAAGTTGATGCACTGACGAGTATATCTAGTTTATTTTTTTCTAATCAGATAAGCGATTTTTGTGACTTTCTCTGAAATTGTTTTACGAAAGTTACTATTTCTTTTCATAAAAATGTGGATATTACTTGTTTGTTTACTAAATCAGGAATATATTCACATGAGTCATGAATTGTTATTTTCTATTGTTATATACAAAGAATTTGAGACTAAATTAATTTTTTTTCTTGAAAGCCTGATGAAAAAATTATTCATTTTATTTTAATCAAAAGCTAATAACTATTAAATGATTGTAAAATGTATCAAAACACTTAATCTCACTTTAATCTTTTCATGTTTTCTTACAATGGTGGTCTCTCACATATTTTTTAGGTGATCATTATTTTACTGTTAGTATAATTTAATCCCCGAAGAACTAAAATAGGTATAATTAGTTATCTTTATTCCTGAAAAGGAAACCAAGTCATACTTGAAATTTATACATACCCCAATAATCGAAAGTCATACGTTTTAAGATCATATTTATATAGCAAAAACATAATTTATTTTTAATTTTAAACGTACATTGTAACTTCGTTCGGCAAAATTGAAATTATATCTTAAATTTTTTCACGTAGCAAATTTATCAAATAATGACCATTTCTAAATTTCTACATCTCATATAAGCTTAAAAGGGTAACTAATAACTCAGTTAAGAATACAGAAGCCTCTAAAGAAGAAAAAATCCCGTTATTTAGAGAAATCAACACGATCCAACAAAAGAGAGAACAATGAAAATATTTTCTTGCAGTAATTTAAGAATCACTTTAATTTTTTAACGGATAATCGATTTAGATCTAAACTAGCTTTATAAAGTTTTTTATTTTCAAATAAACAATAAATCAAACGAATAAATACAAAGAAGCAGCTTTATTTTTCGCACAGCTGCATAATTCAATTTGTTTTTCCACAGTTCCGTATATGATTGCATTTGAACCTCATTATAAATCAATGGACTTGATCTTCATTGCATTTCATTTCTGATACCAGTCGGTTTTTCTATTTCTTTCTAAATATGAAAACTGTTGCCCAAGGAATCACTACTTCCACATCCAGATTTCCTGTCCAAGTCTCTTAAACGAAAACAAAAATATGATATTATATTGGCTCTTCGCTATAAGGATATAATTGGTCATAGAACTTTAATAATATAGTACTTGAAACCTCTACCTTAAAATCCATAAAACGAATATGCCACATCGGTAGTAGGTGTGGAGGTGGTGCTGGAGGGAAGGCAAAAAAAAAAAATTGAGGCCTTTGGTTGTTGTACACATACCAAATCAAAATTTATTTTTTTTTACCCCATTTAACAATAGCGTGAGGATGGTAATGGAGGTGATACTAAAATAATTTTGATGCCTTGGTTTCTCGTACATACACTAAATCCCAATTTCATGGACTCTTACTTTCTTGATTCACTTATTTATCCCCATTTACCTCCCAACTCGTCTCCAGATCTCGTTATAATACATGACTGTACATGATTTCAAGTCAATATCATAAACGGTTCCAGAGTAATCGTGCGCACAAAAAAAGATACAAGCAAACCGACAGACAGAAAATTTATTCGCTCAAACTTAAGATCTCTACGTTTCATGACATTCTAAGCATACTTGAACAAAAAAAATTCTTTCTGTTTTACGATTAATATATACTTCCACTCCACTATGTGGATGTGGAAATAATAAGTGAACACAAGTTCTCCTCACCATATTGAATATTTATTGTTTCATTTGCCTCATATTCATTCTTCACCGATATGTTCCTCAAGTAATACCTGCGAGTTTATATTCAAGAATTGATCAAACTGGTACGTATGTTTTGTTTCTGAATAAGGTGTGATTGTTGGGAATGACGTTATTAGGTGTAAATGATCCCACACTTTTTAAATGTAATTTGGCTTTCACTCCCGGCAGCTGAAACTTTGCGCAGTGGTAGTTTATGTCGATCAAAAGTTTCCACGGGCACAAAAAAATTTAATGACAGGGTTTCGAGATATTGGCCGAAGAAGGTCATAATTTAACTTTTTTTTTTTCAACTAAAAATAACTTTCATCTCGAAAAAAAAATGTATTCTTCATTTTTTGTTTAGAGTAATGTATCGTACTAGATTGAAGTGATGTGTTCTGAATAGGAACAATATCCATTTAATCAGAGCTTAAAAATATTAAAATTTTTGATAAAACATATTTTGTTATGACACAATAATGTTTCAACTGTACACCGTTTTTAGTGAGTTTTTTGTGGCAGTACAAAACAATAAATGTATTTATCAAAATTAAATGAACAAATTTACATTAAAGTTAATAATTTTTGACAATTATTCATGTACATTTTACAAACTAGATTTAATTTAAAATTGTAATACGTACTTTATGAAAATGTTAATTGAAGCTAAATTAATAAATGTACCACGCCAAATTCAATTATAGAATTTTATTGAAATGAGGATCGCGTTATTAAAAACGTTACTTTAAATCGCTTTGAAGCACATATAACAATTTTAATTAGACATTAATAAATCTATTAAAACACATCTATAATATAAATTTATGAGTAATTTTTTATATACTGAACGCCACCAGCCATGGTGAGAAGAGGGGAAATTTAGATCAAGCAAAGGCAATACCAACTTCTGTAAAATCTCCCATACACGCTCCAGCATGCTCAGTCCGTCACGAGCTCCATACATGTCCGAACCAATGTTCCAACTCCAGTTGATACCGCGAGCCTCACACTGCACTATTGCCATAATGGATATCAAAACGACGATGGCGACTGTGTGTGATTTTATTACATGTTTGTAACAAAAATGAAAAAGCGGAGACTTTTTCCACCAGTATACTAGGACCATCTTTATATGTTTATTTCTGTAATATTTGCTTCTCGCGTCCCAAAGGGCCCTCTGTTCGGAAGTATGAATTCCGTACAAAACTTTTTATTATTGCTGAACGACATTACGAGGATGAAATCTTACTACATTAAAAAGGGAAGGACGAAGTACGTCACTCAACAACTCCGATAAAACTAAGTCTAATGGCCAACATGCTCGGCTCTCTACCAACCATGTACGAACATATTCGCCGCTGCGCTCGTATTGGTAGGGACCGTCGAGCCGAGCACCGAGCAGAACATTTCAACCGCCAACTAGGCTCGTACAACTCACACATATTCAAGCATGTTGGCCGAACCAGCTACCAACTGGTTGTTCACCTAACATGTTCGAGCATCTCCATTAAAGCCTCTATACACACTCGAATATATTCTGTTCGAAAGAAAGTATCTCACGTACAACCCCGAACCAAGTATGCTCGTCAATTCTCATACCTGTCCGAACTGGTCATCTTCAGCTGAGCTTCTATAAAAAGCAGGTCGCTCATTAGCGAACATGCTCCCATTGCTACCCAATATACTCGACAACGTGTTCGTAAACATATTTCATATTGGTCATACACCAATATCGAACTTAAGTTGTCATTGAAACATGAGAGCTGTAAATGCTACTTGATTACAGTAACGGTATCAAGATAAACTGCTAATTGCAGTAGGATTGAATATAATGATAGGAGAGCGTAAAAATAAAATAAAAATATGGACAAAACAATGGTGTTTAAATCGAACAAAAGGGGCGAGCGTAGAGGCGACTTCAATGTGAATATCAGTCGATATTCCGTTGAAGCAACGTCGAGCGCGGTTAGTACTTGGATGGGGTCCCATCTTGGGAAATACAGCGTTCTCGTCCCACCTGAGGGGATGTAAAGCAGGCGGTCCCTTGTCTATTAAATGTTAGGCAAGTAAAAGATCCCTACTCTTCTTAAGGGAAGAGGTTCGGCATAATTTCCAGGTTGGGGGTAGCTCGTCTCCTGGCGTCGGTGATAGGCCCTGGTAGCGGAAATAGGCCGACGTTAAATAGTTAAAAAAAAAAAAAATCTAACAAAATAATCTCATGTGAATCTGTTACGAGACTTGAAATAAAACGGAATCAAAATACTTCCAAAGCTATTTAAGAATGAATGATACTGCCTTTGCTGTGCTTTTAATTTAGTGGAACTCCGGACTGAGAAACAATATATCAAAATGAGGAAATTAGTCAGCGCAGAAGAATGATTAATAGCAATATTAAAAGGTTCTTGACTACGAAAGGAATTATAAACATCTTAAACCATATAATTTAGATACACAATTAACAGTCAACATGTAGTAACTGGTTAACAGCGTCCTATACCAAGCAGCATGTTCGGCTCAAATGATCGCTTCTGGGTATTTATCCAGCAACCTGAAACTTCGACGTATGTTGACTCACATAAAGCGAACCAGCTGCCACCAACTATGTTGGCGAGCATGTTGGCTAGTGAGTGGCCTGCTTAATCGCGAGCATCGAGCATTACATCAATCTGTCATTTGATCCGTAAATATTTCTACAAGGAATTTTTGTTTGCATAATGTATTACAAAATAGTTTTTCGTCAATTGGCAGCAAATACTAATTTTGCTGACTAAGTTCAATCTGCAAAGTGTCACTTTGCCTAGGCTGGAAAGTACTCATTTTCCAGTCTAGACAGGCAAAATGATTGGTCGCCATGGCAACTAAATGTCTCACACTTTTTAGCAACTGACATTCACTAAAAAACAATTACAAAAAATTTCCAACAAAGATTAATAACGCTTTCTTTGTTATTTTTAACATTAACAGTAATATAGGTAAAATTTTGAATAAACATTTTTTCGAAACTCCCAAGAACTTTTGTAACTTATTACGGTGACTATTGACGCAACAACTGCGATTTTTATGAATTTTTATTGAATTTGTCACAACACAATTAAAGAGATTATGGGAATTGTTAAAATTTAAATATTTTAAAATATATTTACCTACAATCACTACTGTAAATAGTAAAAAACACATTACCTGCCATCTATGTAAGTTGAACTTTACATATTGTAAACAAATCGCACTGTAAACAAATCGCACGGTAAACAACACGCACGGGACACGCAATTATAGGTGGCTTATATCGCTGACGCGGGGTAAAAAAAAATGCGCCTACGTAATTTTCAAATGCTGTCAAAACTGACATAATATTTGTTGAATAATATTGTTGACAAGTAAACTAATTCCAGATTTTACTAAATAAATAAATAAATATGGTCGTATGTAAAGTATAGTACATAATTCGAGTTGTAAAGCAGTTACTCACTCATGGAAATACGCACTCGCCGCTACGCGGCATCGTGCGTAACTTTTCCATTCGTGCGTAATATGCTTCTTACAGCACTCATTACGTAATATATTATTAAACAATCGGCGAAAAAATTATATGTTCAACTCAGCAGCAAAATAAATTGACTACCTTGGCTGTATGGTAATCAGTACTAATTTGCTGCTTAGTTAAACAAATAACCATCAAATGAAAGTTATAACTCTTTTTATTTCCAACAATATCGGTAGGGTAGAATTTTAGGGTAGAACTAACAGAAAAGAAGATAATCGAGAAAACTTATTTTGATCGTCATTTTTCCGATATGGCGGTCGTAGCGGCAATGATATTTTTGTGTAAAATATTAATTAATGATTGTGGTAATCCCTCCTACATTATACAAATAAAAAATTCCTTGTCATGAAGAAGGAGAAGTAGGAAATGGATAGAACAGAACAGATTAATATCTGACGTATACCGTGTGTGTAGTCGCGGGCTAGGCATGGGGAGTAGAAATACAACATCGCGTGTGCCAGCTGGCTGAAATGAAATAACAGAGCTGGAACGCTCTACCGATGGACTAGCCTTACGGCTGCCGGTGTTGTCATATTTCTCGCGCTACGTGAATGTACATGCCTAATGGGAAATTACACGCACGGTATACGGTAACAAACAATGCAGAGTGGGCCACAAAACCGAAAAACCTGGCCAAAAAGCCAACATTCGAAAGAGGTTTAATTGTATTCAAAGTAATATTTCTGTAAGTTACAAATATTCAGTTCATGACGTACCGGAAGTTCCTACCGTATTGCTGCCTATTTTCACCTGATACACATCAGGAAATACAGCATTCTGTTAGCGTACAGTTGTGAATATATGCTTGCCACATTCGAACGTACTATTCGATATGGCTGTAATTTGTGTAATTTCAACAAACACATAGTGAAAAAACTTTACCAAGATAATCTATAAAATAAATATTTTATTTTGTATATATTGATTGCTTGTGAAATGTGATACATTTGGTTATAAAATTGTGTTAAATGGGGTTCTGCAAAGATAAAGAAATAAAAATTAATGGGTACTTTTTGTTTGAGCTACAAAAAAAGCGCAACGAGTTCCAAGTATGATTCTTTTGCTGGTCGATTTCTTATAGTTTTTTTCAAATTATAGTACAGAATTTAGAACCCGATTCATCCCGGTTTGGAAGTAATGAGTAAAAATTTGTCGAGGTGTTAAATATACGTACGACGCCACGACGGACGCTCGGTAACTGCTTCGAATGACTTTAAAATTTTTCCACGGAAATTTCTACAAATAGATTTTTGGTGTCTTCAGAACCAGTAATTTCTTCTATGAGAAATCTACCCGAAAATAAAATGGTAACCTTTCCTAAGGAAGTTCTCCAGTTATTGAAAGAGCCAGAATATCATGTGCCCGTGGTTAAATCGGCTGATAATACTCAGGGACGGATGGGAAGGGGGGACAAACGGGCAAATGCCCGTCGGGCCGGTGACTCTGGGGCCGGGCAGGGTCGGTCCGAGGTAAATAGGCATTTGTACCGGCGCACAGTGGGCAGGAATTCAAAAACGTGGCATTTAATCGTAAAATGAAACGAGCCTAATGACTATATGTTGACATATGGAAAGAAAATATATCAGTGCATTATTTACGCCATTATCGAACTTTATTCAAGGTCATCTCGCACACTACTATCTCCATGAAACTGGCGTTTCTAAGTAGTATTTGTGTATGCTCGATGCGCTAAATTTGACAGAAATTTTAAGCGGAAAAACTCATTTATATCTGTAGCTTTTGACTTTATTAAATATGGGTCCAATACAGTCAAGAATATACTCAATATATTTCGTTATTTTACTATAATTTTTTAAGTTATATAGTAATTATGGCTTTAAAAACAAGCCTCTGCAAATATATCAATAAACTACAATATATTTTTTAAATATAGGAAAAGTTTATTCTCTCACACATACATATCGTGAATTTGATGTATTATTATTGTAGATGAACTATTCTAGTTTAAAAATTAAAGTTAAACTGGTAGTCATGTGTATTCTTTAAAATTTAAATTGAATTTCTGAAAATGTATTTCATGAGTATTTTTGAAACGTGTATAGTATAGTCGAATAGATTTAATTCAATTTCTTTCAGCGTCAACATTTCACTATAAATTTTATCGTTGATTCTTATGTATTATGACCTCCTGATTACGAAAAAAATATTTGCGCCCAAAAATTCCTAATGCGTCAAAAGTTATATTATGCACTTTTTTAAATTATATGATTATGATTAGGTCAATCCGCCATCTTGGATGGACCAAAAATGTCGGAAAAAATCAAAATTGAATCTTTTTTCGATAGAACTAGTAATTTCACCAAAGTTGGCAAAAGCAAAACTCATCTATGGTCAAATATAATGCACCAAACCAGGAAGCTCCAAGTCAAATAGAACGTTCAAAGATGGCAGATGAAAAAATTTTTTTTTAATTCTTCGTCAAGTACCGAGGAGGCTTTATGCATAACTTTTTTGTCGATTGTAGGTTCTTTTAGGTACTTTGAGGGGATAAAGTTCAATGTTTTTTGAATTTCCCATAAAAGTGCATTTTCTACAATTTTTAAAAATGCATTTTTTTGACCTTTCTTATTTTCATATATTATTATTACAATGCGTATGCTTAATAAACTTCGTTATCAAATTAATGGAATTTCATTTTGTATTAAATTTTTGAAGTTATACGAGACTTTCTATAATATATTTAATTTTGTTTCGATGAAAATTCGGTAAAAAAAAGGAGAGTCAGGGAAAATGCATTTTTGAAAATTGTAAAAAAGCATTTTTTTGAAAATAAAAAAAAATTGAACTTTCTCCCCTTTATGTACCTAAAAGAACCTACAATACAAAAAAACATAAAATAGCGCACAACATCTCCCTGATACTTGACGAAGAATTAAAGAATTTTATTTCGTGCGCCATCTTTGACCGTTCTCTTTGACTTACAGCGTCCGGGTTTAGTTCATTAATTTTACCCCTTTAAGTAGTATTAATTTTACCCCTTTAATTACACACTTAATCACAATTTAATTTTTTTCGTTCCCTTTAATAATGGGCTGGGGGTGGTAGTGGGGGTGGTGCCAGTGGTCACTCCCACTGGTTAATGTCAAAAACTTTTAAGGCTCTTGGTTCTTGTACATACATTAAATCTCAATTTGCTTTACCTATATATCTATTTACCCCCAAACCTTCAACGGAATAAGATCAAACTATAATCTAGTTCACAAAAAAATTACAGACAGAACGACAGACAGACAGAAAGAGTGACCCAAAATTTCGCCCCTTTTGGGGACCTGATGAATTCGATTCAAAAGTTGTCTAAATGATAGCTTGTGGTGATATTTTAAAGTAGGCAAAATTTCAAGTGGAGCATAGCTTTTGATTTGGAGATATGATGAGTCGAACCTGTTAGTTGACCTGTTCAGGGCAAGATGAATCCATCATTCTTGGCAATCTCGTTGATTATGTTCAAAATTCGCAAATACGCAAAGTGTATCATTTTGTTTGTAAAGTCTTCCGGTCTTTTCGTTGTATTTTATCAAAAACGTTGTTTAAGTAAGATATAGCCGATTTTACAGGAAAAAAATCAGGATTTTTGCTGGTAATATTCGATTAATCGGTATTTTTATACTGGAAACTTAGTAAATCTCGATAGATACTCCTAACCTTGTATCCGACCTCCTTTGAATTAAAAATTGAATGTATATTTCTAAGAAAGACTAGTTTTGTTTATATTACTGAAATGTGTTTCAATAAAATGTAAACCTCTTTGCCACGTCACGGTACTAATCTAGGAAGAGGTTTATGTTTTTTATTTTTTCCTTGTTTTGTGTTTTTTTTTCATTTTCTTTTGGCTTTTTATCTTTTTTAGTCTATTTTATTTTTTTTTTAATTCACTGTATGGCTTTTTATCTTTTTTTAGTCTATTTTCATTTTTTTTTAATTCACAAATAAATTAATTTCTGAAGCGAATCTTAATAAATAAAATTTAATAAAGTTTAACTCGTCATATCTTCAAAACAAAAACTATGCTCAACTTGAAACTTCGCCTACTTTAAAGTATCACCATAATCATTTAGAACACTTTTAAATAAAATTTATGAGGTCCCCAAAACTGGCGAAAAATAGGTTTTTTTTTTGAGTCACTCTTTTTTGTTTTGCCTGGGTATTTGAACAAAAAAAAATTCTTTTCATGACTACTAGTAATTATCCACAAGAAATCGGCTATGAACTGTATGGCTTTTTATCTTTTTTTAGTCTATTTTCATTTTTTTTAATTCACAAATAAATTAATTTCTGAAGCGAATCTTAATAAATAAAATTTAAGAAAGTTTAACTCGTCATATCTTCAAAACAAAAACTATGCTCAACTTAAAACTTCGCCTACTTTAAAGTATCACCATAATCATTTAGAACATTTTTAAATAAAATTTATGAGTTCCCCAAAACTGGCGAAAAATAGTTTTTTTTTTTGAGTCACTCTTTTTTGTTTTGCCTGGGTATTTGAACAAAAAAATATTCTTTTTACGACTACTAGTAATTATCCACAAGAAATCGGCTATAAACTGTATGCAAATGTTTCATTTTGTATAAAATTAGATTAAGTTGATGCACTGACGAGTATATCTAGTTTATTTTTTTCTAATCAGATAAGCGATTTTTGTGACTTTCTCTGAAATTGTTTTACGAAAGTTACTATTTCTTTTCATAAAAATGTGGATATTACTTGTTTGTTTACTAAATCAGGAATATATTCACATGAGTCATGAATTGTTATTTTCTATTGTTATATACAAAGAATTTGAGACTAAATTAATTTTTTTTCTTGAAAGCCTGATGAAAAAATTATTCATTTTATTTTAATCAAAAGCTAATAACTATTAAATGATTGTAAAATGTATCAAAACACTTAATCTCACTTTAATCTTTTCATGTTTTCTTACAATGGTGGTCTCTTACATATTTTTTAGGTGATCATTATTTTACTGTTAGTATAATTTAATCCCCGAAGAACTAAAATAGGTATAATTAGTTATCTTTATTCCTGAAAAGGAAACCAAGTCATACTTGAAATTTATACATACCCCAATAATCGAAAGTCATACGTTTTAAGATCATATTTATATAGCAAAAACATAATTTATTTTTAATTTTAAACGTACATTGTAACTTCGTTCGGCAAAATTGAAATTATATCTTAAATTTTTTCACGTAGCAAATTTATCAAATAATGACCATTTCTAAATTTCTACATCTCATATAAGCTTAAAAGGGTAACTAATAACTCAGTTAAGAATACAGAAGCCTCTAAAGAAGAAAAAATCCCGTTATTTAGAGAAATCAACACGATCCAACAAAAGAGAGAACAATGAAAATATTTTCTTGCAGTAATTTAAGAATCACTTTAATTTTTTAACGGATAATCGATTTAGATCTAAACTAGCTTTATAAAGTTTTTTATTTTCAAATAAACAATAAATCAAACGAATAAATACAAAGAAGCAGCTTTATTTTTCGCACAGCTGCATAATTCAATTTGTTTTTCCACAGTTCCGTATATGATTGCATTTGAACCTCATTATAAATCAATGGACTTGATCTTCATTGCATTTCATTTCTGATACCAGTCGGTTTTTCTATTTCTTTCTAAATATGAAAACTGTTGCCCAAGGAATCACTACTTCCACATCCAGATTTCCTGTCCAAGTCTCTTAAACGAAAACAAAAATATGATATTATATTGGCTCTTCGCTATAAGGATATAATTGGTCATAGAACTTTAATAATATAGTACTTGAAACCTCTACCTTAAAATCCATAAAACGAATATGCCACATCGGTAGTAGGTGTGGAGGTGGTGCTGGAGGGAAGGCAAAAAAAAAAAATTGAGGCCTTTGGTTGTTGTACACATACCAAATCAAAATTTATTTTTTTTTACCCCATTTAACAATAGCGTGAGGATGGTAATGGAGGTGATACTAAAATAATTTTGATGCCTTGGTTTCTCGTACATACACTAAATCCCAATTTCATGGACTCTTACTTTCTTGATTCACTTATTTATCCCCATTTACCTCCCAACTCGTCTCCAGATCTCGTTATAATACATGACTGTACATGATTTCAAGTCAATATCATAAACGGTTCCAGAGTAATCGTGCGCACAAAAAAAGATACAAGCAAACCGACAGACAGAAAATTTATTCGCTCAAACTTAAGATCTCTACGTTTCATGACATTCTAAGCATACTTGAACAAAAAAAATTCTTTCTGTTTTACGATTAATATATACTTCCACTCCACTATGTGGATGTGGAAATAATAAGTGAACACAAGTTCTCCTCACCATATTGAATATTTATTGTTTCATTTGCCTCATATTCATTCTTCACCGATATGTTCCTCAAGTAATACCTGCGAGTTTATATTCAAGAATTGATCAAACTGGTACGTATGTTTTGTTTCTGAATAAGGTGTGATTGTTGGGAATGACGTTATTAGGTGTAAATGATCCCACACTTTTTAAATGTAATTTGGCTTTCACTCCCGGCAGCTGAAACTTTGCGCAGTGGTAGTTTATGTCGATCAAAAGTTTCCACGGGCACAAAAAAATTTAATGACAGGGTTTCGAGATATTGGCCGAAGAAGGTCATAATTTAACTTTTTTTTTTTCAACTAAAAATAACTTTCATCTCGAAAAAAAAATGTATTCTTCATTTTTTGTTTAGAGTAATGTATCGTACTAGATTGAAGTGATGTGTTCTGAATAGGAACAATATCCATTTAATCAGAGCTTAAAAATATTAAAATTTTTGATAAAACATATTTTGTTATGACACAATAATGTTTCAACTGTACACCGTTTTTAGTGAGTTTTTTGTGGCAGTACAAAACAATAAATGTATTTATCAAAATTAAATGAACAAATTTACATTAAAGTTAATAATTTTTGACAATTATTCATGTACATTTTACAAACTAGATTTAATTTAAAATTGTAATACGTACTTTATGAAAATGTTAATTGAAGCTAAATTAATAAATGTACCACGCCAAATTCAATTATAGAATTTTATTGAAATGAGGATCGCGTTATTAAAAACGTTACTTTAAATCGCTTTGAAGCACATATAACAATTTTAATTAGACATTAATAAATCTATTAAAACACATCTATAATATAAATTTATGAGTAATTTTTTATATACTGAACGCCACCAGCCATGGTGAGAAGAGGGGAAATTTAGATCAAGCAAAGGCAATACCAACTTCTGTAAAATCTCCCATACACGCTCCAGCATGCTCAGTCCGTCACGAGCTCCATACATGTCCGAACCAATGTTCCAACTCCAGTTGATACCGCGAGCCTCACACTGCACTATTGCCATAATGGATATCAAAACGACGATGGCGACTGTGTGTGATTTTATTACATGTTTGTAACAAAAATGAAAAAGCGGAGACTTTTTCCACCAGTATACTAGGACCATCTTTATATGTTTATTTCTGTAATATTTGCTTCTCGCGTCCCAAAGGGCCCTCTGTTCGGAAGTATGAATTCCGTACAAAACTTTTTATTATTGCTGAACGACATTACGAGGATGAAATCTTACTACATTAAAAAGGGAAGGACGAAGTACGTCACTCAACAACTCCGATAAAACTAAGTCTAATGGCCAACATGCTCGGCTCTCTACCAACCATGTACGAACATATTCGCCGCTGCGCTCGTATTGGTAGGGACCGTCGAGCCGAGCACCGAGCAGAACATTTCAACCGCCAACTAGGCTCGTACAACTCACACATATTCAAGCATGTTGGCCGAACCAGCTACCAACTGGTTGTTCACCTAACATGTTCGAGCATCTCCATTAAAGCCTCTATACACACTCGAATATATTCTGTTCGAAAGAAAGTATCTCACGTACAACCCCGAACCAAGTATGCTCGTCAATTCTCATACCTGTCCGAACTGGTCATCTTCAGCTGAGCTTCTATAAAAAGCAGGTCGCTCATTAGCGAACATGCTCCCATTGCTACCCAATATACTCGACAACGTGTTCGTAAACATATTTCATATTGGTCATACACCAATATCGAACTTAAGTTGTCATTGAAACATGAGAGCTGTAAATGCTACTTGATTACAGTAACGGTATCAAGATAAACTGCTAATTGCAGTAGGATTGAATATAATGATAGGAGAGCGTAAAAATAAAATAAAAATATGGACAAAACAATGGTGTTTAAATCGAACAAAAGGGGCGAGCGTAGAGGCGACTTCAATGTGAATATCAGTCGATATTCCGTTGAAGCAACGTCGAGCGCGGTTAGTACTTGGATGGGGTCCCATCTTGGGAAATACAGCGTTCTCGTCCCACCTGAGGGGATGTAAAGCAGGCGGTCCCTTGTCTATTAAATGTTAGGCAAGTAAAAGATCCCTACTCTTCTTAAGGGAAGAGGTTCGGCATAATTTCCAGGTTGGGGGTAGCTCGTCTCCTGGCGTCGGTGATAGGCCCTGGTAGCGGAAATAGGCCGACGTTAAATAGTTAAAAAAAAAAAAAATCTAACAAAATAATCTCATGTGAATCTGTTACGAGACTTGAAATAAAACGGAATCAAAATACTTCCAAAGCTATTTAAGAATGAATGATACTGCCTTTGCTGTGCTTTTAATTTAGTGGAACTCCGGACTGAGAAACAATATATCAAAATGAGGAAATTAGTCAGCGCAGAAGAATGATTAATAGCAATATTAAAAGGTTCTTGACTACGAAAGGAATTATAAACATCTTAAACCATATAATTTAGATACACAATTAACAGTCAACATGTAGTAACTGGTTAACAGCGTCCTATACCAAGCAGCATGTTCGGCTCAAATGATCGCTTCTGGGTATTTATCCAGCAACCTGAAACTTCGACGTATGTTGACTCACATAAAGCGAACCAGCTGCCACCAACTATGTTGGCGAGCATGTTGGCTAGTGAGTGGCCTGCTTAATCGCGAGCATCGAGCATTACATCAATCTGTCATTTGATCCGTAAATATTTCTACAAGGAATTTTTGTTTGCATAATGTATTACAAAATAGTTTTTCGTCAATTGGCAGCAAATACTAATTTTGCTGACTAAGTTCAATCTGCAAAGTGTCACTTTGCCTAGGCTGGAAAGTACTCATTTTCCAGTCTAGACAGGCAAAATGATTGGTCGCCATGGCAACTAAATGTCTCACACTTTTTAGCAACTGACATTCACTAAAAAACAATTACAAAAAATTTCCAACAAAGATTAATAACGCTTTCTTTGTTATTTTTAACATTAACAGTAATATAGGTAAAATTTTGAATAAACATTTTTTCGAAACTCCCAAGAACTTTTGTAACTTATTACGGTGACTATTGACGCAACAACTGCGATTTTTATGAATTTTTATTGAATTTGTCACAACACAATTAAAGAGATTATGGGAATTGTTAAAATTTAAATATTTTAAAATATATTTACCTACAATCACTACTGTAAATAGTAAAAAACACATTACCTGCCATCTATGTAAGTTGAACTTTACATATTGTAAACAAATCGCACTGTAAACAAATCGCACGGTAAACAACACGCACGGGACACGCAATTATAGGTGGCTTATATCGCTGACGCGGGGTAAAAAAAAATGCGCCTACGTAATTTTCAAATGCTGTCAAAACTGACATAATATTTGTTGAATAATATTGTTGACAAGTAAACTAATTCCAGATTTTACTAAATAAATAAATAAATATGGTCGTATGTAAAGTATAGTACATAATTCGAGTTGTAAAGCAGTTACTCACTCATGGAAATACGCACTCGCCGCTACGCGGCATCGTGCGTAACTTTTCCATTCGTGCGTAATATGCTTCTTACAGCACTCATTACGTAATATATTATTAAACAATCGGCGAAAAAATTATATGTTCAACTCAGCAGCAAAATAAATTGACTACCTTGGCTGTATGGTAATCAGTACTAATTTGCTGCTTAGTTAAACAAATAACCATCAAATGAAAGTTATAACTCTTTTTATTTCCAACAATATCGGTAGGGTAGAATTTTAGGGTAGAACTAACAGAAAAGAAGATAATCGAGAAAACTTATTTTGATCGTCATTTTTCCGATATGGCGGTCGTAGCGGCAATGATATTTTTGTGTAAAATATTAATTAATGATTGTGGTAATCCCTCCTACATTATACAAATAAAAAATTCCTTGTCATGAAGAAGGAGAAGTAGGAAATGGATAGAACAGAACAGATTAATATCTGACGTATACCGTGTGTGTAGTCGCGGGCTAGGCATGGGGAGTAGAAATACAACATCGCGTGTGCCAGCTGGCTGAAATGAAATAACAGAGCTGGAACGCTCTACCGATGGACTAGCCTTACGGCTGCCGGTGTTGTCATATTTCTCGCGCTACGTGAATGTACATGCCTAATGGGAAATTACACGCACGGTATACGGTAACAAACAATGCAGAGTGGGCCACAAAACCGAAAAACCTGGCCAAAAAGCCAACATTCGAAAGAGGTTTAATTGTATTCAAAGTAATATTTCTGTAAGTTACAAATATTCAGTTCATGACGTACCGGAAGTTCCTACCGTATTGCTGCCTATTTTCACCTGATACACATCAGGAAATACAGCATTCTGTTAGCGTACAGTTGTGAATATATGCTTGCCACATTCGAACGTACTATTCGATATGGCTGTAATTTGTGTAATTTCAACAAACACATAGTGAAAAAACTTTACCAAGATAATCTATAAAATAAATATTTTATTTTGTATATATTGATTGCTTGTGAAATGTGATACATTTGGTTATAAAATTGTGTTAAATGGGGTTCTGCAAAGATAAAGAAATAAAAATTAATGGGTACTTTTTGTTTGAGCTACAAAAAAAGCGCAACGAGTTCCAAGTATGATTCTTTTGCTGGTCGATTTCTTATAGTTTTTTTCAAATTATAGTACAGAATTTAGAACCCGATTCATCCCGGTTTGGAAGTAATGAGTAAAAATTTGTCGAGGTGTTAAATATACGTACGACGCCACGACGGACGCTCGGTAACTGCTTCGAATGACTTTAAAATTTTTCCACGGAAATTTCTACAAATAGATTTTTGGTGTCTTCAGAACCAGTAATTTCTTCTATGAGAAATCTACCCGAAAATAAAATGGTAACCTTTCCTAAGGAAGTTCTCCAGTTATTGAAAGAGCCAGAATATCATGTGCCCGTGGTTAAATCGGCTGATAATACTCAGGGACGGATGGGAAGGGGGGACAAACGGGCAAATGCCCGTCGGGCCGGTGACTCTGGGGCCGGGCAGGGTCGGTCCGAGGTAAATAGGCATTTGTACCGGCGCACAGTGGGCAGGAATTCAAAAACGTGGCATTTAATCGTAAAATGAAACGAGCCTAATGACTATATGTTGACATATGGAAAGAAAATATATCAGTGCATTATTTACGCCATTATCGAACTTTATTCAAGGTCATCTCGCACACTACTATCTCCATGAAACTGGCGTTTCTAAGTAGTATTTGTGTATGCTCGATGCGCTAAATTTGACAGAAATTTTAAGCGGAAAAACTCATTTATATCTGTAGCTTTTGACTTTATTAAATATGGGTCCAATACAGTCAAGAATATACTCAATATATTTCGTTATTTTACTATAATTTTTTAAGTTATATAGTAATTATGGCTTTAAAAACAAGCCTCTGCAAATATATCAATAAACTACAATATATTTTTTAAATATAGGAAAAGTTTATTCTCTCACACATACATATCGTGAATTTGATGTATTATTATTGTAGATGAACTATTCTAGTTTAAAAATTAAAGTTAAACTGGTAGTCATGTGTATTCTTTAAAATTTAAATTGAATTTCTGAAAATGTATTTCATGAGTATTTTTGAAACGTGTATAGTATAGTCGAATAGATTTAATTCAATTTCTTTCAGCGTCAACATTTCACTATAAATTTTATCGTTGATTCTTATGTATTATGACCTCCTGATTACGAAAAAAATATTTGCGCCCAAAAATTCCTAATGCGTCAAAAGTTATATTATGCACTTTTTTAAATTATATGATTATGATTAGGTCAATCCGCCATCTTGGATGGACCAAAAATGTCGGAAAAAATCAAAATTGAATCTTTTTTCGATAGAACTAGTAATTTCACCAAAGTTGGCAAAAGCAAAACTCATCTATGGTCAAATATAATGCACCAAACCAGGAAGCTCCAAGTCAAATAGAACGTTCAAAGATGGCAGATGAAAAAATTTTTTTTTAATTCTTCGTCAAGTACCGAGGAGGCTTTATGCATAACTTTTTTGTCGATTGTAGGTTCTTTTAGGTACTTTGAGGGGATAAAGTTCAATGTTTTTTGAATTTCCCATAAAAGTGCATTTTCTACAATTTTTAAAAATGCATTTTTTTGACCTTTCTTATTTTCATATATTATTATTACAATGCGTATGCTTAATAAACTTCGTTATCAAATTAATGGAATTTCATTTTGTATTAAATTTTTGAAGTTATACGAGACTTTCTATAATATATTTAATTTTGTTTCGATGAAAATTCGGTAAAAAAAAGGAGAGTCAGGGAAAATGCATTTTTGAAAATTGTAAAAAAGCATTTTTTTGAAAATAAAAAAAAATTGAACTTTCTCCCCTTTATGTACCTAAAAGAACCTACAATACAAAAAAACATAAAATAGCGCACAACATCTCCCTGATACTTGACGAAGAATTAAAGAATTTTATTTCGTGCGCCATCTTTGACCGTTCTCTTTGACTTACAGCGTCCGGGTTTAGTTCATTATATTTGGCCAAAGATGAGTTTTATTTTTGCCAAATTTGTTGAAATTTCTTCTTCTTATTGAAAAGATGTTCTATTTTGATTTTTTCGGCCATTTTTTGTGTTTTTTATTTTTCCAAGATGGCAGATTGACCTTTACATATCGAACAGGTCTATATTTTTACATTCCAGCGTGAGATTTAAAATATATACCCTCAAAAACCCGTATAAATGATTTTTTTAGTGATTGTTCCGGAAATTAGAATTATTGCCACGTTTTCTAATTCCTGCCCCACTGTGCGGCGGATAAAAAACCGGACAGCCAAAAGAAATTTAAACGGCAGCTCTTTTCTCTCCTTAATCCTTACTTAAAACCACTGGCATAAATGCTAGATGTCATTTATCAATTATAAAAAGTTATTAACTTAATAACCTAATTTTGCATGTTCGTTCCAAATTCTGTAAGTTTGCTTAAGAAAGTTCTGATGTCCTTCTTTTTCTTTTGACCTCTGAAACTTTTTTGTTTTTTTTGTTTCGAGATGTTTATGTAGATAATATTAGTCATAATTATTATTGATTTATTATTCATTGTTATACTGTTAAAATGTTTAAATTTTTTATTTCGTTCTTTGTCTTTCAATGTCAATAAATTTTAATAAAGAGTATGGATGTTTAGTGGCGTTTTTAAAAATGTTACCAAGATGGTAGCAGTCTGCTTTAGACCGTGGTTGTCAGATTACGTGTTAGAACTTTGAACCTTTAAGTAATTTTTGCAATTGCATGAAAAAAAGGAAAATTCGTTTGACGAAACCTATTTTTCGAAGAAAATGTTTTTACTACTCGAATTTCTAACTTTTCATTTTAGAGCATTTAACCTTGGCATGTCCATTTTAATTTTTTTGAACACTTATTTTACTTTTTACATCCCCGCAAACTACCTCCATTACCTTTATTTTTATTTAAAAAATGTTTACATGCTAAATATACCCATTTTTAGAAAACTGGCCCATTCTTAAATTATTTTGTCACGTTTTTCGCATTTTCCATCCCCCTAGACATCCCTCCCAATAAATTTTTTTTTTCAATATTTCTTTCCATGCTCAATGCACTCTTTTTAGCCGATTTGTCCACTTTCATTTTTTATCACCTGTTTTCAATTTTTGCACCCCTGCAAACAACAATCCTCATCATTTTCAATTTTTTAAAATATTTTTTATGATTGATGTACTCATTTTTAGGCGATTTAACCATGTTCAGAAATTTGGCCAGGTTTTTCGATTTCTGGGCCCACTGTGCAACCGACCCAAAATGGACCATGGACCCTCCATAGGTACATCAGAAAGAATATTTAGATTAGATGAGAAGGTATTATTGTGGCAATGTTCTGAAATCTGTCACTCAAGTATGAGGAAATTAATTGTAGAGAGGCAGCATTAAAAGCAAAATATTTAAGTATAGCACATAACAGATTATGATTTATTGTATCGAACGCCTTAGAGAAATTGAGCAATACCAACTCACCAACCAATGGTCATATGAGGTAAAAGGTCATCCATTGCATTGATCAAAGCTGTTGCTGTACTAAACCCTTTTCAAAAACCACACTGATTTTCAGGTAAAACTTTTTTTTTCAGAAAATTATGCATAAATCTGACAATGCAAAATTTTTTCAAAAATTGTCGAGATAACCTATCATTCTTGGTTACAATTTTTTGGGAGAAGTTTACTAATTGCAATTTTCCAATTATTTGGCAAATAACTCTTCTCTATGCATCAGTTGATAATATGTACTAGAAATTTATCAATAAACGAACTGCAGTATTTGAGCATTGAGATAGACATATGATCAGTACCGTACGCATTAGACTTTATATGATTAAGAATTTTATTGACTTGTTCAACACTAGTCATAGTAAAACTGAAGGAATGGTTATCCGCAATTAAGTTATTGTCAAGCAAAACATTAACTTCCTTTCCTTCTGCAACGATAAAGATTCCTTCGGGATCATTGTTGGGCTCTCCAGGAGATTGTTTATCAGGATATCATTTGACATGGAGGTCGCTAGCCGCAACTGCATTTTTTCTATATTCCCCATAGATGATTAACATGTCCACTTTTTCTTCTATTGTATAAATTTGCGGCATTTTGAACAAAATTAACAAGAATTTTAAACAATTTTTAAAGACACAATAAAAATACCAGTAAACCAAAAAATGTTTGACAAGCTAAATATTTTATTGTGTTCAAATTCACCTTAGTTACTTCCTCATAATTGGAACAAAATTGTATTTTCGCATTTTCTCTTGACTGTAATTTTGATTGTATTTATCGCATATTATAATATAATTATAATAAGGCACATGAATAAATTCCTTATTAATGGTAATAATAAATGGTACCATCATACCAATATGGTTCCATTTTAAAACATTGTGTTTTATCCCAAAAATCATTTTCATGAACTTTATTTGCTCCTAAGTCACATGCAGTAGTGGCATTGTAAAATATCGAGTCGATGTCAATGTAAGGTAGAAGAAAAGAGAAATGGACAAATAATATGCTGAAAAGAAACATATTTAACCTACGCTGTTGCCACTTTTCTCTTTAGCTACTTTTAGTCGTCTTAACATGTTGAAGTGCCTGGCATAGATGTTGATACTCGCTTTCTTTCACGTACATTATTTTGCTATTTACATTTCACTCTATCTTGTTATGGGGATCGACTCAAGATTTCTAGCTGCCACTAGAGTATAATAATTTAGTATTTTTTTTTAGAAAACTAAAATTAATTTAAAATAAATATTGACATTTGAAATGTCACTTATGTGGTATAATTAGATTCAGAAAATTATGCAGAATTCAAAAATATATACAGGGTAGGGTGGCCCATCTTTTTCGAAATCGAAATTTTTTATTTCTCACCCCTGCAAATGGTTCCATTTGAAGAAAAAACAGTCCCCTCAAAATATTATTGAGGCAAATTGAAGGCAAGGGGTGCCGCAGAATGCATTATTATGCAATAATAAAAGTAAATGGAATTATTTACATTCTTTGGTTGATGCATTGTTTTTTTTTTTAATCAGCAACATTTATCTAAGTCATACAAATATCAAAGACATTATCTGTTGTGACTATGACATGTGTCATACTACTGTAAATTCGTAGTCTAAGAAAACTAGACTAGAAGTTTTTGAAATAAAACTCTCGTTTTATCTTTGTGTATTTTATTATGAAACGTTTTTTTCATACATAGTACCAAATATTATCCTAAATCTACAAGACATATAGTAATAAAAACAATATTTTTTGCACTAGGCCAAAGCATGCGACAGGGTTTCTTTTTTTACATTTGGAAACTGTGATTTATAATCATTTACAACTTGGAGTAAAAACTGTTTTTGGTCTTCATTTTTTGTTAAAATGTCATTATAGTCAGTAATAAGTTTGATTCCTCTCTCAGCGGCATTATTTACAACTTTAATTTTGTTTACAATATTGAAACATCGGGTATAACTTTCATTTTCCCTCCATGTTGTTGGATCATTTTCCAAAAATTCCATAGACAAACCTAATTTTTGAAAAAACTGTTTAGTGTTCTCGCATATGAAGTCCTGAATTTCCTTGTTTTCAACGTCAGTAATGTTACTAATCATAAGTCGTTTAATACCCTCTTGATTTGGTGCTTTCCTATTCAAAGCTTTAACCATTTCTCTTTTAGTGGTAACTGAAATATCGTCATCAAAGAAAGATAAGCCAACATTTACTGAATTAAGGTACCACAAATGGTTCAGTATTTTCCTACTTGCGGCTTGAGATATTTCTTTGTCAATATTTTGATAATTAATGAGTTCTTTACAAAAGTCTAAGTCATGAAGCGGTGCTTTACTAGCAAATGACGCTGTAAACCAGGCCTTTACATAAACCTTTACAATAAAGAGACATATATCTTCAATACCTATTTTTTCTTTTTTAGTTAGTTGGAACTGATCTTGGAAAAAAAATATTTTTAGACAGTAAATGGCTTTGGCCATCCAACGTGCATGATGAAATGCCCCTGGTTGATAGAATGTCGTGTGAGTGGGCTCTTCTTCAACAAAAAGTTTAGAAAGCATTAAAAATTCTTTATAATCATCACGAGGCTGTTGCAAAGTTAAAGCTGCATTTAGAAACTTTACAATTTCGGCTTTAACTGATTGTAAAATGTGCTTAATTTTTGATACCTGAAATCCAGTTTTTAGTTTATTTTGATCTATTTTAGGCCAAAATTCCCTAAAACGTTTAAATAGTGGCACATTTGGACCAGATGAGGAAGGCATTTTTGTGTCAAACACACTTCTCAAAACCACTTCAAAAATATGATGTCTACAAGGAAAATATAGAATATCTCTTTCTAATTTTTGTTGCAATAGTGTGGCAGCCCCATTTATATAACCCATATTTGATGCTGTTGTATCACAACACAAAGCTATTACCTTTTCGTCCAAATTCCATTCACAAAGCACATCATAAACTGCTTCAGTCTGTTCTCTTCCAGTTGAATTGGGCAAAGCTGGTACTGCAAGTAGTTGTTCAATATCTCCACTAGTAACTAAGATAGCAAGTCTATCGATATTTCCCATTCCAGTGAGAGAAGGTAAAAGTTTTCCATCCCAATGGATGACTGGGGCCGGCAATTCAGAATTACCGAAGGCAGTTTTTAATATTTCAGCTCTTTCTTCGCGGATGCGTTGTCTAGAGCGCTGAAGTGTGGTTCTGCTGATGGACAAAGATGTGGTGTCATGTCCTAGTGTTTCTGCTACTGTCGTCAAAATATGGACTCCATACCTGTCGCTTATTTTGCAAGCATCAAATGCAGCGGCTATTTTTGGTGTGATGATGTTACATGTTCCATACAATCTCCTCTTTTTTGGCTGTGACGGGCCAGGCTGGTCTTGTAACAACTCTTCTTGGGCTTCGATTATTTCATCTTCATTTTCGTTGTAGTCGGCTGAATTACTACTTGATGATGGACGGGTGACTGTTTCCTCTAATCTAGCTTTTTCTTGTTGACTTCGTTGCATTCGTTTGGATAATTTCTGTAATTTCTCCTCAGCTGATTTTTCTTGAGAAGCAAGTTGGTAATCAATACCATGCATAAATCCAGGACGTCCCTTTTTTCTTTGGTTAATTAAAAACTGCTTATCTTCATCTATTTTCATCAACTCCAATGCATTTGCATGAGAAAAGATCGTCCAATTTTTCAACGAAATTTTTTTCTTTACTCCCGCACTGGCCCTTTTAGCCGATTTTTGTAAGTTCCTCCACTCTGCATAAAGTTTATCTAGTTGTTTAACACAATGAAAATCCTGACGTGTCGGAATGCGAGCCTTATCCCAAAAAACTGATACCTCTTTTATTGTTAATTTAGCACTATCATGTACACTTAGCTTCAGGTCACGAATGTTATAAAAGAGCACTTGTAATACTTGTCTATTAGACGGCAATTTATTGCCAATGATTTGTGACGAATAGTGTCCAACTAAGTAAATGAAAGTATCCTTTCGTAAGGATCTAACATCAGCCATCGTTAAATGTTTTTTCAAAAAGGAACGTATGCTAGAACTTATAATGTCACCACTGTAAAACACAATTGCAAACTGACATAAAAACCTACCGTAGGTGCATTATATTTCCAAACTTCCAAAACAAATAATTTCTAGGAAATAATTACACCAATAAAACATTATGAGAAAAGAGGTAGATATTTGTATTTTAAGTAAAATTTAAGTGTATTACCGTAATAAAATGTTATCTACAAATTTCTACCTGAATGCGGCACGGGTTACCGTTCACCGAATTATCTGAAACTTTAACATAAATTATTCCTAGTATAATAGTATATTTTCGTGGGGTGAGACTTAAAAAATACGCAAAAAAAATTCACCCCCTATAGAGATGGGCCACCCTAATACAGGGTGTTCCATTCGAAAGTTAAAAAGGTATCACTTCCAGTAAAGCCAGAAGGGAAAAAAAGTGATGTTTATTAAGTATATAGGATACAAATTTCAATAGTTTATCCTTAAAACTGAAGGAAACAAGTGGTGCATACCATGATCCCGTTACACGCGGTATAGGGTGTCCACCCTATACATTTTTTACTAAAACTATTGGCACATTTCTTTCCTGCTAACTGTGTTAACTAATATTATTGTCTTTTGTCACAGATTTTCATTAATTATACTTTTAGGGCATCCACCCTGCATATTTTTCACTAACATTTTATGTTTCTTCGTCAACCTACTAAGTATTATTTTTCTCAATCAAATATTTTTGTAGATCTAGCATCAACAGACAAACAGATAGACTGAAAGTCTGACAGGACTAAAAGATTTTATTTTTCGAAATCTACATATAGTCTGATATGTGATGATCCGAGAACATCTCAGACAGCGATTTTTTTACGATTACAATACTTCACTTCGACAAACGAGAAAAATAGAATATATTAAAAAAACTCAAGATGTATAATAGGAATAAGTAATTGAAATACCGTTGCTTTAGACTGGTATAATGAAGAAACTAAAACTTCAGTTTTATATAAAGCAGTTATGCAAATGCATATAAAATAAATTACACTACAAGAAAAAACACTATTCCCGTGATTCACTGGCGAACATTTCTAAGGCAACACAAAGTTTTTATTATTCCTAGTCGTTTTATGTTACTCATGAAAGTGTAAGGTAAATTTGTTCGTGATAAGAAACAATTCAGCCTTTTTATGTTTATCCAGCTAGATAGTTTCGAACGTTTGATGATATCCCGATAAAGAATATTGACTGTAAACCAGTCTGTCGAATATTTTTGAGATAAGGTAGTCGTAGTCTATCCACTTACATGCAAGTTGCCCTATTTAGATAAATGTTCTGATATGTTCACAACACATCGAGCATGTCACATTGGAATATACATTTACTTGTCTACGGTATAATAAAACTATGGAGTAAACTTTACAAACAAAATAAATGGGCATGATTAAACAAACATGTCACCTTCTTTCATGTGGAATTTATGCAATTTCTTAAGAATTAAAATTTTAAGGAAAAATTATCTTACATATTATTTTTACAAAAGTTAGTTAACTTTTAACGAAAACTAACAACATTTACGTATAATTCTCAAATATTTGTAAATGTTTCTGTAACGGTCTGCAGGTCACCTCAGTAACCTTCTAAAATGTTGAAGATTTAGATATGTTTAACTAACGTAGATGTCTATAGTGGAAACCGAAATACTTCTTGGAGTTAATTTTTCGCTAATAGTGGGTGCGGTACGAATCTTTGGCGGCATCTCAACTCCACGGGATGCCATTTGGCATGGCTATTCCTTACTCCAATGAGATTCGTTTTCGATTAGGAACCAAGATGAACTTTAGATTAATTTTTTGAAAAATTGTACAGTTTTAAAGAAAAATTATATTTTCAGCTGCTACAATGGAACCTTCCGGAATATTACGAGGAGAAGATGTACGTAATGATATTTGCTCCTTTTCATACTGAGCAAGCATTTTTAAGATTAATTGGGAAGTTTCTTAAAGATTCTGAGGAGATAGGTGCAGTAGATAGCTCAAGTAAGTTTAAGTTCCACAAGATTCTATAGTATGAACATAAAAATCATCTCGTTTTATTTACATTTCACATTGATTTCCATATTTCGAGTATTAATATTAGCTATTTAAATATTGTATAAATAAAATAGAACCTATTAACTTGATCTAACAGGAAATAAAAACTCCAAATTAATGATCAGGAAGCAAAAAACAGTCGGAAATATTTTAATTATTTTATATTTTTATAAAATATGTCGTCCATATTATGTTCGTATTTTCATGATCAGGAGATCAAAATTAACTAGAAATGACACCCTACATGAAAAATTTTGGCAAGGTAATTTTTTTTTCAAAAATTGGTACGGAAACGCGCTGAAAAATCTAGCACACGTAACAATAAGAAACACATGGGCCAAAAGCCAAACCTGCATTGACACCTGGAGCAATGGAAAATCAACCTCACAAGTAGATCATATCCTGGTAAGCAGAGAGATAAGAGAAAGGATCAAGAACGTTAAAGCAAAAAGGGCAGCAGAAATCAATACAGACAACAAAATTCTATACGGAAAATTGGAAATAAAAGAAGGAAAAACAAGTCAAGGAAACAACAAGACACTACACAGTACCTGGAATATTTCTCTACTACAGCACGAAGACTTTCGGAAGAAATACGGTGAAGAAATAGAAAACCAACTGACTGGACATCAATGGGCGCAAAAATAAAAATTGCAGCAAGAAAAACGCTAAAAAGGGACAGATCACCTATGAGCCCGACAAGAAAGGAAAAAAAAAATAACAAGTACGAACAGCTAAAAAAGATGAAGGCCACAGGCGAACAACAGCCGACGGGGAATATAAACGAAAAACTAAAAGAAGCACTGAGGGAAAAAAGAGAAGCGGAGAGAAACCACGACGAGGAAAAATGCAGATCATTCTTCGAAAACATAGAAACACTTCCAACAGGACAACGACTAAACCAAACGTTCAGATATCTGAAAAAATATAGAAGAAACAACAGTACCCACAGGAGAAGATACATACCAATGCAACATTGGACCAAGAAGCTGGAGGAAGAAGAGAAAGCAACTAAAGAACGGACAAAACTAATAAAAGAAACAGATCACTGGCCCTTGGACAAGCCACCATCAAAAGACCAACTGCTAGAAATAATAGCCAGAGTCAGAAGAAACACCGCACCTGGAGTAGATAAAATAAACAACGAGTTAATACACTCCGGCACGGAAAAGCTAAAGGAGCAAACCCTAGAAATCATCACCAGAGACAGAAAACACACCTCTGCCTACGGAATGGACCAAGACTATACAAATACCCCTCCCAAAAACCAACTCGCCACAGACCACAGAAGACTACAGAAGAATAACACTCTGCAGCATGGGCTACAAGTATTACGCACAATTCCTGCTCGAGCAACTAGAGAAGTACATTGGAAGTCCGCCAGACTACCAGACAGCATTCATCAAAGGCAGATCAACGGACGACCACATGTACACCACCAGAAGAATACTGGAAGAAAAATGGAGAGAAGGGACAAATCTGCACATAGCCGCTACAGATCTTCAAAAGGCATTCGATACCATCAGTCACGAAGCCATAGTCAACACCCTGTATAACAAAGGAGTTCCGCACTATCTAATAAACAAGATAATAAAGGCCTGCTTTCATGAAACAACTGCCATACAGTGATTCGGACAAACGACGGAAACCAGACAAAAGAACAAAGGAGTCAAATAAGGATGCCCCCTATCCCTCCGACTATTCACCACGGCCCTAGACCAAGTGATACAAAACACAATAAGGGAAACACCAAATTTTAACGAAGACATGGAAATACTGAGAACCCCAATCGTATTAGCTTACGCCGATGACCTCCTAATCGTCGCAGAAGAAGAGCAACAAATTTTTAACTTCCTAGAAAACATGAAACCGCATTTGAACACATCTGGGCTGAAAATAAATTTCAAGAAAAGTCTAATAATGGAGCGAGACCCATCAACAAAAGAGAGACGGATCAGTGGAGAAGAATACAAAATAGGTGACTACTCCCTAAGAACAACGAACAAACTGAAATACCTAGGAACATATCTGACGAACCAACTGAAAAGGAGAGAAACAGTAAAGGGGAGAATAAAAACAGCATACAGAGTCACAAGAGCAATTATACCGTTCATTGAGAAAAACAAACTATCATGGGGCCTGGCCAAACGGCTGTACATAGACATCATACTGCCAACAATGACATATGGAGTTAAAAACGCTGCAACAACAAAAGCCAACAGAAGAAGTTTGAGAAGAGCTGAAAGAGACATCATCCAATTACTCAGAAAAACAACAGGGCAAAAACAACGACATAAAACATCAACACTACTAGAAGGGAAGACAATCACAAAAAGGATAGAAATGTAAGCAATGAAGTACTGGGGACACGTCCAACACACCTACTGAAGAAAGTACTAACACGGAACAGCAGCAAACTAAAAATTGGGAGACCATGTTACACATGGAAAACAACAATCGAGAGGATCATGAACATACTGGGAAAGAAAATCGAGGGGAAAAATGAATTCCACAAATAAATCGGAGCGATATATACTCTACCAGAATCAGAAACGGAGGAATCAGAAGAAGAATTGTAGAAACAGGAGTACAAAAATAGGAGCACAAACAGCAACGATACAACGCGGCAACATATCTCACAAGAAGACCCAGAATAGGCAGAAACCCAGAACCAAAAATACAAAAAAAAAGAGTTCTTAAACGCCCCCTCACGACACAATGCGGTAATGCATCTCACAAATACCTACACCTCTCATCCCACATTCCTTTACCATGGGCCATGTGGCTCTCGCTGCTAGCAACAAGCATGACCTTAGTCCAACCCAGCGTGGACGTAGCAAGCCCAGATATGTAACCTGGGAGTGGCAGCAATGCCTACCGCACGCCGGTAAGTCAATCAATCAATCAAAAATTGGTTCCTGAGGAAAAAAGTTGACGCGTCCTAATGGAAAATTAATCTTCTTGGAGTAAGGTAACCGTGCCAAATGTCATCCCGTGGAGTTGAGATGTCGAGAGGCTCTGCTAGTGTATATTATAATCGAAGTACAGAAATAAAAAGCGTTTAAAATTATAAATAGGTGCATAAAAATTTAACTTTTTTAAATAAAGTAATTGGTAGCTTTTTTTGCATTCAGGATGCAGAAAAACAGCCGAACACCACACCCAACATGTTCAATTTGCAATTATTAATTTTGAAAAAAATATATAGTGTATTTGATCACATTATAGCGTCCATATTGCTTTCTAATGGAAAAATGATCCTGTATTTGTATTTGCCAGATATAATTTAACCAGAGATCATACTCCAAAAGTATGTGTTGCGCCAATATGAGTAATTGTAATTAAAACATTTTTTTTTGAAAGAATGGCCACCGTCTTGGTTCCTAAGGGAAAATGTTGACCCGTCCTAATCGAAAATGAATCTCTTTGGTGTAAGGACCAACCGTACTAAATGGCACCCTGTGGATTTGAAGTGCAGTATTCGCCTTATTTATGCGGCGTACCGCACCCACTATAAGTATTCATAGTTTTCAAGCTAAATATCATAACCTGGGCTCTAGTGAAGTGCCATTAGAACCCGGTTCCTATGAATCAACTTTAATGAAACTTTTTGCATTGTGTTGCTAAAACATAATACTAAAATGTTTATTGATTAGAAACTGACGTTTTTTTATTTAAAAGATTATCGAGATATTTCTGTAGAAACAAACTTATTGTTAAATCATATAATGCATAATAATTTTAATAAAATATACTATTTATCTTCGATATCTTCGTTTTCAACTTCGCTTACTTCTATAATAGGAAAAGCAACTATCACCATTGTATTCGGAACAAGCTGCAGTGCAAGGTAATCCATACTTTCTGGATCCACAAGCAGCTCCGCATCCTGTCTAACACGTACAAAAAATAATTTTAAGTAGATTTTCAGGGGCTGGTGGCTTATTCAACGAGACTGATTTTAGCAGCGAAATTAGCAGCGAAAACAAAAATTTTTTTGTTTGCATTTTTGAACACATATATTAGTAGGTAATGATAATATCAACATTTTTACCTACAAATTATGACCCAGAAGCTAATAAGAAGGCTATTAGCCTCAAATTCGTGTTGTGATAATGGTAATTTTTGACCAGCAACTTCTGAATCACAAAATGGCGAAGACCCTATTTCCCATGAGAAACGTGCGGGATCTTTTACAAACCACACATGAGTTCAGCTTAAGTTCATAAACAATATAACTCAATAACAACTATTATAAGAAATTTTAAATAAAAAATAAAATATAGTTGAATTAATTTTAATGGCATCGTTATATTGTAATTGGATCTTCCTCTTCTGCCTTATATTAAATTACATACAAATATAAAAAAGATCATCAATATCTTGGGTGCATCTGTACTTTATCTTTACGAGGATAACTGAACTGGAATATTGGTTTATTATTGTAAAATAAATTATCTATAAAACGAACCATTTTAAAAGTAATCTCACTCATTTCCGATTTGAAAAGAAACCAGAAATTGTCCTATAAACTCATTTAAGATCCTTTGTCTTTGATAATTTCGCAGATAGATCCATCTACAGGCGAATTTTAACAGTAGAGATACTTTTATAAGACGTCCTTTTCTAATTATTCATTTGCAATTAATTTTTTAATCAGTATAATATTTTAAATACAATGTACACGTATAGTATATTATAAATGATATATTTTCAAAAATAGAGGTTTTACAAAGGAAGTTAAATCCACATATAGCCAAACCCAAAGAGATTACCCCGTAGTTTGGTTTTATTTTTTTTTTGGCATAATGTTTACAGAAAGATGTATAAACTGATTGTGAGTGTTTATTTGTGCATGCGTGGAAGTGTTAAAAGTAAAATACCAAATTCAAGGAATAGAAAGCGTGAACAATTCAAAATTAAAATTAAAAGGAAAATTTAGGGATTAATCGACTTACCTGTAAGGAAGGTTAATCCTAATTTTCCGAGCTTGTCCGAAGATATAATTACAAATACATATACACTCTGTAGTTTCCGTCTGACTCACTCACCAGCACGAACGTTCAAAGAAAGAAAAACTTATCACACTGGGCTGGACTTATCGCACCAAGTCTCATTCCGGTTTTAGCTAATTACAAAATCGCTTATTGAAAGGGAATAAGGGTGGGTGGGTTGTAATTATATCTTCGGACAAGCTCGGAAAATTAGGATTAACCTTCCTTACAGGTAAGTCGATTAATTCCTAAATTTTCCTTCGCTTGTCCTCGATATAATTACAAATACATATACACTCTGTAGATGTTTAGAGTAAACGGCGATTTTGTAACAACGGAAATTTATTAAACAGTAGCTAAATAATGTAACGTATAATTAAAGAAAATTTATAACCATTTATATTTAATTTAACAATTACCTCAACATGTACATAAAAACATAATTTGATATAACAGCTGTTGATGCATGGCGTAAGCTATGGCTAGAAAATTGTGTTATATTTATTCCGCCTAGACCAAGTCTTTCTTTTTTTTTTATGGAGTTGCGTAGTGGAAGGGAATTTTATGTGCAATAATTAAGTGATGGTCATTATTCCGGAAAGAAATTGTTTTTAATAAATAAAAATATTTATGTATATATCTTTGGTTTGTTTCCGAAGTATGGAAAACTAATACGGGTTATGCTTTATTAGGTCAAGACGTTTTTATTTTTTCCAAGATATGCACTCTATGACCTGTTATTAATGCCCTCAAGATAATCAATTTATACTATAGTTGTTCCAGACGTGAGGATTCTATTTTGATAAAAACTTTATTTTCGAGTTTCGGAATTCCATGTAAATGGGTGGGTAATTAAGAGCCGACCTGCATGAAATAATTGCCATCTTGTAGCATCTCGGTTAAGAATTGCATGTAAAAGAATGTGTTATTAAAATTATATTCATAAGGATGAACTTTTCACTCACAGAAGGTCCAACATTTTTTACAACAAGTTGAATATTATTTCAGTGAACATCTGTAAGGGAAGCAATTAGAGTTGGAATTAAGATATTCTTATATTCAATAATAATAATAGATTTTTTTTTTTTTTTTTGCGGCGAGGGAAATTTTTCTGTAAAGTGGCCGACTCTTTCTGAAATGAAAAATGAGTAGACATATTTCTGGTTTCAAATAATTGGCTCCCCAGTAAAAATTCTTTTGTTTCTGAAACATTTATGAAATAGATTCATTTACTTTGGATGTACTACCTCATTCAGGTTTCCAATGAAACATTTATGAAATATATCAAAAATATATTTCAATTGATGTATATTAGATGTACTTTAAATTGTTTCATATATTTTTCGTGTTTACTATAATAACTATTGACACACAGGATACCAAGCTGAGATGCCAATAAAGGGCGACAACTATACCTAGATCTTTTTCTTGTATGATTTTTCCAATACGTTATTGAAAAAAGAAGGGAAGTATAAAAATCGTATTCTTTCCATTTTGAAATGAATGCATCTACAGACAAGAAATCCGGCTCGGGAAACCATGAAATATATTTATCATACTTCTTATTAATACGTGTTATCAATAAATCTAATCCTGGTTTCTTCAATTTATTTGATACACTCTGTGTCATTTTCATATTACTCATAACTCCTTGTCCGCATCTTATTATAGCTCAATATGTTGTAAGTTGCATATACTAATAAACATATAACCATAAATACATAAATCCATCACATACAGTAGACAACTCCCTCCCCCCAAGTCCAAAGCCAAAGCTGCCCGGAAGGGGTTACACATTTGATTAAAAAAATGCAGACACACATCCATACTCACCGACATTATCAGTGATGGGGCTCGGGCTGGGAGTCGACCCAGTACAATGTAGGTAATGCGACCAGCATATTCGCCACATGATACGCTTTAGCCGGTAATTTTTATAAAGTATGCACCAATACCACAAGTCTCTTAAGGCTTCGCTTAAATAATTAAATTTGATACTTCCTCCTCCAGTTATCCAAGAAATCGCTGTTGTATTATCAAATCTTGAAAGTAAAGTATTCGCTTTTTTTTTTTTAAATTTTAAACAAATGATTTCAATGCATAGAAAGCTGCTTTGGTTTCAAAAAAATTAGTATGCATTGATTTTTTTTTTGTCCCAAAAATCGTAGTCCCTTGCAACAACTACTTCAGCCTGTCAGAGACCTATCAGAGAACAAATTTTTCAGCTTAATGTCTTGTCCATCTCCAATATTGCGTAACTCGTTTATTAAGAATTAAGAATAAGCATTTCAGAGCTATAATTTTTATAGTTTCCTCTTAAAGAACTATGCTTTATTTTCTCGAAAGACTTGATATGATTAAAACCAAATCTTGTGACGGGGTAAGCAGAAGCCAAACTATTAACTAATTTGCAAATTGGATGGTTGTTACGTGGAATTTTTCTTTGTGATTTTTTACTTATTATGATTTTATCTTCAAGTAAAGTTATTGTCATATCTATTGTAATATATAAAAAAAAACTATGTGCTATGACTGAAAAGTCGTTTAACTAGAATACACATAATTTTCAATCACTGCTTAAGTAATGTAGTAAAGAGAAATGGTGTCATATAATGTAACCCAAATGGGATACTACACTGAAATAATGTATCATTAGATCAAAATCTGAGATTTTTTTTTTTTTTCTCTAATAGGAAAAAGAAAATAGGAGTCTTTTAGAATCAAGTTTTTATCACTAAAAGGGAAGTCGGCAAGACCTGATTTTTGACTGGCTGACATTTGCTTATAGCACCTATCTCTAAGAGAGTTCCTGGATGGCGTTTTTGTAATTATTAAATTGTTATCAGAGATCTAAACTTTAGATTGAAGAAGTTTACTATGAAATGATATTTTAATTCGTTTTACCCAGCAAATGTCCACTTGGTTCTTGGTAACATTTCTCTAGTTGGTAATGAGTTTAGCTAAAGAGCCTGCATAATTCGTTACCTGGGATGTTGGAACCTTTAGTTGCGGTGATATTGCATCTTCTTCTGCCATGTTTACTTGAATCGATACCTGAACGTATCCGACCCCCTCTTTCTCTATTTGAGTCTCGTTTTATATTGAGGTCGCCTGTAGTAATGGTAAAATAAAAGTATCAATTATATCAAGAGTTGTGTGCAGATTATAGATTGTTTAAGAGGTCGCTTGGCCTTGAGTTAGAGCAGTATTTAATGTACACGGCACATTAAAAATTTTGTAAGAATCTTTGTGAAAATACACTAATTCGGTTTCCTAACGTCAGCAAAATACATTACCTATCTTTATTATTTCTGTTCTTATTCATCATTTGTCAGAAAACACCTGTTCCTTTGACGTAAAAGTCACAGGCGTAGAGGCTGTTTTCCAGTAAAATACTGGATAATTATTGTATTATTTTGTAGATTTTACGGACAATGTTTCTATAAAAAAATACATATGGCAGATAATTCCAGTAAGAAAACAAAATAATCTGCAAATTGTTATCAGATTTATATTTTGTAGAGAGATTTTATTACTTTAAGAGCATCGCATGTTGCTCAGACTATTTTATGTTGGAATACCTATTACGTATTTCTAGTGCGTATGCATGAAAATCAGGATAGAGAATCGTTTTTATATGAAAAAGTACCAAGCTAGGCGGGAGCAACGCATGTTGTCCAGAACTATTTATTTGTAACGCGTGTTACATAGTTCAGGTGCCTATGAAAATAAAGAGCAACGAGTGTTGTCTTGGAACTATTTATATTATAACGAGTGTTGTATAGTTCAGGTACCATCAAAATAAAGAGCAATGCATGTTGTTAAGCACTATTTTAAATTCTAACGAGCAACGAGTATTCTCTTCGAACTATTTATATTATAACGCGTGTTATATAGTTCAGGTACCTATCAAAATAAAGAGCAATGCATGTTGTCTAAGCACTATTTTAAATTCTAACGAGCAACGAGTGTTGTCTTGGAACTATTTATTATAACGCGTGTTATATAGTTCAGGTACCTATCAAAATAAGGAGCAATGCATGTTGTCTAGGTCAATATATATCTGATCCAATACTGAGAATTTTTATTTTGAAATAAAACGTATATTGAATATTTCCTACCTGAACTATTGGAATCGGGCGACTTTTTACCACTGCGGTTATTTTATGACTAGTTTCTTTTTCAACTGTATGTATTTACGCTTTTTTCCTGAATTAGGCGATACACTTTTCCTTTTTGGCATTATTACCTTTCACCCACTAAATATTTTATTTAAAACTATTCACTTTAAATAAGTAAAACCGAACAATAAATTAACGTTCACTCTTGGTGCGATAAGTCCAGCCCAGTGTGATAAGTTTTTCTTTCTTTGAACGTTCGTGCTGGTGAGTGAGTCAGACGGAAACTACAGAGTGTATATGTATTTGTAATTAAATCGAGGACAAGCGAAGGAAAATGAGAAATAGAAGTTAGAATGATAATTTTTCATCAAGTAGGTACGATATAAATTCCATTCATGTTTTAAAGTAAATCATAGAGTATATAGCCTCTATTACTAGATATGTGAATTATATTTGTTTTTCTTCAAACGTCAGAAAAACATGACATTTCTTAACTCATGTTTTATTGGTGGTGAAATTCGAGATTTTTCATCTTTATTTTATTTATAGCTAATCGACGAAGAAACAAAACAAAGCATGTTGACAATTACTTGCAAAACTTCAATTCTATTGAAAGATTTTTTTTTATTAATCTTTAAAATCTATGTCTCTCTGAGGAGCTCAGGGCAAAATATATATCTCAAAGGCTACGCGTGTAGAAGAATTTTAGAATGATAGTTTAATTTCTCCAGGTGAGTCCCGTTGTATTAAATACGAGGGGCGTGTCACTCTTTGCCACTCTGCTAGAGTACTGGTAGACGCCTTTATTGTGGGCGGTCGGTTAAGTCGTTGAAACTAGTGCAATAACAAAACCAACACTTTCTGAATCTGTATACTGGGCATCGAACAATATTATTCTTTGTTTATCACTTTCCAAACATTATTTATAACTTTTAATAAATTGTCAACAGTTTTACATTTTCCTTTTCAATATTTTTGATCAACAATTCCCATACGTTTTCTACAGGGTTTCCTTTTTATAGTAAGCCTAAAATTTTCTAACTACGTTTACATACGTCATAAATTTTTAGAGGAAAATATATAACTAAACTTTAACACTTTTTTTCACGTTTATATTACTTAAAAAAAATACGGGTCTCTTCTTTTAATCTAAAGAACTCGTTTTTGAATTAAAAAAAAAATTGCCGAAATTCCCATTCCGTACCTGAAATTTATCTGACAAAATCAGAACAAATCTGTATATAATCTTACAGAAAAAGAAAAACAGTAGGTTTAATGACATGATCTATGTGGACAATCGTTAGATAAATATTATTAAAGGGATTGATTAATGTCAATTTCTTCCCTATTTGTGCTGCTCGACTACGTGGTAATTCATTGGTTCATTTCGAGTTATACAATGTAGCATGATATTCATGATATCCATCATAACCGATACATTACAGGTATTGAATATTGATGTATAACTAATAATAGTAAAACGGGTAATGCATGTAAGCATAATACTACGATAATTATAGTGTTAACTACTTAGTCATCAGCAGTAAAATTATTATGTGTACTTAACCGACAAAATTTGTATTCCAAATTAAGTATTAATACATTCATCGGCGTGTCGTTATACCCAATTAAGAAACGATTTTTATATCGTTTAGATGGTGTGATAAGATTAATGTGTTTGTATATATATTCCTCATTTAAAACAAAGTATAACGAACGACAAAAACATATATAAGACTCGTTTGACAACAATCATAATACTAATACTACTTGTTGTAGGACTAGGAACACTATGTCTTATCCATTTGGAATGTTAGTCCAATACAACTGTATTATATAATAAACTGCCTTCAAAAAGTTTTGCAGTTCGGAAACTTCTCTGAAAGATAGTTGATTATCACCAACTAATCAAATCAATTGAACTTTGTCTTAATAGTCAAGCGTTGAGCCATTACATTAATGGAAATTCAAATAAATAATTTATTCAAGAATATTTAACAACTTAGTTAATGCTGTAGGCTTTTGTCACTGTCAAAAATTTTTATTTGATGTTTGCAAGTAGTCACAGCATTTTTACTTCCATGGCCTATTTAGTGAATTTTGAGAGCTCGTATCTCGGAATGCAAATAAAATATTTTGTTCAATTTTAGTGTCAGAGGGTTTTTGATGATACTGAATAAGAATTTAGAATCAAAAGTTCTATTAAAAAATCTCTAATATATTTTTTTGAAAAATCGTCCCCAATTTTCCCATAAGAGTAGCACGCCAATGAGCGATATCAATGTTGATTACGTCAAAAAAATTACATGTTGAGTATATACTTACCACCCAAATTTGAAATGAATCCGTTTTTTAGTTCCAGAGATACAAAGGTGTACTAATAAAAAGTGAAACACTGTTTATACTTGTTAAATAAGTGTTGCACAATAGATGATTTTTATGAAAATTATAAAAATTAGCGTAAGTTATTTGGTAAGCAATACTGTACAAATATGTGTTTATCTATGAAGAAAATAAATATTATTGTTATTATTATTATTATTATTACGTCCTATTCTTTATGACTCCTCTTTATTAAAATAGGGTTTTCGTCTCCTTATCAGGAATACAGCCTTCAAACTGATACGAAAACTTGAAAGTACAATACAAAAACCTAAACAACGAAAAATTATCTATTCTTATAAACATTGAGATGCTCCATTTACTCAATTTGAACCAGCCTGAAATTTAGATGTGACTTCCCCGCTCAATTCTTTGGAATGAGCAAAATTCATCTTGACGTGAACGGATATCCCTTTTCGCATTTATCAGCTGTTTATCCATGACTGGCGGCGCAAGTGTAAGAAGTGCCCTTCGTGACTTGCACACAGTTTGATCGTGGAAGTTTCACAAGTTCTGCCTGTCGGTTTACCATGTACCATGTACCTGATTCCGACGACGCGACGTGCTGCATTCGGATAGCGTCCCTGTTCCTAATCATATTGAGGACGATGTTGCCATGTTATGTTACTCTTTTATTACATTTCCCACGAAGAAAATAAAACAACTGTTCTAATATTTAAGAAAACTAAAAAAATTCTTTCAGGTAATGGTGGTCCAAGTCTTTTTATTTCAACTCGAGGAAAAGTTATTTAAATAAATAAACGTGCTGTTTGGAATACAAATAAAAATGCAGATCTGGGGAATTTATTTACAAAATAACTATACAGTGTGTCCCCGGATTCTGTTTGCGATAGGTGTAATATACCAAAAAAAAAAATAGTACGGCTTTCATTTTCTGCAGTCTCGGTTTGCTTGACGTAAAATGGATTTTTGCCAAATTTCAGTTAAAATGGGATCTAACTCGCGGAGTTAATCTAAGAAGAAAATAAAAGAAAATAAACTATTGCAGGTAAACTGGTCTTTCTGTTAATTTTACGGAAAAATTCTATTTGGATAAAATATTTTGCATCAAAAGTTAGAGTCATATGCCAACTTTCATTGCATTTGAACAAAAAATAATATTAATAATAATAATAAAAATACTTCTTGAAGATATTAGAAGAATTTTCAAAGAATTTGAAGAAGGGTGGAATTATCTAGCAATTCAGATGGGGTACTATTTGAATAGGTTTTTAGTTGAATTCGTTGAAATTGTTAATTGTGTTAAAAAATTAAAAGCTATTTACCTTAAGTAGTATTTTTTTTTTGTTCAAATGCAATGAAAGTTGGGACATGGCTCTAACTTTCAATGCCAAATACTTTATCCAAATAGAATTTTTCCGTAAAATTAACAGAAAGACCAGTTTACCTGCAATGGTTTATTTTCTTTTATTTTCTTCTTAGATTAACTCCGCAAGTTAACTGAAATTTGGTAAAAATCCATTTTACGTCAAGCAGACCGAGACTGCAGAAAATGAAAGCCGTACTAATTTCTATTTGGTATATTACATCTATCGCAAACACAATCCGGGGACACACTGTATATTGATAGTTCAAGGTGAGTCCTGTTGAATTTAAAAATTAAGGAAAGGTTTTTGTATACTTCCACTGGACGTGAAAGTAAAAACAAGGAAGCTACATTATTCCGCCATGTTTAAAATTCATACCATATTAACGACAAAATTCGATTAAACACCAGATATTCGTGTAATGAATTAATTAGTAGTTACCAAAAGTTAATTTGTTTGTTTGATTGAATCGATATAGAAAAGCATAACTAGAATTAAATTAATGAAAAACTTATCAGTTTCGGGTCGGTGAACTGGCAAAATATGAATTGATTTTGGAAATAGGTGTGTCACATAAAGTAATCAAGGGGAAGCAATACAAATTTTCCTAGAAAAAGTAAAATAACTTGATGTGTGTCGTGAGGTTTTTCGGTCAGGTTAAATGAAAACTATTATATCTCTTTACGTTTCGGTTTATTAATATCATCAGAGAAAATTATCATTAAATGACAAACATTAGATGAAAGAAAAAATTTTTTGAAAATAAGTCTTTGGGCTTATGAGACTTAAAAACATGTAAGTCCACCAAAAACTCAAAATAAATTGTTTGAACGATCACAATACTTTGCACCTCGTGCAAAGTAAAAAGTGTAATAAGGACCGCTGCCCAAAAAATCACTACTTCCACATCCAGATTTTCTATCCAAGTCTCTCAGAACGAAAAAATTGTATGTGGAAATAATTGTTTATGGAAATTTAATAATATAATCTTTGAAATCGCCTACCCCAAAAACCCATAAAACGATATACCACATCGGTAGTGACGGTGCGGGTGGTGGAAGGGGGTGGTAGTGGGGGTGAATGAAGTGAAGAAATGTGGCCTTTGGTTCACACTAAATCACAATTTTATTTTTTCAACCTCTTTAATAGTAGAGTGGGACTGGTAATGGGGATGGCTAATGCCAAAAAATTCTTCTCTTAGCTTCTCTTATATATAATAAATACTAATTTTATGGAGTCTTACTTGCTTGATTTACCTATTTACCCCCATTTACCAATTTACCCCCCATTATTAAACGGGGTGAAAAAAAAAAGATTGTGATTTAGTTTGTGTATAAGAATCAGGCCTCATTTTTTTTTACATCTTCCACCACAACTACCGATGTGGCATATCGTTATATGAGTTTTTATGGGATTTTAAATATTGTATTATTACAGTTTCATAAACAATTATTTCCACATAGTGGAGTGCAAATATTTTGCGTTGTGAGAGACTTGGGTAGACAATCTGGATGTGGAAGTAATGATTCCTTGGGCGGATTAATATAAACATTGCTCTAAAAAAATATTGTTTTCATAAAAAAAAAAAAATTGTTTCCGTCTACAGACCATAGATTTCACATTAGGTTAGTCAGTAAGAATTTTGTGATTGGGAATACTACCGAACTACTTGAAATTAACTTTGTTTATTTTGATGTAAGAAAATGGATTTTAATTTTGTGTTGCCTGACAAGGTCGGCTTTGGCCGTCATCCGTCATCTTCAAAAATGGTTGAAAACTGACAATTTTTCAAATAATGGTAAATACCTCGGTTAATACAGTTTTAGAAATTGACACTCCTATTGGTGCACAATGAGTGATTGTTTCATCCTTCACTCCACACATCCTACAAGTAGGTCATCTTTCAACTGCATTGTATGCAGGTGCTTTGTTCAGAGGACAGTGTCCTGTTATCAGGCCTACCATCCGTCTCAATCGATCTCTGTCGAGCCCAATCAGCCACTTTACGGTGGAGTCAGTCGAGGGCCCCTTTATATGGAGCCTCGATTGTCTCATTCCGGGGGCCTGAGCCCAATAGTTGTTAAACTATGCCGTAGCTCATTCATGCAGCTCTGATTGTATCAGACTTCTTGGCAGACCGAAGGCTGGCTCGGGGCCAGGGAAAGGAGGTTTTGCTCCTTCACCAGCCAAACGGTCTGCTTCTTCGTTGCCCTCGACTCCACTGTGTCCGGGCACCCATATAAGTTTAACTGAGTTGCGTTCACACAGCTCAGTCAGAATGTTTTGACAGTTCAGCACCAGCTTAGAGGTCACCTTGTTTGATGCAAGAGCCCTCAAAGCTGCCTAACTGACGCTACATATATAAATATGCTTATTAACGAAGCCTCTTTTAATGTTATATATATCAGCCTGAAATACACTAGAATACTTACCAAGTGGCTCCAATATACGAGCCCTTGGCTTGCATCCGTGTACACCAGCACCGGTTCTCTGAGTCTTCGATCCGTCTGTGTACCATTCAAGACCTCCGAGACTCAGAAGATTCATTTTATCGCGTTCCCAGTCATCTCGACCAGGGAACACGACTGTATATGGAATAGTGAACTCATAGACGGGGAGACACCGGTCGTCCGCTGATTGAGCAACGACCTGGTCCTGGGACATATGTCAATCCTATATTTGATTTTATCCATCCTCAGTCCAAAGCTGATTTTTCTTTCCTATACCATAGTAGTTAGATTGATATCTGTATTTATCTAAGGATTCACGATCTTTTGTCCCATCAAGATGAAGCAGGAATTTTCCTCTCCCAGTTGCAGTTGCACCTGGAAATGCGTTAGAGCCTTTAAAAATATAAAAAGTTTCCCGCAATTTTTTTTGGTCTGTAGAACATTTAACTTTTCCTTGCCTGCATAATGTGGAGGTTGTATCGCATTCGTTAATTGCGTGCAAGCATAAAATGTGTTCTCTAAATGAAATTTCCCTATCGATATTGTGAGTTAAATATGCCTTGCTTTCATATATTCCTTAACGGCTCCAAAAAATATTTATTTAATTGGGATTCACAGAGTGAGGTCATAATAACTAAGAAGTTGATGCCTTAATATACGATAATCACTAATTTGTTGTAATTTGATGTTTCGATTGCATTTGTTACTATTAAGGAGTCAACATCCTCAGCAGCTTGCTTGAAACCTTCATTTAATAATCATACAGACAGCATTGAAAACACTCGACATTTATTTCTCCCATTAGACAAAAATTTCCCTGAATACTGTCAAAACGAACCTCAGCGGATAAACATATTTTTAAGCGGCGAATAGGTTCAATAGTTTAGGTATGGTGCCAGACAATTTTGTGAAGTAGAAATCTTCGGTTTACTATAGAAACTTTATTTTTTATGTCAATTTCTTATTCAACTGGCTCACAAGAGGGACATTTGTCCACCAATATAAAGTTGTTATCGCAAGGAATTGGGCGAATGCAAAAAACATGGCGTGTCCGACCAAACATGGCAATTATTCAAGCCTATGTTTCTGAAATGGGTGGTCACATAAAAAAAATTATAGAAGAGAATCTTCTAGAATGATAACTACATATTTTTGTCTAAATATGATTGAGGTATTCAGCCTGGTAGAGGCTGTAAAATTAGTATGTGTTTTCTGAGAAGCAGTCAAATAGATTAGAACGAACTCCATCTCGTCCGAAGTCATCTACTTACAATGACTTACAATGACAGTGATTTTACAAAACCCAGTCATAAGCTGGGCCAAATAGGTAAAAATTACGCTTGTTGTTAAGTGATAAATTCTGCGTGGAGTGGTGCATATTAGCTAATATTTAATTAATGGGGGTGATTAAATCTCTCAGTGCAAAGTGAAAACAGGTTGAAAAGATCGAGTACTCGAATGACCGAACAACAGGAAGCAATAAATCACAGTCAAGTGGAGGTATTCGAAGACAACAAAAATAAGGCCAAGTCCCCAATTTTTACCACTTAAACTTTTTACGATTTATATACTAAAGGTAATAACTAAGACTTTTTGTTGGTGTCTGTTTTAATAGGAGTGTGTTTTGTGGTATTGCATGTTTTTTTGCGTCGTGGGTGTTATAATATAGTATTGAAAAACTGATTCAGCTTTCTTAGAGGATAGTCTGAGAAGTGTTTATATATCCAAGCCCTTGAAAGTGTCGACCGCTGTCATCATGAATTTGTGGTGGGCAGTAAATTATTAAAGTGTGGCTGTGATATTCCTGTGTAGACCCGAAAAGCTATATTTTTTTATGATACAAACATAACAACAATATAGCTAATATTTAATTAATATGGGCGATTAAATCTCTCAGTGCAAAGAAATGAAAAAGGGTGAGATCCGTTGTTAAGTGAAAACATTCTACATAGAGTGGTACATATTAGCACAACAGCCGTAATAATCAAATGCGTTACTCTTAAAATATGGTTATAATAATTACTTAGGTGGATTATCAAGTGAGGTTTTTCAGGTCAATATTGCGGTCGTCGTTAAATGAAAAATTTTACATTAAATTCTACACTACAAATAGGGAGACCAGGTTACACATGGAAAACAACAATCGAGAGGATCATGAACAAACTGGGAAAGAAAATCGAGGGGAAAAATGAATTCCACAAAGAAATCGCAGCGATATATCAGAATCAAAAACGGAGAAATCAGAAGACTCAGAAGGAGAAGAAGAAAATCTGTAGAAGCAAAAAAGAAGAGCATAAACATTAAATACCACGAACACAATGCGGCAACGCATTTTACAAAGAGCTACACTGCAGATCCCCCACCCCTGTACCATGGGTCATGTGGCTCTCGCTGCTGACAATAGGCATGACCCAAATCCAACTCAGCATTGGAAACCGAGGAATCAGAAGACTCAGGAAAAGAAGACTCGAAGAAGCAGAAACACAAAAAAAGGAGCATAAACTCTCCATATCACGACACAACGCGGCAACATATTTCACAAGAAGACTCAGAAGAGGCAAAAGTCCAGAACCAAAAACACGAATAAAGAAGCTTAAACGCTCCCTCACGACACAATGCGGTAACGCATCTCACAAATACCTACACCTCCCATCTCACATTGCTTTACCATGCGCCATGTGGCTCTCGCTGCTGGCAACGAGCATGACCCTAATCCAACCCAGCATGGACGTAGTAGGCCCAGCTGTATAACTCTGGAAGTAACAGCAATGCCTACCACACGCTGGTAAATCAATCAGTCAATCGACTTACAATGACTTACTACGACTAGCCAACATTTCGTATAGATAGTTGTTTTTAAACATAGAGCTCTTCTTACTTTGCCTATTAGCGTCAATTATTGTTTGTGTAATATTCCAGTTCTAATGTACAAAAATATCCTTGTCTGAATAGCTCGTGAGAATATATTAGTCTAAGATACGTACTAAGGTCGACCTTCACCGACCAGGTAACCGAATGAAATCTATTTTTTATGAAAAAAAATATGCTAACAAAAGTAACGGTGATGGGTTGCTTAACAAAATATGTTCAAGGCTTTTTTTTTTGTTTTTGTTTATTTGTTTTTAAATTTTATTTATACTTACCGTTTCGCAATGAAATTATCTTTATTTTAATATATAATTTATTTGGTTACCAGTAGTACCAATCAGTGAAGGTACCACTTTCGATTCACTTATTTAAACCTAGCAGCCTTGAACGGAAAAATGTAAGCAACCCTATATTTACATATTCTATAGGTTTCTTACTTTCGATTAGTGTTAAATCTTTTTGGTTAGACGTTCGGTGAAGGTATGGAAAAAAAAATTAATTATTAAATTTTCAATTAAATATAGCTTTGAACATATTTCGTTAGGCAACCCATCACCGCTACTTTTGTTAGCATATTTTTTTTCATAAAAATAGATTTTATTCGGTTACCTGATCGGTGAAGGTCCACCTAAGTACGGATCCTGTACTATATGGAGATAATTTATAATTTAGTGGATTTTCATCAAAGAAATCAAATTCCACAGCACACCAGTGTTAGTAATTGCGATTGTGCAATATGAAATTCGTTGGGATCTATTAAACACTTTTCTGAGAATAGCGTGATTTTAAAAGAGGCTTATAATAAAACACTCCAAATTAAGTAAGATTCATTAGTTACGGCAACACACAATAGGTAGTCTAGACTTCAGACAATAACATGGATCTGATGACTCTGTTCAGCTGATAAATTGTTTGCTCATAATAATTGTTTAGTGCCGGTTAAACAGATTTAGTCCGAGATTTAAAATTTAAATAAATGTTGCTGATATAACACAACAAGCAAATTATAATTTGCGCTTTCGAAGTTCATCATCGGCATTTTAAGCGTAAAATAACAGAAAATAAATATTTGGGTAATAGTGTCTATTTGTACAGAATTATTTCAGTTGGTTCAGCACGAAAATACTGGGTGTGTGTTTTAACAGAAAGAGCCAGAAAGGCAACTGAATATTGGTGCAGTACAATTGGTGAAATCACTTGCATTAATTTTCTTGTATTTAAAAAAATTACTTCTTAGTGCCATTCGATTCACCTCGATGCATGCGAATAGTATTTGTGAGTACTTTTAAGGTTTCCCAATTTTTATAATTAATTATTTTCTATTTATTTGCTGTTAGAGAATATTATTTAGATATTAGTCTAGTGAAATTAGAAAATATGCATATTGTAATTCGTTTCAGGATGCCACGTGGAATAAACGATGTTTTTATTGATTACGAACATGACCCTGAATTTGGTCCACTTTTTGACCGCCGGAACATTGTTTATTTAACGATTTATTGTTGAAAAATTCCAAAAAATCGACTTTTTTAAAGATAACTCAAAGACCTTTAACGATAGGTTTTTCAATCTGTAGATACTGTTAGAACTTTGGAAAAGGGTTAATTTGAGAGGCGTTTCGTTTAAAACGCTTGAAAATTGGTTTAAATACTTGCAAAAAACCGCGAAAATTATCGCAATTTGCAAATATTTTTCATTCTTTAACAAAAATACTTTAGTGCTTGAATCTTTGACAAAATATGTCTTTTATTACCCCAAAGTTACCCCTAAAATTTCATCAACAAATTTTAATTAGTTTAAGAGATATTCAATTTGTTTATTAAAAACATAAATAATGTAAAGTGCAAATTCACCCAGTTCGCGTTATCGTAGAGGGTTGATCCGGACATCATTTTTTCCGTTGAGACTTAAACTTTATGTTTTCATTAATGGTAAATCAAATTTGCATTATTTTCGACTTCAAAATGGCTTTTGAAAACGTGTCATATTTTGAGGTTAGGTTTTTGCTAATAACTTTTAAACAATTGAAGATTTTGCAATATCGTTCTCATATCTTTGTTGCTGGCGTTTTTTCACACATTTTCAAAAAAAAAATGACTGTAGCCTTACTAGAAGCCGAGATGATTTTTTTTTTCAATAAATTCGTAATTTGTTTATTAATAAACATTAACAGCTGAGACTTGGCGAACAACTAGTTTAATAGTCTATCTTTGTAATAGAGCAGAATTTGGGGGAAAAAATTCAATTTGCAACGATAACAATAATTAATTTTAAATCAGCGTCAGAAAAGGAGTGAAAAGCATGAGTCATATCTGTAACATGTTCATAAAATGATCGAGACGAGTTCAAATCAGTCAACCAAAAATTTACCGTTTCTCAGATTTTGACTTTTTTTTAAATCTGGGGTAGCGTGATGAAATAATAATATCTGTCATGTCGATTTTTTCATAATTAAACAATAATTTGTTATAAACAAATATTTTTTGTTAAAAAATTTTTTACGAATTTATTAAAAAAAAACATCTCGGCTACTAGTAAGGCTACAGTCATTTTTTTTTTTTTTGAAAATGTGTGAAAAGAACCCAGCAACAAAGATATGAGAACGATATTGCAAAATCTTCATTTGTTTAATAGTTATTAGCAAAAAACCTATCCTCAAAATGTGACACTTTTTCAAACGCCATTTTGAAGTTGAAAATAATGCAAATTTGATTTACCATTAATAAAAACATAAAGTTTAAGTCTCAACGAAAAAAATGATGCGCAGATGAACCCTCTACGATAACGGGAACTGGGTGAATTTGCACTTTACATTATTTATGTTTTTAATAAACAAATTGAATATCTCTTAAACTAATTAAAATTTTTTGATATAATTTTAGGGGTAACTTTGGGGTAACAAAAGACATATTTTTTCAAAATTTCAAGTACTAAAGCACTTGTTAAGTGCTGTTAAGTGCTGTTAATAAATGAAAAATATTTGTAAATTGCGAAAATTTTCGCGGTTTTTTGCAATTATTTAAACAAATTTTCAAGCGTTTTAAACGAACCACCTCTCAAATTAACCGTTTTCCAAAGTTCTAACAATATCTACAAATTGAAAAACCGATCGTTAAAGGTCTTTGAGTTATCTTTAAAAAAGTTGATTTTTTGGAATTTTTTCAACAATAAATCGTTAAATAAACAATGTTCCGGCGGTCAAAAAGTGGACCAAATTCAGGGTCATGTTCGTAATCAATAAAACTGTCGTTTAATCCGCGTGGCATCCTGAAACGAATTACAATAAATTTCAGACCTTTTTTACTAATTCTACTGGTCTATATTAAGCAAATCACAACTTACACACTTTTTTATTTATTATGAAATTAACTACTTTCTGTATATCGTTGCCTTAATCTGGGCATGCTAATATATTAGTTAGGTAAATACTTTAAAATACTCATCATTGGAGAACCAATCAAAACTACAACTCTTCTAGCTAATACTGACGAAGTATTGAAGTACATGAGAGGATCTCTAGCATTTTAAGGCAAAAAAATATATTGGAAATATACTTATAGTACAGTAAAAGTCGACCCTCTCTATAGGGGGTGCCCACAAATAAGTCCCGGCAAGCTGATTTTTTCAGGGTCGATGGAGTGGTGTCTTCCGAGTATCCAACCAAAAAGTCACAGTCCACACTCCTTGTAGGGTGTTGCAATAGGGGCGATTTCTTATTTTTTTATTTCCTTTTTCCAGCTTGTACATAATAATATTCTCTACAACTTTGCCTAATAAAATTTTTTGGTAACTTTGATTTTTGACGGTCCAGCGCCCATTTTATGGAAAAACATTCACCATATTTATTTATTATGGTTCAGGAAATATACAGGAATAGGAATAGCTGGTTTTTACAGGGTTGATTAAGAACTGTCTCCTGAGTCTCCAACCAAAAAATCGCAGTCCAACCTCTTCGGGGGGTGGTCTCATTATTTTGGGGCGTTTTTTTTTGGGTCACGTGTATAAAAATTTCTACAGCGTTATTTCCTTATAATTATTTTTTTTAATGTTGATATTAACCAGTAGAGGCCTCATTAAATGAAAAATGTATGCGGTTACAATATTGATTTTTTCTGTTGTTTACAGGTTTAAGAGAGGAATGCAAGGTCACACCGAATGTAGTGAACATCTGCCTAATTCAATAGGAGGAGGGGAGCGTGTCTAGCTGCATAGCTGGTAGAGAGTCAGTTCATAGTTAGGTGTGGTTTACGAAGTTATAGTTTTAAATGTGCAGCTAAAATGAATACGTGCTTTGTATGTAAAGACTCTTTGACCGTTGGTGTGGTTAAGGCAAAGGGTGTTTCAACCCTTTTGGCGGCAATTATTAGTCGAGGCGACGAGGACAATCAGTTCTTGCTGCAAAGCGTAGATACTGTTCGTGTCCATACTAAGTTCCGTAAGAAGTACGCAAATCCAGAGCTGGTGTCCGCAGCTGCACATCGCCGAAGCCAACACGAAGCAGAAGGATCAGGTTCAACATCCACATCTGGGCAAGAAGTGGCGGAACCTGAGGTTGTACCAGAAGTGTTCGATTTTGGCCAACGTTGTTTTGTTTGTGGTGAAGTGATAGGTACTAGACGTCCATTTTCAATTGTTGTGAAAAACAGTACTCGAGAGACTTTTCTCGAAAGATTACAACTCTTCAATGACGACTTCGCACGTGTTGTGCTTACGCGCATCCAGAATGTTCACGACCTTACTGGTGTTGGTGCTCGTTATCATCGGGACTGCTTCAAAAAAGTCACCGGTCGATTGAGTCTAGGTTCAAAGACAATAGGACGTCCAGTGTGCGATCAGGTGGATCAGGCAATGTTTGACATCTATGAGTATTTGTATGCTAACGCTGATGAATGTCAATTTTCCATTGCTCATTTAATGCAGCAGATTCGTGGTGACTACAAGCCTGCTCTAGTTACTGTTAAACTGCGGTTGCAAAATCACTATGGCGGGGAAGTTGCTTTTTTTGAATGTCGGTATGAGTTCTCTGGTATGCTTTAAAAATGCAGGACCTAAGTTGCTCAAAGAATATTTAAAAGACAGTCCCGTAGACACTGACGAGGATTTAATCAAATTGATGAAGCATGCAGGACGCGCTCTTCGCCGCTACATTCGTGCGCAGCCATACGACACTACCTCATATTCTCCAACAGACAGAGTTTCTTGGATGAAGTGGAAAGTGCAATACCTGTCCCCTTGAGTGCTTTTTTGGACGAACTTATATTGACGGACAAGAAGGGTTCGCTGGATTCATGGAAACATTTGTGCACGTCCATTTCCCACCAAATTATGTATGGTGTGCGACCTCGCTCATTTTATCACTACGAATGGCGATTAGTACGTTTCTGTACAAGAAATATGGGTCGCGTCTTCTTCTAGATGTGCTTGCCTCCTTAGGCATATCTGCGTCATATACGGACATCCGAAAATACGAGATCACAATTTACATTTACATGTGAAGCACATCACTGAAAACACAAAGTTAATTGGACATTACATCCCATTTGTTTCAACCGTCGTACCTCAAAATTTCATTTGAACATCTCTATTATATATGCTTAAATGTTAAAAAATAAACAATCTGGAAAAGCGATGTGACTTTTATTAAGTACAAGTGGATATTTTTAAATAAAGAGACTACCCCTATTGCGCTAAACCCCGAAGGAGTTGGACTGCGATTTTTTGGTTGGAGACTCAGGAGACAGTTCTCAATCAACCCTGCAAAAACCAGCTATTAACCTTTTGTTTGTATATTTCCTGAAGCTGAACCTAACCTAACCTAACCTAACCTAACCTAACCTAACCTAACCTTTTGTTTGTATATTTCCTGAACCATAATAAATAAATATGGCGAATGTTTATCATATAATGGGCGCTGGAGTGTCAAAAATCAAAGTTACCAAAAAATTTTATTAGGCAAAGTTGTAGAGAATATTATTATGTACAAGATGGAAAAAGAAAATTTCAAACCACCCCTATTGCAACAACCTACAAGGTGTGTGGACTGTGACTTTTGGTCGGATACTCGGGATCATATAATAATCAGCTTGCCGGGAGAAATTTTTTTGAAAAATGATATCTTTATTGGACTATTAAATCGTTTATTGAAATTTAGTCATTTACAACAATTATCGAACCTTACCTTCTATTTCAACTCTAGAAAAGTTGTACAAGTTTTTTCGAACTAATTAGTTCTCATCAGTACAGTATAGAAACATCCATTCTTTACTTACAAGCCTATTCTTGATTTATTTTTAAAATTACTTATTTTTTATTTATTTGCTTTCATCATGATTAAAGAATATTATTTAGGTATTAATTTATTAATTAATTTCATACTGAATAAAAACGTATGTATAAGTTGTGATTTGCTTAATACCTTAATAACTAGAAGAGTAGTTCTTTTTATTGGTTATCCAATGATGAATGTTTTAAAGTGTTTTCCTAAGTAGTATATTAGCGTGGTACCAATATACAGAAAGTAGATGATTTCATATTGAATAAAAAAGTGTGAATGACTGAATTTAAATAAATGACTTAAGTATTTTTAATATACTTGTTTGCTTAAAAATGCTAAGGATCCTATCATGTAATTCAATACTTCGTCAGAGGAGTAGTTGTCTTGATTGGTTCTCCAATAACGCGTGTTTTAAAGTATTTACCTAACTAGTATATTAGCATGCCCAGATTAGGGCAACAATATACAGAAAGTAGGTAATTTCACAATAAATAAAAAAGTGTGTAAGTCGTGATTTGCTTAATACTTAAATAATATTTCCCAATTTGTTTAAACAATTCGATTTTCTTTTTTGAAATTTCGAGGATGACGTTTTTTGACATTTCACCGTTGACGTAACGAGAACGGTAATAAATATATAACAAACATGCACTAAATCTCTTTTGTAGAGCATCAAATTTTCTACAAAAAGTTCCAAACAGTATATTTTTCTCTATTATAGTTTACGCACTGCAAGCAGTCCCTCGCAAGCGTAAAAATGTCCGTTTTCGCGCAACTTTCCAAGCAGCCCAAGCGCAGACAATTAATAAAAAAATGAAAGAAGTCTCCGAAAAATTTGAAAAAATTCATGGAGCTTATAAATCGCATGTACGATATTTTGGCGAAATTTAGAACAATTTCTGACTTTCCCATTTTTCAAATTTTGGCGAAGCTACGAAAAATTTGGTCTTCATTCATTTTTAAACTTTGCTAAAAATTAACTATCACCTTGACTGCGATACATGCCTTTTTCGGTATGTGGCCGTTTTTTCTTATGTGCGAGTGGAAAATCACCAGTCCTTCTGTAATTTGCGGAATGAATAAATCCGTTAATTTTAAACGGATCTTGCTGAAACAAATAGTAGTAGGGTTGTAAGTGATTGTAGGACGTAACTAACACATTTTTATACCACATGCCTCTAAAGGCATGTGACGCACATGACTAATAATATTTTACTTGTGTGCGGGCACATGCCTTTAGTGGCATGTACGGGCATGCTTAGACAAGAATTGTTATAACTGCGGTAATCGTAAATAATAGCCAACCAACCCAACTACACAAATTACTTAATTTTAAAAATAATGAAATCTGTAACCAGAATAATCACCTATGAAGAATAGAAAGAATACTGAAAAAAAATAATAGCAAACTTCAGTCAACAATCAAACTTGGTTCTATCCTTGTAGTTGATGAGTCAATGGTACCACTCCGCGGAAGGCTTCTATTTCGTCAGTACTTGACTAAAAAGGGTCACAAATATGGAGTTAAACTCTACAAACTTTGCTCACCAAAGGCTACACTTTTGAAGTGATTGTTTATTCAGGAAAAGGAGAAAGACCAGAAGTAAACCACTTGCAAGATGTTGTTTTCAAATTGTTAGCAAATATACACGATAAAGAATGTAAAATATTATATGCTGACAACTTCTACTCGGGAACATCTTGTGACAAAGTTATTGGAGCAGAAAATGACTGTGGAACATTCAAACTGAAAAGAAAAGAAATTCCTCCTATTTTAAAAAATTCAAAGAACCGGATGAAGAAGGGGCAAACTATAGGAATAAATAAATTAAAAAAATATTAAAACAATAAATTGGATGGACAAACTACCAGTGGTAGACACATTCTTTACGAAAACCAGAAGAAGGAAAGAAAAAGAGAAGACCCTGTAAACGTAGGGAAATATTTATAAAAACTCTCTCACCCAGAGATGCCCATAAAAAATTCTGTAGGCTAGTTACATTCTGTGACGACTGCCCAGGAAAACCAGGCTACTGTTTAGAATGTTTCAGTACTGTTTATAAATAATACTAATATTTAATTTTGATTATCTACATCTTTAGTTTTTGTTCGAATACAAATTTTTTTGTAATAGAGCATTTTTTCAGTATCTATAAAATGATCTTTTTTTCTTGTTGCTGTCTGTACGGTACATGCCTACCTAGGCATGTGCGAGTATAATCTAAGAAATATCCTATCTATAGAAGTATTTGACACAATACTTTTGTATCAAAGTTTTGTACTTGATGTATAGATGGCATTTATATACAGTTCCGCTGACATGCCCCTAACGGCATGTGACGCACAGAAGTAAAAAATCGTTACAACTTATTGTCTAAGAAGCAATATGGTTTCCGTAAGAACATGTCAACCAATGATGCAATAGCCAATTTAACGAAAAAAAATTATAATTGTTTAGACTTAGCCAAACCATGTGCAGGAGTTTTCATTGACTTGGCAAAAACTTTCGATACGGTAAGCCATGAATTACTTCTACGCAAAATCCAAAATATAGGAATACGGGGACAGACTTGAAGTTACTTAGCAGCTACTTGGAAAACAGATATCAATCGGTAAAAATAGGCACCAATATCAGTGATAAAAAAAAAAATAACATTTGGTATCCCACAAGGAACTGTTTTGGGACCTATTTTATTCATAATATATCTAAATGATCTTCTTAACCTAGACTGTTACGGAGACATAGTGTCATATACTGATGACACTGTACTATTCGTAGAAGGAGAGACTTGGGCTGAAATAAATAAAAAAATAAAGGAAGATTTAAACAAAATAACAAAATGGTTTGATAACAACTTGCTAACGATTAACTTAAATAAAACAATGTATATACCATTTTCGAGTTACAAAAGGGGTTTACCATCCTATACAACTATCGATGTTGAACTCAAACATAGGAATACTATATGGAATTTGGAAAACTCAGAATATGTTAAATATCTTGGAATAATTGTAGATAATCATTTGAGATGGAACCACCACATTGAAAACTTAGTCAGGAAGTTGAGATCGCTATCCTACATGTTTCAAAAATTAAAGTATATTTTGAGTATCCACGAACTTAAATCCGTTTACTATGCGTTAGTACAATCACTGCTCACTTACGGTATTATTGGCTGGGGTGGAGCATACTCAAATGTAATAAAACCTCTGGAAGTCATACAAAAACGAATACTCAAAATCATTTTTAATTTTCCGGCAAGGTTTTCAACTGAGGAGCTTTTTAAACATACCAAAATATGTGACGTAAGAAACCTTTTTTATTTAACTGCGTTAACAAATATGTCAAAACCCAAATTAATAACGGATTCTATCTCACATATACATAATACAAGACACAAAACACAAAAATATCTATTATTACCCAAAAAAAGTAAGACCATTGGACAGAGAGTGTACCACTACATTTGTATAAAAGTGTACAATCTTCTACCACCCGAATTAAAGCAAATAATATATAAAAAGTCCTCAAAAATAAAACTTCGCCAGTGGTTAATTGAAAATAAACCTACGATTTTATGAAAGCTCATTATTATATCCGCTTTTCTGCTTTTTACCTTTTTCTTCTGTGGGTTAAATACACATTTGACTGAATCGTTGTTATTTCTTTATATATATTTGCATTCCTTATGTATATGTTTATATATTTTGTTTCTTCCCTTTTCATAAGATATGTGTACGTATAATGTATACACATGTTTACGTATTGTATAATACTTAAATATCACTTTAGTCACCTATTATTATTTGATTTTCTTATTGTTATTTCAGTATTTTATTACATTTAATATAGCAATAGTGTTGAAAAAATATATTACTCCCTTGGAATTCGAGGCCTACAGTCAAGTTTTTTCGAAAACTTAAGGAAGTCTCGGTCACCTACTTTTAGTAACTATTATAGTTTGCCACCATTCTCAATATTTATTTACACTGTTATCTAATTAATATATGCGTATGTGCTATGTAAATTAATGTAAATAAATATTATTATTATTATTATTATTATCAAATGCCTCGTAAGGCATGTACCGCACATTCAAAAAGTCATTCAAATATGGTCCCGCAGTCAAGGTGCTATCCCACGGAGACTTAAAAATTGTCGATTTTTGGTCGCTATACACGTTGGAGTCCTGTATTTTTCTTAAATATGTATTTTCAACGCAAACAATAAAATGAAAAAAAAAACTAAAATTTGAACTTTCCCACTCCTTCATGTGGGTGGAAAATTGTATGAGTCGATTTAAAAAAACCTGCCTTTAGTATTTTACAACGAGGAAATATGTTCTAATTCACTGTTTATTCAAAAATTGTTATAAACAATTTATAACAAATGTATTTTTCAAAAATATTTTTGCAGCACTCGATGGTTTTCAAAATACAAAATCAGATCCATCAATTTTCTCTTATTAAAAATTTTCTATTATTGTTTAATTTAAATCTTGTATTTATAATATTTAATATTGAGGAACGAATAGTAGCTGGCTTTCTGGAACTGCATATCCTCTTTCTGATGATGCTATTATAAAAATTGTAATTTTTCATTTTCATCATTTTTAAATAAACAAATTGTTATAAACAATTGGTAGAGCTTGATATATATATTTTTTAATAGTGTCTTTTGTGTGAAAATATTTAAATTACGAAATGTTTTGCTTGTAACGCCACTGTTATGCATAATTCAAAAAGAAAGTTTTAAACAAAGTTAATCATTTTCTTTTCGACAAAAAGCGCATCTATCTTTTTATTTTTTTGCATCTCGCATATTTCGCGAGTTAAACGATTACAAGAATATATTGTCCTTCAACGTTGCCTATATATTATTGTTTAGAGTAGTTTCATCGAAGGTCTACCGTAAACTTAACTAAACAAGAATGTCTTTAACTATTAGATGTATAATTATTTTCAGTTACTTCACTAAAATCCATTAATTTTTAATCATTAAAAACAAGAAATGCAAAAAATAGGGTGAAAAGTAAAAAGAGATCTACATAATTTGTCAAGATCATTTTATATTTCAATCTAAAAACTTAAGATAATGAGTTTAGTTCCTTATAAGCAAATGCGTTTATTTTTTATTTTTTATAAAGTTTATTTTTATTTTTATTTACTTATTTACAGCCAGTTTCCAAATCACAAAAATTTCAGAAATTCAGAAATAATTCAAACAAAAGAATTCTTACCTTAAATTGGTTTAATGAGTTGTCATTGAGAAATCCCGAATTTATCCCACTCGAACGTAGCCCGGAACCACCCCTAGGGGGTGGGGAGGAGAAGAGGGCAAAGTCACGAAAATATGGATTTTCGCGATTTCCGAATTTCTTACTGAATTTAAGACAAAAATAAAGTCTATGAAATTCTCTACATAACAAGTCGTATACAATTTTATCGCCAGATGCATATTTCTGCCAGTAATTAGTGTCCAAAGTTGCGTTAAATTGCGCGACCCTCGAATTTTTCAAGTTTCCTCCATAAAACAAAGTTTAATACAAGCAATAATGATATAAAATCAGGCTCAAAATTATAAAAATAAAAATTTATGTTTATTTTTTAGTAAGTAGAACAGGTTATATTTATGGCTATGATTAATCAAGTCTTCGTCTCTTCGGCGTTATACAATATTCTATACATGGTCCATTTGAAGTTGTCGTTTGTGTATGTATGTGTTAACTCTAACTTCTGGCCCCTCAGTATTTACAGTTTCATTACTATTATCATCATTAATTTCTTCACCATCATCATCACCATCATTGTTAAAATGTTGAAGTTGCCAAATTCTCTCATAGTGTTTGCTTGGTTCTCATATATTCAGCTCTTGAGATAAGAGTGTACATGTTATTCTTGAAATTACGCATATAAGAGCACCTTATTTTTTTCTTGCATTAGGCCACTAGCCAAACAGTCACTTCTCTAAAAAAGAGCATCTTGTTGACAATTCCGATGATTGCCTAGCAGTACGAATCCCGTCATATCTTGTTTATCATTTATTTACGTAAGAGGTTCAACAGACTATCGAGCTGCATAAAGTACAAAAAAAAAAGAAAATAATTACAAATTACAGAATGCATGTTCTATAAAGAAAGACTAAATATGGTATCTAAACTCTAACCTTTACATAACATTTGATCTAAAACTAAAAAAAAAAACTAAAGAAGTAAAAACATAGTAATCAAAACATATTACATTTGAAAAGAAGAAATTTAAATGAATGCGATATGAAATTAAACAACTACGACACTATCGACTTAAGTAATTTTTCAAATGTGATTATAAAGACCTGAAACTTAGGTGGTATATATCTAATTCGTAATTATTAGATATATTATTGTACGCACATGAACATCATATAAGTGGAGAATTTGATAGGAAAGGCTATGGCAGGTCAAGATAGGTGTCCGTGCCTTTGCAACCTTTTTGCGTGTGGTTCCTTCCAGTGATGTATCTTTGCGTAAGATACTACCGTCATAAAAACTTCATAATATCTGGGATTTTTTTTTCTAAAATTCGAAAATAATTTTTTTTCTTAATCAAGTGAACCAATTTGTTTGCACTTCACATATATCGTAAATCTACCCAAAACAATTTATTAATGATATTTTCAAGAAATCTTTTCATGAAGAAAACAAAAATTGATGCTTTTTAATTTTTTGAAAAATTTAAATACGTACTTACACGGTGATCACTTTACTAATTATACAGCATACAATAAGCTATAACACATATTTTTCACTTGGAGGGATAACGTAGTCAAATTGGCAAAGATAATGTTACGTGATTACACCCTGTATCGTGGGTTCAGAAATTATAACACCAGGGTAACACTAAACAATAATGTATTTAGTTACGTACTAATTACAACAAATAAAGAAAACTAGTATAAATTGGTTAGAAACTCGATATATTAATAAATATATAAATGAACAACAACTGCTTGGATTACACGTAATGAAAATTTTTTGGAGCAGCCTACGTATTTTTTTGAAACAACGAAGTATATTTTCATAATACATATATATATATATATATATATTTTCTACAAAGCTCCATCGAAACGGAAATACATAAAAGAATGTTATACGTTTATACGTATACGTATGTAATACGTAAAAATAAAAATAAAAAATAAACGCTTTTGCTTATAAGGAACTAAACTCATCTTAAGATTTTAGATTGAAATATAAAATGATATTGACAAATTATGTAGATCTCTTTTTACTTTTCACCCTATTTTTTGCATTTCTTGTTTTTAATGATTGGAAATTAATGGATTTTAGTGAAGTAACTGAAAATAAACATAACATAAACATAAACACACCACAGACAACCCCCAAATCCAAAGCCAAGGCTGTCCGGAAGGGGGTTCCACATTCGGAAAAACGCAGACATACATCCACACCCCCCGATGTTGTCAATACCGGGGCTGGGGGTCGAACCCAGAGCGCGGTAGCGAGTCGATCAGCGTATTCGCCACTCAATACGCCTTAACCGATTGAGCTACCGTGCCGGTATTATTATACATCTAATAGTTAATGACATTAATAACATTATTGTTTAGATAAGTTTACGGTAGACCTTCGATGAAACTACTATATACAATACTATATAGGCAATGTTGAAGAACAATACATTCTTGTAATCGTTGTAACTCGCGAAATTTGCGAGATGCAAAAAAATTAAAAAGATAGCGCTTTTTGTTGAGAAGAAAATGAATAACTTTGTTTAAAACTTTCTTTTTGTATTATGCATAACAGTGGCGTTACAAGCAAAAAATTTCGTAATTTAAATATTTTCACACAAAAGACACTATTAAAAAATATATATGGCAAGCTTTACCAATTGTTTATAACAATTTGTTTATTTAAAAATGATGAAAATGAAAAATTACAATTTTTATAATAGCATCATCAGAAAGAGCATATATGCAGTTTCAGAAAGGCAGCTACTATTCGTTCCTCAATATTAAATATTATAAATACAAGATTTAAATTAAACAATAATAGAAAATTTTTAATAAGAGAAAATTGATGGATCTGATTTTGTATTTTGAACCCCATCGAGTGCTGCAAAAATATTTTTGAAAAATACATTTGTTATAAATTGTTTATAACAATTTTTGAATAAACAGTGAATTAGAACATATTTCCTCGTTGTAAAATACTAAAGGCAGGTTTTTTAAATCGAGTCATATAATTTTCCACCCTCATGAAGGAGTGGGAAAGTTCAAATTTTAGTTTTTTTTTCATTTTATTGTTTGTATTGAAAATACATATTTAAGAAAAATAAAGGACTCCAACGCGTATGGCGCCCAAAAAACGACAATTTTTAAGTCTCCGTGGGATAGTTAATATTTAGCAAAGTTTAAAAATGAATGAAGACAAAATTTTTCGTAGCTTCGCCAAAATTTGAAAAATGGGAAAGTCAGAAATTGTTCTAAATTTCGTCAAAATATCGTACATGCGATGTATAAGCTCCATGAATTTTTTCAAGTTTTTCGGAGACTTCTTTCATTTTTTTATTAATTGTCTGCGCTTGGGCTGCTTGGAAAGTTGCGAGAAAACGGACGTTTTTACGCTTGCGAGGGGCCGCTTGCAGTGCGTAAACTATAATAGAAAAAAATATACTGTTTGGAACTTTTTTGTAGAAAACTTGATGCTCTACAAAAGAGATTTAGTGCATGTTTATTATATTTATTACCGTTCTCGTTACGTCAACGGTGAAACGTCAAAAAACGTCATCCTCGAAATTTCAAAAAGAAAATCGAATTGTTTAAACAAATTGGGAAATATTATTTAAGTATTAAGCAAATCACGACTTACACACTTTTTTATTTATTATGAAATTATCTACTTTCTGTATATTGTTGCCATAATCTGGGCACGCTAATATACTAGTCAGATAAATACTTTAAAACACGCATTATTGGAGAACCAAACAAGACAACTACTCCTCTGACGAAGTATTGAATTACATGATAGGATCCCTAGCATTTTAAAGCAAAGAAGTATATTAAAAATACTTAAGACACTCATCATTAATACATAAAAGAATGTTATACGTTTATACGTATACGTATGTAATACGTATACGTATATAAAAAATGAACTTTGTGCGATTAACACAATTTGAGATATTGTAGTTCAAATAAAAAGTGCAAAATATGTCAAAAATCCAACTTTTTACTTATTGGCGCTTCAAACTTGGGGAAATTAAGATAGCGAAAAAATCAAAGCATCTCTAAAACTACATCAAATAATGAAAAAAAATAGCCCCCATAGAAGTCTGTAAGGCCAAAAAGACCAAAGATATGAAGTCTTGAAGGTTATGTTAGGTTGTATTAGTTATACAAAGTTTAGCGAGTACTCATTTTAGATAGAGAGAAAAAAATATTTCACACTTTTTAGGACATATCGCATTGCTTGAAATATGGCAGGATTGAATATAATGAAATTTATATAAATCGTATGGCTACAATTCAACTATTTTAAAACTAAATAAAAATGTGGTGTTGTATTAGCCTATACTTGCAGATAAAAAAAATATTTTTAGTATTAAAGAATAGCGGGGATTGTGCGTAGACAATTTCTGATTAAGAACACCCTATACAATTCTGCAAGGTCTGGGGCATATTGAACAACCACTAAAAAACTAGGGGCAAATAAAAGTAAATTGTGCGTAGATCAATGCATGGTCACTCTTGAAAGGTTACTAAAAAGGTCAGCTCTTCATTAGACAGACGAGATCCTTTAGGGTCAATGAATTTGTTCACAAAATATCATGTTTCGGTTTACAAGCTAAATGTCAATTTATTCATTAAGAGTTTCATCTAGCGGAACGAAGAAATTCTGTAACGTTAATAAAAATGTAATAAGATCTTTAATTTTTTATGTATGGTTTTAATATCCGGTTCATTAATTTTGCGCCGAAATAAAATTTGCCATCTGTGAAAAATTAATTAAGAACATTTTTTTGACAAACATTTATTTATATTTAATAATTTTTAGTATAAAATCAAATGTAGAAAATAATGGCAAAACGGCGTAAACCGAGATATTTGTGTAGAAAAGTATCTAAGTATACGGACAGAAAACTTAAAGATTTATTAAATATTACTAAATAAATTGTTTCCAAATTCTCTCATAGCGTTTGATTGGTTCTCATATATTCCGCTCTTAAAATACCATTTTTAATAAACTTATTTAAAAGTGATGTGGTTTGAAGACTTCAAAACTGATGTTTAGTTGTAAATAAGTCGGTTGCTATGAACCTGAATAGGCTACTTCAAAAAATAGAAATAAATGGTGTCAGTTCTGTTTTCGACAGGACTGCGTGAAAAACATGACAGTACTGGTTTCGAAAACGAATCTTGTCACACAAGTGATAAAGTTTGGTGGAACGAGCCGAAGGCGAGTTCTATAAGTCGAATGAGTGTGAAAAGATGTTTTCAAACATGCTGTTTACAATATTTTTTCTACGACTGCAAGGAAAACGAACAATTTCATAAGTAAACAGATATTATTTATTTAACAAAACACTAAAAAATAAAATTTAATGTAAAATTGAAGCAGTTAAACAAGTCGGTTGCTATGAACCTGAATAGGCTAGTCTACTTCAAAAAATACAAATAAAAGGTGTCAGTTCTATTTTCGAGAGGACTGTGTGAAAGTGAAAAGCATGACAGTACTGTGTCTTTTAGATTTTTGCACATATCGTGTGAAAAAGACAGATTCGAGTCATGGTTACTGTCCGTTTTTTGTCGTTTTCGAAGGCAGCCGTAGAAAAAACATAAAATGGTGAAATATGGTAGCAGGGGCGTTAATTTAGTTACATATTTAATTTGGAAAAAAATTCGAAGCGCAGCATATTTAAAAAATATATTAAACTTCGACTATTTGAATGTGCCATGAAAACGGTAGTGACATCATAACGGCAGTTAGACATGAATTTATATGCAAAACAAATGAAGACGAACAAGATGACATTGTTGACAACAAGGAAAGTAACCTCATATGTCAAAAGTAAATTTGACGTTTAGCTAGTAGTGATTAGTGTTTGCAGTTATTGTTAAGATTTTTTACAAAACGACTAAGGCAGTATATTTGTAAAAGCTAATTCTGACATTCTACTTGCGGTAAATATATTTATGGTCAGCGAATTTAAAAAAATATACGATCGTTTTGGCATTGCAGTGGTTGGAAGTGCAAAAGCTGCAAGGTACGTTATAGCTATAGATTGGACAATACAAACTATTGTAATTTCTGTAAGAACTTCTTTTATCTTATCTTATCAATATCATATAATATTATACGTCTAGTATGTATTTTATTATTTCATTTAGATGAATTTGTTAACTATACTTTGTATTTTATTAAATATTTTCTTTTTATTACGTTTTATTTCCTATTAACTATATACATGCGTATCTAACTGAAAACATAACAAAATAAGTATATCTACTAAAGAAATTATTCCTTATCCATTGATACTCCCAAGAAGAGTTAACATGAAACTTACGAAAGATATCAAGAAAGGTCTGTATTATAACAAGTAAAATTGAAAATTTTTAAGAACCGCCGATCAATGTATCTAATCGTACCAGTTTCATATGACGAATCAAAATGAGGCCTAAATCATGTTCGGCTACCATAATTGTCTGCACATTTTCAATTTTACTTCAATCGGACAATTTCTAGAGAAGTTCAACATGGCGAATTCAAGATGGCGACCAAACATCAGAATCTAATATGGCCTATAACCTTCTCGACAAAATAATTTTCAAATAAAAAAAACCACATCAAAATCGGATCACCCGTTGAAGAGATATGAAGCCACAGACAGACAGACAAACATACAAACATACGCGTCAAACTTATAACACCCCCCTTTTAGGATCGGGGGTTAAAAAATAAATAATTATAATATGGGTAGGATCTATCTAAGCAATAAACAACAGGTATTTATAATACACATAATTCAAAGGACATTTATAGCTACAATTCAACGCATTCGTAGCAATTTCCGACTGTTTGTGTTTACAGACTTTAGTCCACTTTCACAGTTTGTTTCCTTTCTTAATTTATGGATCATCCCAGTATAGAGAGTCTAGGGAGTTTCATAAATAATCAAGAGCTAACAAAACCAACTGCACTTTATTCCAACATAAACTAGATAAAATACATAAAAGCACATTAAAGTCATTTCCCTCCTTTTAGGAAGTCAAAGCATGAATGACATTCTAATCTAGAGCCGTTAAGAATACACTCTGCCTTATCCACCAGTTTGGCGGGTAATTTAAATTTGTAACAGCTAGAAGTCTTGTAATACGGCCTTTTTCCTACAACATAAACCCACCACGTTAAAAATCAAATTCCTACATTAAGATACATTAAGATACAACAACTTACCACAAATAAAATGCTTAGAACACATCTGTAATTTGTTGCTTTTCTTGACATTGAAATGTTCTCCATAATAAAAAGACTTGGATCCTTGTCTGGTGGCTTTGAATCATTCATTTTTACGTTCAGCATTCATTTATTGAAACATTTAAGAACAGTTTTTCTGGTAAATTGGTGGTATTATTTACACAGTACGGCAGGAAACACCATCTGTACTTAAATTTATCCATAACTGGATGCTGTTAAACTATACCGAATTATAACCTATGAATGTCAGTTGAATTTGACATTAAATATTATGTCAGATTCAACTGACGTGATTCTCTTTTTTAGCCGTCGCTATCAGGGAGTTTCTAAATTAATACCCATTTTTCGTTGTTTTATAACTTCTCTGCAGTCTGCCGTTATGATGTCATCTCCATTTTAAATGCATGTATTTTTATAATTGATATTAAAATATTATAAGGCTTTATTTTTAAGTTCTACATGTTTCTAATGTTTTTTTATGAATAATTGTTATTGTTTAACACAGATTGTCCTCAAATTTTAACTTAGTGCAACAAGCCAGTTGTAATGCAATTACACACTGGTGGAATAACTTATTCCACCCGCGTGTAATATGCGCCTTACAGCAGAATATACTATTACCGTCTCTACGTAAAAATGTACGCTTAAATTAATTATTATAGTCTTCGCAAAAACCAAGAGTATATTGCATTTGATCGACACATTTCTAAAACCGTAAATATAGCTCGTAGAGAAAACATTTTCATATCATTGTGTTAGTGAACGAATTCTGAACGACTTTCAAAATGTCCGTCCGTCATGTTTCTTGTAAGTATGATAACTTAAAAAAGAAAAGTCCGATTGTATTGAAATTTGGAAAGTAAGTTAGTGTTAGCTAGAGGAAGAACGCTATTGTATTTTTGAAGAAAATCAATCAGTAAATAAGAAAGTTATTAATCATTTCATTTAAAAAATATGTTTTCTTAATTTTCGTCGCTTGTATCTCGCTGTTATCTCTATAATATATTTTTTTTGTTTATACATTTTACTAATATATATTTCATAATAATATATCTGTAATGAAGCATTCTTTAAATTCCTGCTCCATTACTAAGATTCCGGATTTACACACGACACCAATGTGCACACGGCACGCAAACCTACCCATCTCCCGTCTAGAGGCATGGATTTGCACACGACACTAAACTATACGCAGTTCTACGTCACCAGTAAGCGAGGATTCTCGGATATAAAAGTCAGGCCGCAAATCAACATAAGGGAGAATGGATAATCCTGCCAATCTGTCTACAGCGTGCTGAGCTGGACATATTGCAGTTTTGTGCATCTCCCGACGCAAACACGACGGAACGAATGCAATCTGACCCTGGGAATCCTACAGCGTGTTGAACTGGGACCCCCTCGAGTCGTTAGTCATTCCCCGGCGCCGTTTCGCCGCCAAAGCCAGAGACGTCGCATCGCAACCGTTACTCTCTCTCTCTCTCTCTCAGATAATAGAAAATGTTGTCTTAAGAACCGTAAAAGATACGGACATATAACCTGTACCTGTATGTTATGTAACACTGCCACACATTACCTGTTTGGAAAAATAAATAAATTGTTTATATTTTTATTGGGCTGTCTTATTAACTAATTTGGACACTGATTAATTTCCGAACCAGCTACCCGACAAGAAACCGTTACATAATTTGGCGCCCGAGTAGATTTTGAGACTTTAGTTTATTCCAGATAGCCCAAAAAGAGACGTTCACGAATGAGAGAGAGATATAAAGACATTTCAAGTTAATTCATAGAGAAATGAAAGCATTCCAAATCAAGAGAGAAAACGAAAATGAAAAGGATTTTGTGGTGGCAATCCAGACTACTACAATTTTAACCCCAGAAGAGACACGAAGAGTACCGAAAGTACGTTAAACGAACCAAATTCCAGACACAAATACAGATTACTGCATTAGAGATGATAGATGTACCGTCACATATGGAGCAGTAATATATTTAAGTTTATGTCCAGAGTTCCGAAAATACGTTAAACGAACCGATGTCCAGAAACAAATCCAGATTACTGCATTATAGACGATAGCTCTATTGTCATATATGGAGCAGTAAAATAATTTAAATTTATGTCCAGAGTCCCGAAAATATGTTAATCGAACCGATGTCCAGAAAAAACTCCAGATTACTGCATTATAGACGGAATCCTGTACCGCCATATATGGAGCAGTAATAATTTTATAGATCCCGAATTTTCCAACCCATGGAAACCCTGTATCCCGCAACCGTAACGAAAACAAGTCCAGTAAAACCAGAGTCATCCAAAATAAGTGATGAAGTCGGAAGTCCAAGTGCCAGACCTGCTGTCACCTCTGCCTCCGACACCCGAAGCCAAAAGGCCGCCCCCAGTCCGAGACGCAACAGCCAACCCTGATGCCGTCCCCAGTCCGAGACGTACCGTCCCCGATGCCATCCGAAGTCCGAGATGTACCGCCCCCGATGCCGTCCCCACTCCGAGAAGTACCGTCCCCGATGCCGTCCCCAGTCCGAGAAGTACCATCCCCGATGCCGTCCCCAGTTCGAGAAGTATCATCCCAGATGCCGTCCATGATGCCAACCCCGATGCCGCCCCCCAGTCCGAGACGTACCGTCCCAGATGCCGCCCCCAGTCCGAGACGCACCATCCCTGACGCCGTCCCCAGTCCGAGGCGTATCGTCCCCGATGCCGTCCCCAGTCCGAGACGTACCGTCCCTGATGCCGTCCCCAGTCCGGGACGCACCATCCCCGATCCGTCCCCAGTCCGAGGTACCGTCCCCGATGCCGTCCCCAGTTCGGAGACAGCCCCAGCCCCCCGAAGCCACCGACCCCAGGTAGGCCAATTGCCTGCCTCCAGCTGTTTTTCCAGGATGACGACGCAGCCCTCCCGGTCCCAGCTCCGCAACGGAAGCGACAGTTCAGGCGCCACAACCAAGATGGCCCCGCTTCCAGGATCCCTGGCACCGTCCCCCCTGTCCGCCATCGCCCCCTGCAGTAGACGTCCGGATGAACCACATTTGTATTTGTATACCTGTTTCTTGCAATTTTTTTTGTGCTCATTCATTTTAACTATTTTACTGGTACCATAGTTCTAAGATATTTTACATACTGTTTATGTTATTTAAAAATTTGTTTTCTCTCCATCTGCACATATATACCAGGCGTATACGAAAGAATTGGCCATTCTTTCTTTATTTTGTTTGAAGATGTTTAGTAACTTGTTTTATTTTTATGTTAAGTTAGTAAAAATTTTCTCTTTGATAGAATTTTGAAAATTTTTTTTGTAAAGAAAGAGGGGAGTGTAATGAAGCATTCTTTAAATTCCTGCTCCATTACTAAGATTCCGGATTTACACACGACACCAATGTGCACACGGCACGCAAACCTACCCATCTCCCGTCTAGAGGCATGGATTTGCACACGACACTAAACTATACGCAGTTCTACGTCACCAGTAAGCGAGGATTCTCGGATATAAAAGTCAGGCCGCAAATCAACATAAGGGAGAATGGATAATCCTCCCAATCTGTCTACAGCGTGCTGAGCTGGACATATTGCAGTTTTGTGCATCTCCCGACGCAAACACGACGGAACGAATGCAATCTGACCCTGGGAATCCTACAGCGTGTTGAACTGGGACCCCCTCGAGTCGTTAGTCATTCCCCGGCGCCGTTTCGCCGCCAAAGCCAGAGACGTCGCATCGCAACCGTTACTCTCTCTCTCTCTCTCTCAGATAATAGAAAATGTTGTCTTAAGAACCGTAAAAGATACGGACATATAACCTGTACCTGTATGTTATGTAACACTGCCACACATTACCTGTTTGGAAAAATAAATAAATTGTTTATATTTTTATTGGGCTGTCTTATTAACTAATTTGGACCCTGATTAATCTCCGAACCAGCTACCCGACAAGAAACCGTTACATATCTAATGGGTTGAAATATGATTCTCGGAAGACATATATCACAGACATTCAATTTATATGTGATGGTCGAGTGGCTAAAGTTTCGACTTGCATTCCAGTGTGTTACCTTATTAATTAGTTTTAGGCCCATGTGAGCACATTTTTAATCCTAACCCAGTTTTTAAATCCATTTACGGTGGATAGAAGCCCTGGTTAACAAACCATTGCCGCCAAGCCAAACCGGATCCACCCCGCCCAGCCACACGGTCACCACGACGCCACACGTCGTGGCTGTCTGGCTGGCTCCGGGACAGGTTCCGGCTAGGCATATTTCCTGTATCAAAATGTTGAATAAAATCTGTTTGAATTGAATTGACTTCCAATCCAGAGATCCTGTGTTCGAATCCCACACAGGTTGGATGTTTTTTTTTCAATTTCTTTTTTTTTTCATATATTTTTTTCACAACAAAGTTGGTATCACAAAATTTAGGGTGTCCAAAAACTAACATTATTTACAAGAAAACTGCGAAGAGTATCCAATAGAATGTGTAACAATTATATAAAATAATATTAAATTACAAATTAAAAAAAAACCGTCACAAAAATATCGACTAAATAACTAATATAAAAAAAATAAATTACCACAACTTTAAAAATTATGAAATAATTTTGATTCCATATACGAACTCTTATGATTTATTTAAATCCAGCTTACATTTTCTTTATGTCCTCGAGATTTGCTTTCTTATACGCATGAATATATCGGGAGCTGCTGTTTTGAATATAACTATTTAGTAGTTCGTCTTTACAGCAGCCCCCGACATATTCATGCGTATAAGAAAGCAAATCTCGAAGACATAAAGAAAATGTAAGCTGGATTCAAATAAATCTTAAGAGTTCGTATATGGAAGCAAAATTATTTCATAATTTTTAAAGTTGTGTTAATTTATTTTTTTTTATATTAGTTATTTAGTCGATATTTTTGTCTCGGGTGTTTTTTAAATTTGTAATTTAATTGTATTTTATACTTTTAAACTAAACATATACATACAACATAGCGTATTATTATATCACGAGTACCACACAGAACTTTTTAACCTTTAAGCCGACGCGGTCCAATTTTGTATTCTACTAGTCGCATACGGTCTACAAGACCGGTTCTATTATAAATATATTTGTGTTATATTTAATATTAATAAAAACTGCGACAAAATCGGATCTCCCGTTGAAGAGATATAAAACCACAGACAGACAGGCAGACAGACAAACATACAAACATACGAGTCAAACTTATAACACCTCTCCTTTTGGGTCGGGGGTTAAAAAATTGAAAATTTTTAAAAACTTCCGATCAATGAGGCCGAAATCATATTCGGCTACCATAATTGTCTGCACATTTTCAATGTTACTTCAATCGGACAATTTCTAAAGAAGTTCAACATGGTGAATTCAAGATGGCGACCAAACATCAAAATCTAATATGGCCTAAAACCTTCTCGACAAATACTCTTTCAAATAAAAAAAGTGCATCAAAATCGGATCACCCGTTGAAGAGATATGAAGCTACAGACAGACAGACAGACATACAAACATACGCGTCAAACTTATACACCTCTCTTTTTGGGTTGGGGGTTAAAAATTAAGGACCTTCAAACTTTTGGTTATTTTTTGGTGGTGCGTTAATTTCTTGGAGAAGTGTGTATTCATTGCATCGTTCCTATCCGATATAAAACTTATTGTTTAAACCGAATCCTTCACCATTTCTTAGAATGCAACGTATGAGCAAATACACTATACGATCAAATTATAGTGTTAAAACTAAAAAAACTTTGTCCGCCATCTTGGGACGTCCGCCATATTAAATTTAGAGTGACGTCATTTTATTTTCGTATTCTTCTCAGCAAACCCTTTCAATTGATTCCCATATCATGGGGGTGCATAAAAAATAACTGGTCCGCCATATTGGATTTGCAATGACGTCACTTAGCTAATCATGCATTGTCATCCAAACTAAACGTGTATGCAAAATTTCAGCTCAATCGGTTGGGGATAACTATTTTAAAATTCAGTTGCAACATTTGATCCACAAGAACAAGGCAAGTTAAATAAAAGATTGTAATCAAGATGGCGACCAAACATCAAAATATAATATGGTAAAAACCTTCTCGACAAAACACTCTTTCAAATAGAAAAAAATGCATCAAAATCGGATCACCCGCTGAAGAGATATAAAGCCATAGACAGACAGACATACAGACAGACAGACAGACAGACAGACAGACGGGCGGACGGACGGACAGACAGACAGATAGACAGACATACAAATATACGCGTCAAACTTATAACACCGCTCTTTTTGGGTCGGGGGTTAAAAAGTCAGTAAATTGGCGAAGATTACACCTACGTTTTTAGCTTGTTTTTCTCTTTTTACTTGTGATGCAATTTTTGAAAGTTGTTTTATTATTTGTAATAAATATTTGCTGAGAGTTCAATGGTATCGATGATATTTTATTTTGTTGCAATTTCACAATGCTACATTCTACATTGCAAGGATGTATTAAATAAAGCGTAGAAAAAATGAACAGCGAATGTAGAATATAAGTTAGAAGCAGCATATAAATATTCATCCGAGTATATACAATAAGCAGGTAACGATTTACACTACAAAAGGTACTTTTGAAACACTATATCTATTGTTTACCAGGTATAAAAATAAGGAGTACGAAAGCTCTCGCAGATTCCTTCAGTGTTCAGGCATGACTGAATTTTATGCTTCCAAGAGTATTGTTTATGGGTAAGTTCCACACACACACACACATGCAAGGAGGTGTATTCAACCAACCACGAGAAGAGATTTTTCTTCTTATAAAGTTATGTTGGAACGTATGTAATATGTTTATAACGCATGTTTATGAGTTTCACCCAACATTTTGCTACGAACAATAAACAACTTAATGGATTTGTTTCCGCATCAAATATATTAACATAACACAATATTTCCTTACGAAAATTGTCATCTAAATATTTCTACCTCCGAGGCTCTTTTACAAGTATTTTCGGAACTAAAAATAAGATCCAAGAAAATTCTACAGAAAATATATATGTTACTATAAAAGGATATCTTTATTATTTAATTTTTGACGATACTTTACAAATTGTGGTTATTGAATTCGCCTCCTACCTTATAGTCTAGTAAAATTAGATATAAGAATGGAAATATCTCGAGTGTACTGGAATGAGATCCACATTGGTACTATTCGGTACCCAAACAGTTCTTACTTCAATGTTTGGACAACACCTCAAATTAGGAGTTTTCGAAAAAAATTTTTAGGTTGGTACCAATGCCTTAAATTGTTTTTAGGTTATATTGCCGGAAGTAGCGGATATAGTTTTCAAAATATAATGTCACTGTCACTTTTAAAGTTTTATTCCGGTGGTGTTGCCTACACTTGTAGGGCTTGCGAGCATTTCACGAAGGCCTCTCAAATCTTCCGTGGGCTTCATAAACGTCGAAAAAACTTGTAATCTCTCGATTCACTTGAAACGTCAAAAATACTGAGCATATAGTCTGCACGCTTTAACACACTAGTCTACCGAACGTTAGGTTAGACTATAAAATATATCTTTTACACAAGTAGGGTTGCCAGTAATCCAGGCAACGAATGCTCAAAAAAGGGTGTAGAGGGAAATGTTAAAGACAGAAAATTTGACTTCGGAACTTTATTTGGATTAGTTTGGAGATGAACATATCAATGATGAACAAGTCCACACTAGTGATGAGTGGGGGGTGAGGGGGCACTTTAAATGTCCCATTATTTGGTTTTTCGCTTATATCTCGGAAACTATGCGTCATATGGAAAAAGGTAATCTACGCAAAACTAAACATAATTAAATTTCCTACAAGAATGTTTATATTCATGTTCACACTATGTGTTATAGTTTACGAGATATTCGCCAGCCAAAATAGATAATTAAAAAAAAAGTATTAGGTACCTTGAATATTTCTATCAAAGCGGTTTACCGTGGTCTGCTAATAAATCACAGTCATAATACAATCTTTATTTTACAATACTCGACGTATTTACTAACGTAATATTTTGTCAAAATCTATGCACTTCCTTAAATATACAGTGTGATTCACTTAAAATGAAGACGCCCTTATAACTTTTTTATTTTGTTTACGATTTGAATCAAATTTTACTCAAGTATAGAATAAATTAGGATCTACTTATAACCAGAAAAACATTCGCCTGCTACAAAGGCATAGTCTTCTGTGGTACCAAAATATGCTTATGTTTAATTTTGCATAGATTACCTTTTTCCATACGACGCATAGTTTCTGAGATATAAACGAAAAATCAAAAAATGAGACTTAAAGTGCCCCCCTTCCTCCAAGCTCACCACCTAGCAGTGGGGACTTTTAATATGTTCTTCTCCAGACTAGTCCAAAGAAAGTTCCGAAGTCAAAATTCTGTCCCTAAAATTTCACTCTATAATTATTCGTTGCCTGGTCTACAGGCCTAAAATTCGAAAAGCCGGACTTTACTTATAAATTTAGCCGGACATTTGGGACAACATTCGTTCGCCATCAAAAAATTACTAAACCACAAAATCAGTCTTCTAATATTTACTTAATTTAAAAATAAATATTTGTTATATGGAAACAGAAAATTCTTCGCAAAACAGTAAAATATATCTATAAAAAAGCGACTAAAAACGGACAAAAAAAAAAACGAAAAAATCACGTATGAAATTAATTCATACCTACAATATCAAATGAAACTTTGGTAAGTGTATCACATAAAAAAAAAACTGAATAATTAATTCTAATCATATAAAATAAAATAATTTTTATTATTAAAAAAAAACGTCTTTTTAAAACTTAAAAGCCGAAATTATGTATATTTATCATTTGATCTTATTTTATCAAGTAAGTTTTTTTCTTCACATATCATATGGTAGGATTCTTGGCTTAACTTATTTTTAAATTGCACTGTAGGAACATCATTTGGGCTATCGTATCTATATGTAGTTTATTTCGTTCTTTCGACCATTGGGCATTTATTAACGAAAATACTCTTTCCATATTGGCATTGTGGCCTGGGATAGCAAAATAAGCAAAATAATAAAATGTAGGTACTAAAAAGTAAAAAATAACTTAAAACTTAAGATTCAAACCTTCTTCGATATAAGCCCCTTCTTGGTCACCGATCATAGGCGAAGATTCATAGGTAGGTATAACATACACTTTTTAAATGACATATAATACACGAAAGCTTGCGGCGTTAAGATTTCTCTTCATTGGAGATATAAAAGTAATCGAATACGATATCTAATTCCATAGTACTCAACTATCCAAGTTAAACGCCTCAAGCTTTTATGTATTAAATCTCATTTAAAAAATGTATGTTATACCTGACTATGAATCTTCTATCTTCGTCTATGATCGGTAACCAACAAGAGGTTTATAATGAAGAAAGTTTGAATTTTAAATTTTAAGTAATTGTTTACTTTTTAGTAGTTTTTTATCAAATAAATGCTTGGTTTTGAAAATATTTTTTTACTTATATTTTTATTATACACTTTTTAGTCTTAGTGATGTTTCTCATCTCAATCATTTCTGCTAAAGCATTGTTGTTGCATGGTGTTTTCCTTGATAATTTGGAACAATCTAACTCTTGAACCATATGACCATTTAATGATCGAACTCTGCTGAGTGCGACATAAGCTTGCCCAGCGGCGTAAACATTACAATTTTTCAATTTTGATTAAAAAAATCGTAATCCGCTACTCAGAAAATCCACAGATATCGATTTTCAGTCGCCATATTGGCGCCACCATTTTGATTTTTAATTTTTTTCAATAACATTGCATTGTCAAAGGACATATCCAAGTGTGCAAAATTTCAGCTTAATAAAATAATAGGAAGTTCTATAAAATTCCATCACAAATTTTGAACCGGAAAGACAGTTACAAACATTGCAAGTTAAATAAAAGCTTGAAAAACAAGATTTTCTACATGTATTTCGATTACTATTGTGAAAAATATCTAGATAGCAAGTTTAAGGCTTATTAAATTCCCTTTCATTTAAAATAATTTCATTTCGTTTGTTTGGAGAAAAATTGACCGAGATAAAAAAAACGACTTTTTCACCCCCCTTTAATAATTAGTTGTTATTTATTATTGTTACGTGCGTTTTTCGTAATTGAAATGTTAAAATACAAAATTGAAAGCCTATTTCCTTCCAAATTGGTTTTCTGTTTGTCTCTCTGCGACCAAAATTGGTCATGTTATGGCCAACGGACATTTTCGTGAAAATCGAAATTGCCGATTTAGTTGTTTAAATTGTACAAAAAAAAATATAAAACCTTCTTTGCAGCTTTTAAGAAGACAAATCACGTGGCACATATTGATTATTTCATGAAAAAAACAAAATAAATAAATAAAAAACCATTTTAAAAACAATGATTTTCTTTTAAAACCAAATTGCACTAAAACTATATCGATATACTATATTTTATTGTCCTCAGAAACAAAGCTGTGTGCCAAATTTCAGCTCGATTGGATAAAGGAAAGTGGGTAAAATTTCAATTACCAAATTTGATCGATACATATACATACATACAAAAGAAAAAACCATTGAAAAAAGGTTTTTCTCCGAATTCGTTTAAACAAGCATAATAAAATGCCAAAAGAAATTATCTTTCAACTGTTACCCACTGCATTCGATTGATTTATCTTTATTATAACGTCTTTAATAACCAATTAACTGTAGGCCGAATTCCAAAAAAAGTTAAAATTGAATAATTATTGTAAAAAACTCTAATGAGTAAAAAATTCAATTAATATATTTTCGTAAGTAGGTATACTATCTTAACAATCCCTTCGGGATTGTTTTCTTGAGTGTCTGTACTCTTACAAATACCTATTCGAAAATAATTCATTTTTATAAGTTTTAGGCAATTTTGTCAAATGTTTTATATATTATTCAGTTGCTGTACGTAGGTGCCTTAATGAAAATTTTTCAAGCAAATGGATTGGACGGAATAGCTTCTCCTTTTTCTTCCTCGTTTAGTAACATCAACATAAGATACTAAATGAGGAAGAGAAAAGAAAAGTTATTCCGTCCAATACAGTTGTTTGAAAAATTTTCATTAAGACACCTACGTACAGCAACCGAATAAGGTATAGAAGCACTATCTTCTTAAAGAATGACTTTTATTTTTTCTTCTTTATTTAGTATCTGATGATTACTTTTCCTTTTTAGTAAACCTAACTGACTTTTATAGAGGGCCAGTCGAAAATTGAGTTATTTTAAATTTGACTATTGAATAACAAACACCCTATATGAGGTATCGAGCTAAAATGTCTTTTATTATTTAAGACAACTGCGAATCGAATACGCTATCCAATTTGCCGATAAAAATATACCTAATAATCGATCTCGAAATTTCGACTCATTTAGAAGGACTTAATAGGCCCTGAAAATATCAAAATTACAAATTTCTCAAAACAGCAAAATAGAGCTCATCGAGCATATCTCAAAAAGAAAAAAATAATAAATCGGGTAACGCGTTCCAAAATATCAGGTTTGCGGTATTAAATAGCAAACACATATAGACAAGTTTTAAGTTTTTGTGTTGAACTTTTATATATGCTACAGAAATTAATAATTTTGTACCAAGGTCATATAGATAAAAAAATTTGTTATATATATAGTACATTTTTACATATTATATACAATGTAACTTGAGTAATAATTACACGAACGGTTAACACTTGTTCATGAGAACAATAATTACAACAGATGATTTTTATCATAGTGGCAGTAACATGCAACTGAGCCATGACGTGGATAATAATTTATGAATTTTCGATCAATAATTATTTCTTTCACATGTAATAATTTTAAGAAATATGAATATATTTTAAAATGTTTTGCAGATTACCATCAAAGTCAGTAAAAGTCTTTTTTTTTTAATTAAACATCACTTTACGAAGGACAGACCCAGACAGCACAGGCGTGATATGAACGCAAAAATATTGACGAATTTTCTTATTTACTCTGATCTTAAAAGCTTGCAGAAAATAGAGATTAATTAGCTACCTCAAATTGATTTTGAAAGCTTATTTAATAGATAGCGTTATTTCAGTCTCTAAAAGTAAATGAAATGTAAAATAATTACGTGTATTTATTTTAAACCAAAAGTTCAGGATGTGAAATATAGAATAGCATCTGAAAGAGACATCTGAAAATTAGGTCAATTTCACATTGTTACATACAATTTCATAGAAAATGTTTCTATTTGCGGACGGCTGAAAATATCCTATTTTTATCTCTGAGAAGATTTTTCAGGTAGGTAACAAATTAATATTTTAAAGTTACTGTCAGAATTACCACTCACCGGGGCTGAATTTGTAACTAGCGATGACCTGGGTCACGACCGGCTTTAATGTGAACAGGCCGGAGTGTACGATGTGGCAACGCTGCAGTCTTAAACTCTGTCAGTCCTATTAATAATCTATGTAATGAAGGAAAAAATAGTGTAAATATTTCGTGCAAAGACGAGATTACCTTCGCCCCCCGTTTTCGAGGGTGCTGAACAGTGGTGGAAGTGGTGGAAGAAGTTTTTGCCCGTCGCAACCCCCTGAAGCGGCCAAAAACCATCCGTTTTAACCCTTTATGTTTTCATATATAAACTGGTCTGGGGAGTGATTTATCGACGGGTTATACTTGAAATTACATGGAAGAGGGTTATTCAAAGAATTACATGAAAATATTTTTATGACAAAATAAATTATTTGCTTACAATTAATTTAAAAAACCTAGGTCATTAACAAATAGCATAACAATCCTCATATTTCTCAAAATGCACATCGCACACGATCTCTTCTCCTTCATCAACGCCCCAGCGATAACTGGTGGATGAGGGTAAGTTTCCGTTACAGGAGGCACTGCACCAGACACTAACATAAACTTTTCAATTTCTCTCCTTCCAAACACCATAAGCATCTTTGTATCGTTCAGATTTGGATATTGCACTGTCATAAAAATGTTTTATGCACACCACTGAATATTTTGTAGGCTGCCAATTTTTCCTAGAAATACTCTTTAGCCACTGTTTCCTCAGTTCTGTCTGGTTCTTTGGGAAATCTAAAGGCTCGGACATAACGTTCAGATGAAGAACTGTAATTGCTTGTACAGCCAGGTACACAACATTTATCCGGCATGTTGTTATTGTTTTCAGACCTAGAATTAATTAAAATTATTTTATTGGTTTTGATGGTAAAAGTGAATTGAATTAAAAATATAGCTTGCATAAAAAGTAAGGTTATTATAACGTAATTTGACGCACAAAAAGTGATTTCAGGTGCGAGCGGTGCGATAGATACCCATATAATTAATTAAAATGATAACTACTTACTTTATAAAACACAATTTGTGAAATTACACTATCAGAGAGGTAATTTTTATGTATTATAATGCCAATTTATTCGTGACAGATTACTACACAACAATTTAGTTTTGCCAAGAACGGGGACTGAAGCACACATTGCCACATTTCCATATACTGGCCTGTTCATATTAAAGCCGGTCGTGCCTGGGTATGTAAACCTTTGACGTTCCTTATATTTTTATAGATATATTTTCGAACGTACGAAAATATTTATTTTTCCACTTGAATACCAAATTAAAAAAAAATATTTAGACAAAATTTTCTCTTTATTTGGTGTCTTTTATTTATTAATTAGATGACCACACTGTATCCTTTTTTTAAATAAAAATATATCAACTTTTCTTCCTGCAATAGTAACATCAACGTTTCAATTATTAATTTTTTGCGTCGTTTCTTAATTAATCGTTTCTTTAGAGGAATCGTCTTCTATATTTTTTACTAAAAATTATGTTAACTACACACCGTTACACTCTTTTTCTTAATTAGTTTTTAAGAATGTCCACTCTCTACTCTGTATATTTTTCATTATAAGTATAGCAGGTTTCTTTTTTGACAATTATGTTAATTATATGTCAAATGTTATTGTCCTGAGCCACATTTTTTCATTATTTTTTTTTTTTTAGGGCATCCACTCTGTATATTTTTCACTAAATAGTACCAGGTTCCTCACTTTATAATTAATTGTGTAAGAAGCTGGAGGAAAAAGCGAATGCAACGAAAGAACGAACAGGACTAATAAAATAAACGGACCACTGGCTCCTGAACAAGCCACCATCGAAGGACCAACTGCTAGAAACAATAGCCAGAGCTAGAAGAAACACCCCACTTGGAGTAAACAAAATAAACAACGAGTTAATACACTACTGACAGGAAAGACTAAAGGAGCAAATCCTAAAAATTATCACCAGGGAATAGATAGAAACCACCTCTACCCACGGAATGGAACACGACTATACAAATACCGCTCCCCAAAACCAACTCGCCGCAGAGTATATATGATTACAAAAGAATAACACTTTGCAGCATAGGATACAAATACTATGCACAATTCCTGGTCGAGCAACTAGAGAAGTACATCGGAAAAGGATAGAAATGTACGCAATGCAGTACTGGGGACATGTCCAAAGAAGGGACCCAACATATCTACTGAAGAAAACTCTAATACTGGGCAGCAACACACTAAAAATAGGGAGATTATGGTACACGTGGAGAAAAACATTCGAGAGGATCATGAACAATCTAGGAAGCACACTGGGAAAGAAAAGCGAGGCAAAATATAAATACCACAAAGAAATCATTGCAACGATATATACTCTACCAGAATTAGAACGGAGGGATCAGAAGACTCAGAAGAAGAAGAAAATTTGTAGAAGCAGAAGTATAAAAAGAGGAGCATAAACACTCCATATCACGACACAATGCGGCAACGCGTTTCACAAACACCTACACTGTCTATCCCACAGTTTTATACCATACGTTATGTAACTCTCGCTGCTGACAACAAGCATGACCCAAATCCAACTCAGCGTGAACGTAGTGGGCCCAGCGATATATTCTTGGGAGTGACAGCAATGCGTACCGCGCGCTGGTAAATCAATCAATCAATTTCTCATATATCAAATAATTAAATCTACCAGACCAGAGGACAAAAATTTATAGAAGCCTATTTGCACAAAATTAATAATAGAGGAGATTTTCCATGGGATTGCATATATTTCTGAGGGGCCGAGAAAGTTGAACATTGTTAATCCTTTAACTGAACACAGACTTGGATGTAAAATTACATGCAACATATTTTCATGTAATATTAGACGCTAATGTTACATTTTATGTGACAATATTCCAAAATGGATTAATTTATCTGCACTGTACCCTGCCATACATGACTGCAAAGCTCACGTCAATACATATGACAACATCTGATAATTTCTTTTCTAATAATATTTATTTATTATTATTTAGATAGATTGATTGATTTACCAGCGTGCGGTAGGCATTGCTGCCGCTCCCAGGGTTATACAGCTGGGCCTGCTACGTCCACGCTAGTTGGACTTAGGTCATGCTTGTTGCCAGCAGCGAGAGCCACATGGCGCATGGTAAAGGAATGTGGGATGGGAGCTGTAGGTATTTGTGAGATGCGTTACCGCATTGTGTCGTGAGGGCGCGTTTAAAATTCCTTTTTTGTGTTTTTCGTTCTGGACTTCTGCCTCTTCTCAGTCTTCTTGTGAAATGTGTTGCCGCGTTGTGTCGTAATATGGAGTGCTTATGCTCCTCTTTTTGTGCTTCTGCTTCTTCGAATCTTCTTTTTCTGAGTTTTTTTATTCCTCGGTTTCCGATTGTGGCGATATATCGTTCTTTGCGTTGTTCATTTTGTTTAACCTGATCCTCTCAGTTGTTGTTCTCCGCTGTAGCATGGTCTCCCTATTTTTACTTTGTTAATGTTCTGTGCTAGCGCTTTCTTCAGTAGATGTGTTGAGTATGTCCCCAGTACTTCATTGCGTACATTTCTATCCCTTTTTTAATTGTCTTTCCTCCTAATAGTGTTGATGTTTTATGTCGCTGTTTTCGTCTTGTTGTTTTTACGAGTAGTTGGATGATGTCATTTTCTGCTCTTCTCAAAAACTTCTTCTGTTGTCTTTTGTTGTTGCCACGTTTTTTGTCATCGGTGGCTGTTCGACGGCTATGTAGGTACATACAGATGGTAAGGTCCCATAATAGTTTATTTTCCTTAGTGAACGGTACGATTGCCCTTGTGTATGCCGTTTTGATTGTCTCCTTTATCGTTTCTCCTCGTTCCAGTTGGTTCGTCATGTCTGTTCCTAGGTACTTCAATTTGTTCGTTGTTCTTAGGGAGTATTCATTTATTTTGTGTTCCTCTCCGCTGGTCCAACTCTCTTTTGTGACGGGTCTCGCTCCATTATTAGGCTTTTCTTGAAGTTTGTTTTCAGTTCAAATGTGTCCTGCTGCAATTAGAAGATCATCGAAGTATGTGTGTGTTTTCTTAGAAAATACTATTTTTCTGAAAGAAGCTTGCATCATGCATACCTCTGTTGATGTGCTGTGAAAATTCAGTTTTGACGCAGTATATCAACAATGCCTCATTGATTATTTCTAAAACTAAACATTATCTTTTGTGATTCTTCGGATTCTCAACCCGAATTACCAACTAAATTATTTGTGTCTACGTCTACTTCGCCTGATAACTCAGAACTTTCAAATTAATAATCGTCAGTATCAAAACCAGAAAAACTATAATTATCTGGTTCCACAGGTAAAGCATCATAGTTTTTTAGTTCTTATTTTCTGCAATCGCGAAGTTCCTGTTACAGTTGGTGCTGGCTGAAGATCTTCCAAGTTTAATATTTCTACAAAATCCATTTTGCTGTGTTCTTATCGAGCATTTTCAGAACAGTTGGTTGAATGGCTTTTACTTCTCTGCAGAGTTTTCCTTTCAATATTTTGACTTCTGTGTGTTTTGTGTAACGGTATACTGAACTCGAAATAGCTAGGTTAGGTTAGGTTAGGTTAGGTTGATATGTGAGTGGGCTAGTAACAGACCCTCCACCGCGACCATCTGGTCTATTGTGACTCACTCCTAATTATATTTCACCCAAAAGGTTCAGTTTTTTGATAAAGTCGACTACCTTATTGGGTGAGAGGTTGTCCAAATCCTCTGGCAGCAGTTGCCCTTTGCCAAAAAGTGAGGATCTGGTTCTTTCTGCAGCAGGACAGGTACATAAAATGTGCGCTGCCGTTTCATCCTCCTCCAGACACAGTCGGCATTCAGCGTTGTCCGCTATTCCGGGTCTGTGTAGGTGGTGGTTAAGTCTGCAGTGCCCAGTGTATAGGCCAACTAGAGTTCTTAGGTGTAACCTATTTAATTCTAATAGTTCTTGATTTCTTTGAATGAACTAATCCTGTTAGTTCTTGCCAGTACTGGAGGATTTTTCCCCTCAGTCCAGGCCAAGATGGTTGTTTTCGCAGTGATTGCCGATATGCCAAGCACTGGCTCCGGTCCGATAAATTTTGATACCGCACCTTCCCTGGCTAAGGAGTCGGCTACTTCGTTGCCCTCCAAGCCAGAATGGCCCGGTATCCAGACCAGAGTTAATTTGTTGTATCTGCCCAATCGGGCTAGAGCCTTTTGGCAATTCCAGACCAATTTAGAATTGTAGCGATGTGAGCCAAGAGCTTTGAGAGCTGCTTGGCTGTCTGAAAAGATTTTTATTGATCTATGTCTAGGATGCATCTGCTCAAGCCTCCTTGTACACAGTTCAATGGCATGAACTTCTGCCTGAAAGACAGTCGCATAATTACCCAGGCTCGAAGTGATTCTTACTTTTGGGTTGCGACTGTATGCTCCAGCTCCAACTCCCTCAGGGGTTTTGGAGCCGTCTGTAAACCAACAGATGTCTGCTCTTTGTATGTGTGTTCTGATCCCATTCGTCTCTTCCAGGAAAAAGGACGGTAAAAGGCAGTTCATAGTTGGTCGCGGTAGGCATCACATCTGAAAGCATTCCCAGGATGCCATGACACTCCATGTCATCTGACAGCCTGTTGCGTTTCATGATGCTAGCCTGCGGCATATTATTTACCTCTTGTTGAAGTCTGTATGTTGCCCACCTGGCCTCTCTCTCCAAGTAGATGTGGAGAGGAGGTAGATCCAGGAGGATTTCCAGAGCTGCTGACGGTGTGGTACTTATCGCAACAGTTACTGCCAGACATGCTTGTCTCTGTAGACCAGAGAGTTTGGCTTTGGTCGTTTGTTGTAGCCCTTTCTACCACCAAACTATAGAGGCATACGCTACCATTGGTCTTATGACCGTAACGTATAGCCAGTATATTTGTTGGGGACCTATACCCCAAATTCTGCGACATCTCCACAAGGAGAGTCGCGCCTTGTGGATTACCTTTTCCAGATGGGAGTTCCAGTTGAGTGATTTATCTAGTGTAACCCCTAGGTATTTCACTTCCCCCGCAAATGGAATAGTTTCACCTGCTAAGGAGGGCGGCACTAAATTGTTCAGCCTCCTTTTTGTGGTGAAGGGTACTATTACAGTGTTGTGGGGGTTCACAGTCATTTGCTCCCTCTCACGTCAAATATGGACTGTATTTAGCACTTCTTGAAGGGTATTAGAGAGTACCTCTTCAGATTTTCCTCTAACCATAATGACTAGATCGTCCGCATATGCTTGAATCTCGGCTTCCCACAGAGAGAGAATGGCCAGCAGATCATCCACAAGCAGTGACCATAAAAGGGGGGAAAGAACCCCGCCTTGTGGACACCCTCTTGCGGCCCTGAATCTGACCGTTTCTCCCTGTAGAGAAGTCGTTATGATTCTGTTTTCAAGCATAGCTTGAATCCAGCCAGTTATAGTTAGCTCAACCCCTCTAGCAGCCGCAGCTGTATATAGGGAGTTGGGCAATGCATTGTTGAATGCTCCTTCGATGTCAAGGAATGCTGCCACCGCAATTTTTTTTTCCTCAAGAGATTGTGTGATTTTCCCGACCAGGTTATTTAGTGCTAGTTCTGTTGATTTGCCGGGTTGATAGGCATACTGGTGAACATTCAGAGGATAGGTGCTCAGGATGTTTCCCCTGATATGTCCATCCAGAACCTTTTCTAGGCCTTTCAACAGAAATTATGTCAGGCTAAAATCGAAATAGCTAACGCGATGTTGTTTCGTAGGAAATTGGATGTGAACTCGACTAAAGGGGGCGCTCGGCGCAAGGTAAGCAACGCAATTGAATTGTGATGTGTAACATATATGTAAGTAATGTATTTTTAGCCGTGTAATATTACGCAATATATTACGTTACATTTTTGTATTACGCTTGTAATACCTATTACCGACTTGCATCTCTGAACACAGGTATATGTAAATACTTAACAATATAATGCTTTCATTGCACGAAATCATTTTCTAATATTTCATCTCTCACCATGTTTATTAATTTGCTATAATTTATATTTTTGTTTCGTTTATAAAAATTCTTTCTTGATTTGAGGATAACTCACATATACAAAGAGCTTGAGTTGTGAGAAATTTGTTAAACAATCATCACTTTCAAGTTCTTGTGTGCCTACAGAATAAAGAAGTTAGAAAGAAATAAAAACTTTCTTTTTTCATTTAAATTAAAATAGATTTTATTTTCGATTTTTTATTTATTTAAACAAGGTTTTGAGTTTTGATACGCCAATGACTTTCTATCGTAGTATTGTCAATCCGAGGACTGACTCAAAAAGTTAGATTGACGCAAAGGACTCCGCATCAATCTTATGGAAATTGGGTTTCGGCCAAATTTGTTCATATTGCAGGAATTTGTAGGTCTTTGAGTCCTTATTAAAAAAGTCTTCATGGGCACATTGCTCCAAATGCTTTACTTCTAGAGTTACGGATGCTTGAACGTTAATAACATAGGTCTACAAAAAAAGAAAAAGGTCTTGGCAAAAGCAATTTGTATTTTAAATATTTTTTTTGTTTGTTTCGGGATGAATTCTACTACTACAGCCTTTTTTACGAGGTTTCATTTAGTTCAACAATTTTCGTAAGTAGACACCTCACTCTCTGGAGTACAGAAAAAAGTTATTTGAAATGTTGCTATTTTGTAAAAAAACTGAAAGTCGACAGTGACGTGGCGGAACGGGTTGTTAAATTATTTAGCGATTATAATAGTTTATTGACAAAAGACGACGAGCAGAAACAGTATGTGCTACAAGTAGTGTCTGATTATAGGAAACCGTTGCCCGACTTAAAAAAGAAATTTTGTCCAAGCAATATGTAAGGGATTGATGTTGATGTGTCAATAAAATATATGGTATTCGGTGTTATCATAAAATGTGCCTCAAGGAATTGATAAAAATTCGATTCAATCTGAGGGCGCATTAAACCCATAAGAATTCTATTGTCTAAAAAGGGGGGCGTTGTGTGTTAATGTAATCCGATCGAACCAAAATTTTACACGAGTATTTTTTTATGAAATGGAACCATTCCGGAGGGTGACGCAAAAAAATCTAAATTTGAAAAATAAGGGCCTCCCTAAACTACATGTTTACTATCTCCGTTAAAACATGAGAACCTCATTCCAAATGGAATAATACCTAACTATGTTTTAACACCAATAGGCTCTCGTATTAAATACTTCAATATTTTTCATTTATTTCGTTGTTTTAATATATTAAAAATTAATCTTTACATTGGTCGTCCGTGTCTCAGATACTTTGATGTACCCAGTGTCCATCGATTGAAATCTGTATTTTAACTGTTTCTTTAAGTTTTTGTGTAACTGGTATATTTTTTATTTACCTGTAACAGAAATAATTGATATACTATTTATTAAAAGACTAAATTATTGGGCCATTTAGAAAGAAGGGGACATAAAAAAGTAGCGTGGTTGGTAAAAATCAATCGTTAGAGATTAATCCATCAAAGGCTAAATAAAAGGAGGAAAAATACATCCAAATAAGATTAGGAACAAATCAGAAATATTAGAAGTTGGTCTTAAGTTGATTAAGGGGGTGATGTGTCGTACATGTATCGACAAAGTTCGCCCTTTTTACCCTCCTCAGCGACCGAACATTGACCCTCAAGAAAGAGCAGGAGAAAGATTTGAAGAGGACTTTATCTTGTTACATGACTTTAGGACAACACCGATAACCAATTTATGTCTGTAGAAAAATAAATAAAGGTATCAAATATTTACAATGCTTTTACGTAATGCCTCACGATTTAGATAAAAATAAACTAAAGAGATTTTGCGGAGACAAACGTTTTACGTTGATTTATTATGTATGTGTACAAAAAGACAACATATTTATTTTAATTTTGGATTTCTTTCCTGCAATGCGAATTATATTGTACAAAATGTTCAAAATCGATGCTAATTTCTTTTTGTGCTAATTTAAGCAAAAATAACGGATTTGAAAATAATAATTTCCAATTGATTAATACTCGTAATAATTATGAATGCCATCGGAAATGTGCAAACTGATTAATTTTTTTTTAATGAGCTCGTGAAATTGTATAGAATAATATCCTGAAAAGTTTACATTTCGCTCGGATGCGGAACATAAAAAAAAGTGAAAAAAAAAATTTTTATCCATTTTTTCAATATTTTTAAATTAAGTCAGGGTAGGAAAAAATAAAAAATACAGATGGATAGACCACATGTTTCTGAACAAAAAATATCCCAATAAAATTTATCGCTAAAGGCACGGTATTCCTGGAAAAAAATAGTGAAGTAACTTTGTCACTCTGCGCTGCCAGCGCACGTTAAATGCATACTATGGAACCTCTAAAAATGTTTAGCTATTCTATCGAGTAAAATAAAGCTTTCTTGTCTTTGTGATTACACGTTTCAAACATTTTTCTTAGTGAATAGGAGGATAAATAGTGAGTATGGAGGGAAAATATACAATGCATACACAGACACCACACATAGCTGCTGAATCGCTCGCATGAATTTTTACGTGCCTTTACTGAATTGTATTTATTACAGGTAAACCTATCCACATTTCAGCTATATCCAATGGATTCCTTATACATTTGTTAATGTATTGGAATAGTTCCATAATTTATATTCAAAACAATCAAAGATATTTTCATAGTAATAAGGATGAAATCGTGAAAATCGCAATTTCTTATCATGATCTGATTGATAATATTTTCGAAAACAATTTTGTGTTTGAACATTCGAAAAATATACATTTTTTCCGAAATAGTGATATTTTATTTTTTCCAATGGGTCAATTTCTCGACAAGTTACAGCCTTCAATATATTTATCAAAAAAAATCATCAAGCAAGGAAAATAAAATGATTTGAGATATACTTTTTTTAATCCTCGTTACTACAACTTAATAAACCATAATAATCATAAAGTGTACATACTTTTCAACAGTTATCAATGAAGGGTTTTTATTTTTATCTACAATGTTTATTGCGACGATTGAGTTCGGGCGTGATAATATATATAAGTATATTTTTCCCATCCATCCTTTGCTTGTATTGTTTAAAACAAAAAAGCATCAGAAAGCTACAGTTTTCATCTTTTAAATGAACCAACACTCATATAGATTGAACAAATTCTGATTTAGTGACATGTAATTCAAGCGCGTGCACGCATGGATCTCGCTCCGAGCTATAACGTTACACTCGACTATTTTTTTCCAGGAAAACCATGGCTTTAACGATAAATTTTGAAGGACATTTTTTGTTCATAAATACGTGATCTATCCATCTGTTTAATTTCAAAATTTTGAAAAAATGGATGAAAAATCATTTTTTCATTTTTTTTTTATGTTATGCATCCAAGCGAAATGTAAACTTTTCAGGATATTGTTCTATGCACATTCACGAACTCATTAAAAAAAAGTTTACTTAGTTTGCAAAATTTTGTGGGTAAATAACAGTTGCAACAGTGTTTTTCAAAGAATTATTTAACTGTGTATAATACTGTTATACAGTTTTTAGGACAACGTACTCGTACAACGGAAACCCCATAGGATGACTCGTATTTTTTTCTCCCCATGTCATACGTGGGTCAAAATGTGACTTTTTTTCATTCGCGGAACTTAGGTATCGTTTGACAGATGTAAGGATCCCAAAACCATATTTTTAATTTGTTTCCAAAAAAGTTCAAAATATCAGTGGCAATACAAAAATTGAAGGAAAAGTACAACGAATTTTCTATTGTTATTAATAAATGTTCATATATTACATATAAAGGTTCAGAGTTAAGCAGGGATGAGCTATTGTCAAAATCTAAATTTTTTATTTAAAACTTTAGAGGAAAACATCTGCCGACCTTAAAAATAGGAAAAAACATTTACCGTTCCAATTTTATAACGGTTAGCTGAATTAACAAATGTTAGACTTGTTTACTACCTCATCATGTCTGGGTGGTTATCATTTGCTAGGTGTACAAATTTTCGTTTTGTTGTAATTTACACTTAGATCATAAACAGAGTTTATAGTCTGAAGCCTGTCTAGCAGGTGTTTGAGCTCAAACTCGCTTGCTGCAACTAAGGTGGTATCAACTGCAAATAAGTTAGGAATCTTGGTTTCACCTCTAGCTACTCCACAGTGCCAGTTTAAATTTATATCTACGGGTTAGTAATGAATGACCCCAATATATTTTGGTACAAATGTATATCAGAAATCTATATAGATAGATAGGTAATTTATTGGCCAATAAGTAGATACATAATTATGTAATGAAGATATAAAATATAAGATGTGAATCTAGAATCTACGAGACAATATAAATATAAAATAGCACCAAATAATACAAAATTTATTATGTATCCACTTGAATGAGAACTAACTGTCTAAATATCCTTGAACAGAATATAAAGCTCATAGTAAATATTTAACAGACCCTCTACGTTTAGATACGATTTCATCTGTATTATTGCAAAGCATGTTGAGTTGAGTTTAGTACAAACAAAATCAATGTGTTTGTTCCACGTTAATTTACTAAGTGTGTTCCTAAGATTTAGAAAGTTCAACATTATTTAGTGTTTCAAAATTTGAGGATAATAGTTTTCTTATATAGAAATTTAATGATACTGTGTTCTTGTTATTAAGAATTAGATTATTCCGTTGACACCATGCCTTTAGTTCGTCTCGCACACAATTCAATTTTACTGGGAGTTCTTCTTCTGGGTAAGGGATGCTATAGTTACAGTGGGCAGTACGTCGGCAAATATGTAATTTTGCCTTTAGATATATTTGATGGTAGATAATTCACTTAAATTATGAAGAGCAGAAGTCCCAATACAGAACCCTGCGGAACTCCCATTTTAATATTTCTAGTATAAGATTTAACATTTCCATATTTTAATCAATAATTTCCTGTTGGAAATATATGACGAGATCCATTGTAACATGCCATCTAATACCCACTGAATAAAGTTTTTTTATTTAAAAACTCGGCATCAACTATGCCAAAAGCCCGCGAAAGATTAAACATTATTTATATTTTCCATTATCCGATTTTTTATATACAAAATTTAGTAGCCGATAAGAGGCAGTTTCTATGGACATATTATGTCTAAATCCATGTTAGCTTGTTGATATTATATGCATTCTTTGTAGGAATTTTACAATTATATTGTACACTATTCTCTCTATAAGTTTTGATATGACACTCAAAAGTGATATTTGATGATAGTTTAAAAAAAAAAAACAAAATCCGGAACCACATAGGCACTTTTAAGTATATCAGGAAAAACTTCAAGTGCAAGGGACTTGTTTATTAAGTAAACTAGGGGTTTGCATATTACCTCACCAATGGATTTTAATATCTTTATGCTAATTTCATCTAGTCCAGTGGACTTTTTAATTTCCTAATTCTTGCATTACATCATTTTCATCAATATGTGGAATAAATAGGGAATTAGCTACTGAATCCATTGTTGTACAGGGCAGGGAGAGATTTTCACCCTTATGTTGCTCTAGGCTTGTTATTCCCACATTACTAAAATAATCAACAAAGGCATTTGCAATTGTTCTAGGTTCTTTTATTAATTGGTTGTTAATTGCTAATGCAATTTATTTATTGGTATCGTTTCTGCTTTGTCTTTCATTAACAATTTTCCGTGTCTCACGAGATGTATTTGAGATCTTTTTAATTTTATTGGTAAAATAATTCGATTTGGTTGTCCTTAAGTTTTTTTATATTCTTTGTTTTTAATTTTGTAGGTATTTTTAAGTACCTCATGGTTATTTATGGCCAGTTTATTGTTAACCAGTAGAAATTTTTTAATTTTTCACGCTCTAATCGAAGCTCTTTATTATACCATTTATTTTCTGGGCATTTATATTTTACTATCTTAAAAATAGGGTAGCTTATATACAGTATCGGAAAGTCCTGGATTAGGTATTGCATAGTTCAACGACTTAACCGATCGCCCACAATAAAGGCGTCTATCAGTGCTCTAGAAGAGGGGCAAATAGTGACAAGCGCATCAAGAAAATCATATGTACATCATTGACCATTTAAATATCTGAACATTTTCAGCAGGCGTATAAACTGACATTTTGAGTAGCTACTAAATAAAAACAAATCAAACTTTTGCTTATTAGGCTAAACGAGAAATGAAGGGTGCAAGACGGAAACAAATTGAAATTCCGCAGACAGAGCTGGTGGCATGAGTAGGTGGCACGAGCAGGATGTGTTATACGATAAAAAAAAATAGCCTAGTTGCTTCGCTCTCGCTTGCTCTTATTGCCGTACCTAATCAAACGCTTGCCTTGCGCTTGGAAGTCTATATAAACAAAAAGATGGAGCAGCAATGGGTTCACCTTTATCACCAGTACTCGCTAACTTATTTATGGAAGCTTTCGAAATATACGCTTTGGACAACTACCAATTGAAACCAAAATGTTGGTTTAGATATGTGGACGACACTTTCATTATATGGCAACATGGCCGTAAGGAATTGGAGTATTTCAAAGACTACCTAAACAGCTTACATCATAAGATCAAATTTACCATGGAAATAGAAACAGAGAACCAACTTCCATTTTTGGACGTCCTCGTGTTTAAGAAGGATAATGGAAGATTAGGACACAAGGTATACAGAAAACCGACGCACACCGACAGATACCTGCACGCCAATTCTCACCACCACCCAGCACAAAAACAGGCCGTCGTTAACACACTAGTACATAGAGCAAAGCTAATTTGCGAGTCAGAACATCTGCAAGAAGAATATCGGACCTTAAAAACATCACTACAGAAAAATGGATACAAACCGAAGGACATAGACAACGCTATAAAGAGACAAGATACAACCAGAACAGAAGAAGGAAAAGAAGAAAAGAAATACACGGCAACAGCTTACCTACCGTATATACAAGGATGTACGGACAGAATCGGAAGAGTTTTGGAGAAAAAGAACGTCAAAGTAATATATAATGCAAAACAGAAGGTGGCACAACATTTTCCCAAATACCAAGGTCCAGAAGAACTAGAAACACCAGGAGTATATAGCATCCCATGTTCCTGCGGACAAGTTTACATCGGAGAGACCAAACGACGTATAAACACCAGACTCAGAGAACACATTAGAAATACAAAGAAGGGAAATTCTACAAAATCAGCAGTTGCCGAACATTCAGAAGAAACCGGCCATTTGATAAAATTCGACAAAACAAAGAAATTAGCCAACATCAAGAATTATTGGCCAAGAAGATACAGAGAAGCCATTGAAATAAATAAACATCCGCATAACTATAACCGTGACAACGGACTACAACTATCAATAACGTGGAAGTCAATGTTCCGCATGAGCAATGATCCGCAACACGCCTCCTGATAACCTGTATAAATAGAGGAGCTCAGTCCAGCAGAGCTCACTTCGCTTCAGAAGAAGACCACGACAAGATGGTCGAAACGTCAAGCACTCAACCAAGTCTACGCGGAAGAAGACCCGGAAACCAGCAGCTAGATCACCAGCTCCGCGAAAGCCTTAGCACCAAGAAAACGCTTGCCGTTACTGTATAAAGACCGATCAAGGACTCTATTCTCATTCAGATGGTTCTATAGGAAAATTAATTTTGATTGCCATATACAGTGTAGCACACTTAAGATGAAGATATCCCATATTTAATTTATTTCTAGAAGTAGAGATTTGAATTTTGGAAGGAACTTTACGAGCTGCATTTCTTAGAGTACTCAACTTAAATGTCAGGTGCTAGCCCAGCCTACTGCAACCTCGTGAATAGGACAGATTCTCAATATTTTACGTCGCGATATCGAAAAAATTTACTAGAAAAAGTTGTTCAGAATTTTACTTCAACCTTGGATACTGATTGGTATCCAAGGATGGATGGATATCGAGACAAAATTCGAATTGTGAAATTCTTTGTCATTCTCATTCGGAAGTTTCAATTTTTTATCAGTTTTCACTAGCAAGCCATGGAAACAAATGAGCAATTTCTACTAATGTCAGTTTGAAGTTAATTGTGTTAGTATACGAACAAAATGCCACTTGTACGTCTGAATTTAAGAGAAAAATTGAAATAATTAAATTATTTGGTGATGGTAGTCGAACAAGCACAGAAGTTGCGGAAGAATTCAACTTAAGACATCCGCAGAGAAATATTGTTCAACATGGAACTGCAGCAGTCATAAATGCACGTTATAATCGAACTGGAAGTGTATTGAAAACTCCCACACTTTGCCGTCTAGTTCGATAACGAAGACATAATGATGATAATGTTATTATAGCTTTAACTCGTGCCAATCTCCAAATGAGTTTACGTCAAAGGGCTGCCTTGTTCGTCACAAAATAAGACCTTTCAAGCCAAAGTTCTTGCACACCTTTTGAGAAGGTGACGAAATTAAACGATTAGATTATTGACTTTGGGCCCAAGGAAATTTTTTAAACGATAGAAATTTTTTAAGGACAGTTATGTTTACTGATGAAGCTATGTTTACTATCAATGGGGTGATATTTTCTTAAAATTGCAGATACTGGTCTACAGAAAATCCTCACTGGGTTATAAAGATCAAATTATAATAAGTGTAGCAAATATGAATTTTTTTCTAAGACTATGTCGATAAAATGTGATAATTTGGAAAAACAGGAAACTTTTTTATTAGAATTATTTTCGAAGATTAATAGTTTTCGAGAATATCGCATGTGTGTGTATGATTTCCTCTTTGGTAATTGGTGGCTCAGTAGTGCATTCAGTTGCTACTAGATTTACACGTTCTTCGCCATTAAACAAATTTTGCATATATTCTCTCCACTATTTTACCTTATCTTCAATCTCCAATAGTGGCACTCCTTCACTTTTCGTAATTGTTTATAAAAAAAATTAACTGTAAATTTAAATAATAATAATCATTATTTTACCAATGAAATAATGTTATACCCAGATATTGCATAATAGTATTTTATATAATAAGTGGCTAAAATGGTGTTTTTTTTTACGAGTGGAGCGTTTATAGTACGAGCCGAAGGCGAGTGCTATAAACCACACGAGTAAAAAAAAACACAATGTAGCCTCGAGTTATATACAATAGTAGATTGTAATACAAGTGTGGCAAGGGCTTCATTGCAAAACGATGTATGAAAGTAGGAACACGAGCGCAGCGAGTGTTCCTATCATACGAGTTTTGCAATGAAGCTTGATACACGTGTGTTACATACTATTTTTTCTACGTTTGTGAAGTTATTTCCCTTTTTAAAGTCTTTCCAAAATTTTAAATTTGCTGCTTGTCAGATTTTATTTAAAGTGACATTTTCCGCTGTCATTCTGAAGTAAGAAAATTTGACTTTGTAATTGCAATTCATGTGTAATTAATGTACATTTATAGAATTTAATTGTTATTACCAGTAAGTAATATAAAATTCTTTAAGGTAAACACACTATTTTATTCCGGTGCGTGAAGATGTAATCAAGGCGTGTGACAAATTCTTTGCCGCACGGCGTGCGGCAAAGTGATATTTTCTGCACTCATTTTGAAGTTAGAAAATTTGACTTTCAGCACAATCGTAGAAAAAATTTTTTGTATCACCATTCGAAATAAAAAACTATATAATTTTGTAAAAATAAACTAAATTTTATTGCTGTTTCCATTGAAGTTTTATTTCACACTGTGATATAAAATGTCTTTATTTCACACTTTTTTCTTTATTTTACAATTGTCAATAATGACATTGTTTTGATTCATTGAAGCTGTCATATAAATGTCATTTTAGAATATAGCGTTACAAAAAACAATTTACAGGATATGCACTTTTGATTTTGCCAGGGATATTAGATTATTTAGATGCTAAATATGAATTTCTACCTTACCTGACTCTGTGTAATTATTTTTCATTTCTAATATAATATATTACAAATAGTGTCACGTGAAAAAATCAAATCTAGTTAACGATTACCTACAAAGCTCCTACTTCAATAAATTTTAATATTTAACAAATGCTTGAACTAATTGAGTATAATAAATACTCGTATGGCTTCATGTACTCAAGCATGTCATTAGTACATACAAACGAGGAATAGTACTACATGTCTTGAGAATCCACGATAATCGATATAAAATTATTATGACATTTTAATTTTATTATATTAGTAGTCATTTGTATGCTCATTATTTTTTGAATATTTAACGGTATAATTTATAGACAGCTGTTATATTTTATTAAACTACCTAATTAATGGTTAGGAATACCATATTTCCTGCTTTCTTGTCCTTTATGACTATGAGATTGGATGTATAATTAATAAAATAATTATATAAGTAATGTTTGCTGCCTACGCCTATTAATAAATAAATCGGTTTGTTAGAAACATACGAATGGCCCCGCCGTGCGTTATTTATAATTACTTGGACAAAGTATGGTATATCGAAGGAAATAGGGCATTAGTGTTTTCAAGATCGCTCAGAATATTTACTCAGAATAATTGCTATTTCGAACAGTAATAACAGTCCTGTATATCTAAAATTGGAGCAAAATATGATTAATGTTTTTATGAAGTTGAGGAAAATATGATCGTGTATAAAATTGTTAAGTGTATATTAGGGTAGATACACTTCAGACAACTAAAATTGAAAACTGTCTTAAAGAGCAGCTGCCTAAGGATCACACATTCAAATTTCCTATCCAAGTCCCTTAAAACTAAAAAAAAATGTCGATTCTATATTTGCACTCCACTATGTGGAAATAATTGTTCATAGACCTTTAGTAATATAATATTTGAGATCATCTACTCCAAAAACCCATAAAACAATATGCCACATCAGTAGTGGGGTGGTAATGGGGGTGGCTAGTAAAAAAAATGAGGCCTTTGGTTCTTCTAAATGACGATTTTATTTTTTTACCCCCTTTAATAATGGGGTGAGGGTGGTAATGAGGTGGCTGATGCCAAAAAGAGATGCCATTGAGACTTTGGCCTCCCTTACATACACTAAATCCCAATTTTATGGACTCTTACTTGCTTGCTTTACCTATCTACCACCATTTATCCCCCAATTTTCAACGGAATAAGATATAAGCTAGTTCCAGATCTCATTATAATACATATGTGTAACAAATTTCAAGTTAATATCATAAACCGTTCTAGAGTAATCGTGCGTACAGAAAAAGTTACAGATAGACCGACAGGCGGTCAGACCGACAGATAGAAATGTTTTCTGCTCAAAAGTTAAAATTTAGACGTTCTAAGCCTATTTGAGCAATAGTACAGGATCCGTACTAACGTCGACCTTCAACGATCAGGTAACCGAATGAAATCTATTTTTCATGAAAAAAAATGCTAACAAAAGTAACGGTGATGGGTTGCTTAACGAAATATGTTCAAGGCTATATTTAATTGAAAATTCAATCATTAATTTTTTTTCCATAGCTTCACCAATCTTCGAACCAAAAAAAATTAATACTAATCGAAAGTAAGAAACCTATAGAATATGTAAACATAGGGTTGTTTACATTTTTCCGTTCAAGGCTGCACGGTTGCTAGGTTTAAATAGGTGAATCGAAAGTGGCACCTTCACTGATCTGGTAACCAAATAAATTATATATCAAAATAAAGATAAGTTTATTGCGAAACTATAAGTATAAATAAAATAAAAAAAAATAAAAAAAAAAACAAAAAAAGCCTTGAACATATTTCGTTAAGCAACCCATCACCGTTACTTTCGTTAGCATTTTTTTTTTATAAAAAATAGATTTCATTCGGTTACCTGATCGGTGAAGGTCGACCTTAGTACGTATCTTAGACTACAAAAAAAATTCTAGATTTTTGTTGCCGTTAGCACATTTACGATAACTCCTATGCATCCGCGATTGCTCGCTTCTACCAGTTAGTAATTGCTGTACGACAAAATACACTCCAATCCCTCACAGAGCATAGCGAAATGTATTTGCTTTATGCGTGCGCATGTTTGCATGTTTTTTCACAAAGCGGCGCATTTAAAAGTGAACCAGATATCCGAATTAGAATATCACGTTACATCTTCAGCAGATCCCAAGTTTTTGTACACAGTTAATACAGACATATAACAATGCGATTGTCCCCATGGAGCTGGTGGAAATTTTTGTAAGCATTTATATGCCGTGTACAAGAGTGGAATACATTTATTTCACACACCACAACTCTCGTGTCAAGATCATGTAGAATTAGCAACACTGGCTCTGGGAAACATTGTTGACAACACTTTTTTTTGTGAATATGGATAAAAATATTAATGTTGCAACATCATCCACAGAAACCAATAATATCGTGTGGTAAAAATTCAATCAGCCGATGAGAAACAAAAATGAAAATACTGGTGAACCACAAGACAACGCCGAACCTACTGAACAAGAAGATAGCGAATATTTTGAAGAATACCAATCAGAACTACAGAAATTTAAGAAAAACCTAGAAAGAACTTTGTCGTTGCCGAAAAAAGCAGTTCAAAATTTATGTTGACGAAACTGTCCCAAATTAATAACGTGATGTGTAACGTTCATAATACTAAAAAGTCTCTAAATATGTATAGTTCTTGTTTTAATCCATGAAAAACATCAACGAGAATTAAAGTTCAGCCAACATCAATTGCTCGTCGAAGTGACAGAGGTTTGAAAACAGATGTACGAGTTATCCAAAAAGGCAGACCATCGAAGTTGGAGGGAATTCCCAAAAAAAAGCCAAAGAGAAAGAGGTCTTTGATGACAGATGTTCTGCAAAATCAACCCAATTCAACCCGTCATTAATGTTTTCTTATTGTATATTATAAGAAGTTACAGTTTTCTGGCGACCTTTTCGTAACTACTCTTATTAAATTTCGCTGCGCCCTGGAACGCAGCTTTTCAAATCCTCGCAGGATGTAGCCAAAAAAGTGATCGCTGTGGCCTGTGAGGGGTTTGGAGTGTATTTTGTCGTACAGCAATTACTAACTGGTAGAAGCGAGCAATCGCGGACGCATAGGAGTTATCGTAAATGTGAAAACGGTTCAAAGTTATTTTTGCCACTTTTGATGCACTTTTCAGCTTGCCTAATCCATTGCCCCCCACATGCACGGCCTAAACCTGGCTGTTGTCGGATTGTCGCAGCTACAGCATGCATGCGAATTACCAACTCTTCCATAACGTACACCATAGTTTTTATGTGTCTCCAAAAATAAAAATCAAGCAGGATAAACTCAAGTGAATGAGGGGGTCAAGTAATTGGACCACCTCCGCCAAATGTTGTGGCACTTGTTGCTGAAAATGTTCTGGAGCACCACCATGAGAACACCACATATGGTGTCTAACGTCGAGAATAACTTCTTCGAATAGAATCGGTAAAGTATCACGCAAAAATTGTAAATAAAGAGCCCTAGTTAAAGGATTATCAAGAATGAAAGGGCCAATAAGTACTCCGTTTACAATTCCAGCCCACGCATTTACTGAAAATCGTTGTCGGAAATTTGTTCGCCGAGTGGCATGGGGAATTTCCAATGCCCAATAATGCTAGTTCCGGAAATTATGAATTCCGTTTCTTGTAAAAATTGCCTCATCCGTAAAAAATTTTTAGGGTCAAGTTTGGGTTTAATTGACGCTGGTGTAACAACCACTCACTAAAGTTAACTCAAACCGGAAGATCTCTTGGTAGTAGAGCTTGCATCCGCTGCACGTGAAATGGGTAAAATAATGCGTGCCTCAATGTTCGTCAAACTGTGGATTGTGATATATGAAAATGCGCTGCAATAGTTCTGGTGCTTATGTTAGGCTGCTCTTCTCCGATATTCAAAATCTCTTCTCCTCCTTATATTATTCAAAATGCACTTAGGTCTAAGGGCTCCCCATGTCGCTCAGAGCTCGGCCGCAAAGTACCAGTTTCTCTACGACGCCGAACCCAACGTAAAAAGGCTTCACGTCCCTGATGATATCTTTGGGGAAACCTTAATACCGGCATTGGATTTTGTTTTACTTCACCGTATTCTTGTTTTTTTCTGGCATCTGGTCATTAGCCAAACAGCCAACCTAAAAACCATTTACTACTATCAAGACATTTATTTTTTAAACACAAACAAAATTAGAGGACCACAATAAATTGAGGGATACAACAGAGGAAAAACAATAGAGGATACGAAGCTAACCTACCTAAACATTCACTCACAAAGTTCATAATAAAATATTCGTTTCTTCCAAAAAACCGATGATACAATAAAAAAATTTGTTTATTATGGTGGCTGAGGAGAGAAAGTATATTAAAGAGACCCTGAATATTATAATTAATAAGATTGTTATATAGTCTGTCACTTGCTGCTCTATATTTAGAACACTGGAAGAAAATATGATCCAGGTCACCTTCAATATTACAAATATCACAATTCTCCGAAGGCAGAATATTTATTTTATGCAAATGTGCTGGATAACAGGCATGTCCAAATTTGAAGCGTATTATTGTTGTGATATATTTTCTTGGATATTCATAATTCTCGTGCCAAAACTTAGATGGGAGGTCAAGATGAATATGTGTATATCTAGTAGGACTGGAATGGCAAAAATCCCACCACAGCTCTAACCATCTATTTCTAAATTTAAATTTTAAAATGTTGAAGGAGTCAGATACACAGATTTTTTGTGCTAATGGAAATCCTGAGATGATGCTTTCTTTGGCCAAAATGCCGACAATTTCGTTATTTTTTATGCCAATATGTTCTTTTACCCACAATGAACCTCTTCCCATACCTAAAACATTGTGTAAGTTTCTTTATTTTTAAAATATGGGTTGGATTTAATGTTGAAGGAAAAACTGTTTTCTAATGAAGATAAAAGCGTTAGAGAATCTGATAAAATTATGGAAGTATGTGCATTAGAAGAATAAATAGAGAGTACTTCACCGTATGTTGGAGAAATTATGTACCATCATTTTTATTTTATTCGTGAAAATAAATTTTGAATACGAATCAAATCAACTGCTAACAAATAACTGATAATAGCAAATATGTATGTTGCCCTGATTTATTTATACCTTAGTTTTTGACAAGTACAAAAAATAGAATTTCACAAATGTCAACATTTTTTTTAAATGTCACAGAATTGCTTCGGTAACTAAAAAACTTTTACTACATTTTTTTTTTCACTATTGGTCACTTTATCAAAAGCTATCGTCCCCTAAGTTTATGCGTATTGCACTAATAACATTAGATTAATAGGTAAAAATAAAAATTCGAATTAGAAGTAATGTATAAATAATGAGTAGTTAAATATTAGAACTGAATGTATTATTTAATTCCAATGTTTCAAATATTCGTTCAATTACAAAGGAGTTCGAAAAAATATGTATAACTTCTATATCGTTGAAATTGTTTGATAACAGGGTATGAGATTAATTTGTTGTCCAGTTCCTTAAGATAATATACAACAACGGTTGAAACAGAAAACTGTCATTAATGATTTAAATAATCAATAAAAATAATGGTATTTGGACTTAAATAATTTCACATAACGAGGAAAATATGGTGGGTCCATTAATTAATGATAGTAATAAATTATGGCTCTCTAAATCAACGGCCGTGCATGTTGGGGGATTTCATATCCCATTATCTATCTTGGATGTTATTATGTACTAATTAATTTGCAAAATAAGAAAAATGAGGATGACTCATTTTCTTTAAAATATACAAGGTGTAATTCGTTTCATGTCATTAATAAAAACTTGTAATGGGGACCGACTAGACAAACAAAAACCTATATGACCTTTTCATCTAGGGGCATTTTCAGAAAAACTGACCTAGGTCAAAAATTTGAAAGTTAAGATAAGAGACATTTGAGAACCATTGCTTTTCTGGGTCAAAGGACTTATAGTATAGTCATAAAAAGGTGTGGAGACTTGTGTCCTCGCCGCGGTGCGGTCTCAAACAAAGAAGCGCGGCACTTTGACGGGACCGCTTTGAACCGAACTTTTTTTTACCAATTATAAAATGTAAATAATTAGTTATCTCTTTCTGCAGAACGCAGAAGTTTAAACAGAAGATTTGTTTGCATGTGTGTTTTTTAATTTGGAACAAAATTATTGAAACTTTCATTGTTGTTTATAATTTAAACGTCTAAACTCAAATCTATAATCTAACGTTTCTAAAGCGAATATCACGAGAAAACTTCAATTATTTTCGATACACTCTTATTATTCAGCTATATTCCAGAGTAAAATAATGTTACTTTTTCTACGCTTATTGAAGAATTCGCTTATTGTAGACACTTTTTTTGTGAACAAATAATGTGGCTCATTACTCACGGCCGTAAATAAATGTCAGGCAAATGTCAATGTATTTTACTAATTTGCACAAGGAGGTTGTTAAATAATGATTTCAAGAAGATCCTTTTATGTTGTAAAAAAATAATAGTATTCCACTCGCCTGTAATAGTTTTTATTCACTAGGATGAATTATGACATTCGTCTTCAGCTCATGCCTTAAACGTCCTTCTCGTGAGTAATAGCCATCATTAGACGCCTGTTGAGTAATATACTAATTTCTTCACGTTTTTTTACTTTTTTTTACTATTACTATAAACATATATTTCCTTCTTATTCACAACATCTTGTACTCAACAAGTTGTTTTGGTGGTCTCTGATTGCTGTAAAGCACATTTGACGGCATCACGCACTGTCTTGGCTGCCTGTTAGGCGCACAGCCTCACAAAAGCTCTTTCCCATCACTCTTTGGTGACATCAGCGCAAAGTTTTGGAGAATTCTTCACCTGCTGCCATCTAGTTTTCCCTAAACAATCAACCATTCCATATTGTTCTCTCTCCGGTGAATGTGGCCAAAAAATAAGTGGATTCTGAAGTATAAGATTTGACGGAGAAGAGTAATATTTGGTAAGTAGTTGATGCTACTGCCAATGAGGAACTGGATTATGCTTCCAGTGAAAAATACACATATAGTGAAAAATAATCAAGGAAGAAAATGTGACGGAGAGGTCAACACAATTGCCAAGGAAGGAAAATATAAAAATATATAGGGTCACCCTAAAAAAATAATGTAAACTATGTGACGGAGGGCGATAATATTTCGCATGTAGTTAATAAAACTATCAAGGAAGAAAAATATATAGTGGTCACCCTAAAAATAAATGATGAAATAATGTTACGGAAGACGATAATATTTAGAATGCAGTTAACACAACCGTCAAGAAAGAAAAATATGAAGTATAAACGGGGTAATTAATCTAAAAAAGATAATTAAAAAATGTGGTGAATTGTAAAAATATTTCTCATGTAGTAATACAATTGCCAAAAAGAAAAACATTTTTAAAAACGTACAGGGTGTACAGCTTGAAAAAAATTAATGAGAAAACGTGACAGAGAATGATAATATTTCGCTATAGCTAACACAACTGCAAAGAATGAAAAATATAAAAATGTACAGGGTGGTCACTTTAAAAAATAATTAATTAAGAAACTATAATGGAAATAATATTTGGACTATACTTGGCACAATTATCGAGGAGGAAACTTGATATTCTGTTAGTGAAAAATATACAGGGTGGTCACTTTAAAAAATAAGAAACGACACATATTTGAAATGTAGTTTGTCATGAAAGAATCTCATATAATTTCAATAAAAAAATATACGAGGTGGTCATTCAACAGAAAAAATTATTCATAAATAAAGGATGTCAAACAGAGGGAAGTTTTGTATAAATACCATTACAAATTTTTTATGTTCATTTTTATATCCTTTCATATATTTACCGATTAACGAACTAAAATTGAAATAATTTTTTGTGAGAATCAGGGACATGGCCTATTAGGCAAAGCAACTTACGGGGTGTACATTTCTGGTTTTACCAAAAATTGATTAGTTTGCCAAGGTAACGAAGTTAAAATATTAAATAAGCAGTCAGAACTTTCACTTTTTATAAATCCCCCATTTCATTGTCCAGTTTGTCACGTGTTGGGTAACTCCCTCAGCCCCCTCCTCCTGCCGCTAAAAGCTTACGTGGTTTCTGAACGAGTCCGCTTTGTATTTACCTATAAATTATAAATGCCAAATATTGTTTAATCAGTCTGCGGATTCGCAACTAATAAAAATATACAGAGACCAATTGAGCAGATACCAATTCAGCTCGTTAATTATTATAATTGTAAATTGTAATACACGGACATAATTTGTAGAAACAATTTTGTACAACGGAATGCAATAACCCACAAACCGAGCCCTGTCCGGTATTTACAGCGCCGGCCTCTAGAGAAAACCATTGACCGCATCACTACTAGCAGTTCCAATTATCATAAATGGTTCTTATGGTTAATTGCAGATAGTTAGCGAGCTCGCTGATTATGCACTTTACTAATTATATTAGTTCCATATTCAATCACAAGAAGTTTCCAACTTCGCGTGCTTCGAAATTAATAGAATGTGCTCTGTTTTGATTTAGCATAGACCCACGGTTCTCTTACATGTAATTAACATTGGACATCTCACGATTTATTACTTTTGTGACTTTACGAAAATTGACCCATCTTGCACAATATTGTAGCGTAATATGTAATTATGTCGTATCTCTGGATAAAGTTTTTATTTCAAGTACCCAACTAAAATAGTTTGAAAAATGAACGGCTGCCTAAGAATCACTAGTTCTGTAGAAATCCCAAGATAATATAAGCAACCAACAAGTGTTACTATGCAAATTTTAATATGATATGTGTTTTGATATTCTAATTGTAAATTGTAAATATCACCCTCGTAAGTAATGGTCATTATTACACGCTCGCTGAATAATATACTATTACCCACAACTATGGTATAATCCTTGCCTAATACGTGTAATAAATGACGAGCAATGATAGTGATAATTCCAACCTAGTGTATAATGAACATAATCTCATTATAACGCACCTCTGACCAATCAGGAACTAGTAATTTTCATAACCAACGGGCGAGTCAATTATCTCCAAGGGAAAATCCATGTTGTCGTGTTTTCGTATTAGACGTCAAAAGAAAGTTTTACTGTGAAATAACTTTATTTTCAACTTTAAACGATTTAAACAATTAAGTCGAGGATAAAGTATAATATTTTGCTCGCGTACAATGGCTATTACACGCTCGCTGAATAATACACCTTTATGTACTAAGCGCAAGCGCATAAAGAACTACTTTATGCGCTTTTTCCATAATATTATATCATTCAACGAACGTGTAATAGCTATTATAGGCAAGTAAAGTACTTAACTTTTTCTACAACCACTCTCATTTAGAAATAATTTGACATATTGACATTTGCATGACATATTGAATAGGCTTGTTGCACAAAATTTAATTTTAGAATATTTATTTAATACAAAACACAGTGTGTAAAGGATTTTTTCTTATTTTTTTTTACAGACTGTATTCAACATTAAAATTTGAATAAATCCGTTAGGCGCGCAAATAACGCGTGACGTCATATAACAGACCACAGCAACAGCGCTAGTGTACATTTGAAATTAATTCCATTCATGGACGTTGTCCTTGTAATAGCTAAAAATATCTCAGTTCTCGAGAAAAAAAAATCAGCGTAGAACCAGACCATACCTTATAGTTTTTATAAAGTGAACAATTCTACATAAGAAATTGTACAGATATTTCGTGTTTTTTACACTGCCATATCTTCAAATTTAATTGAGCTATCGAACTGATTTTTTTTTAGTTCAAGTACACGAATAAGCACTTCCACTGGTCTTTTTGTTTCTATCGATAATTATTTATTATTTTCTTTAAACAACAATGAACTTATTACTCAACTATTACTTCGCTAAAAATGTACTCATATTTTGACTAAGCGATAAACTTTTTTATTTTTGAAAATTTTCATATACATGTAGCAAGGCGATTGAAGCCAAGATACAGGGGAAGTTTTCAAAAAAATCAGATCGATAGCTCAATTAGATTTCAAGGTATGGCGATGTAATTTTAAAAAAACACGAATCTTCTAAATAGTCAATTTTTGAAGTTTTTTCGAAATAAAAAAGTCCTGTACCACAGAAAAATATCGTACTTGCCCATTACAGGTCCCAGATAACATACTGTACAAGATCTACAAGATCCCCAATTCTATGCAAAAAAAAATAAACGACACATTCCTAAGTCGACTTCGCTCCACTATATGTCTGAATCATTGCACTCGCAGAGATACACTGTTGTCATTGTTATCTGGGGTCAAGTCCAATATGAGTGTTTTCTCAGATTTGCCTCTTCTCCCGGATATTAGTCGGTGATTTAAATACTTTCCAGTTAGAAATTTGGAAAACAGAATTGATAATTGCTAATGTATAGTAACACTTAATATATATAACCCAGTGGATGAAGGTATTTACTTACCTACAAATATTTGCACTGAATAATTTTTTTTTAAATAAGTTCGTGAAAGTGTATAGAATAATATTCTGAAAAGTTTACATTTCGCTCGGATGCAGAACATAAAAAAAAGTCAAAGAAACGTTTTTTTCGTCCATTTTTTCAAAATTTTGAAATTAAGACAAGCTAGGAAAAATAAAAAATATAGATGGATAGATCACGTATTTATGAACAAAAAGTGTGTTAACAAAATTTATCGCTAAAGCCACGGTTTTCCCGGAAAAAAATAGTCAAGTGTAACGGTATCACTCGGAGCGAGATACATGCGTGCGCGCTCTTGAATACGCATGACTGTGACACCGACGCACTGAATTACATGTCACTAAATCAGAATTTGTTCAATTTATATAAGTGTTGTTTCATTTAAAAGACGGAAATTGTAGCTTTCTGAAGCATTTTTGTTTTAAACAATACAAACAAAGAATGGATGGGAAAATATACTTATATATATTATCACGCTCGAACTGAATCGTCGCAATAAAAAATATAGAAAAAAATAAAAGCCCTTCAAAAAAATTCTTTCTTCATTGAGAACTGTTAAAAAGTACGTACACTTCATGATTATTATGGTTTATTAAGTTGCAGTAACGTGGATTCAAAAAAAGTACATCTCAAATCATTTTAATTTCCTTGCTTGATGATTTTCTTGATGAATATATATATTGGAGGCTGCCGAGAAATGGATCTATTGGAGAAAATAAAATATCACTGTTTAAGAAAAAATTTATACTTTTCGAATGTTCAAACACAAATTCGTTTACTTGTATGAATTTTATCGAAATGATTAATCAGATCATGATAAGAAATTGCGATTTTCACGATCTTATCCTTATAACTATGAAAAAAACTTTTTCATTGTTTTGAACATAAATTCTGAACTTTTCCAATACATTAACAAATGTATAAGGAATCCATTGGATATAGCTGAAATGTGAATAGGCGATCCTGTAATAAATACAAAACAGTAAAGACACGTAAAAATTCATGCGAGCGATTCAGCGGCTGTGTGGTGTCTGTGTATGCGTTCATAATTATATATTTTCCCTCACTATTTATCCTCCTATTCACTAAGAAAAATGTTAAAATTGTATAATCAGCAAGAGAAAAAAGCTTAATTCTACTCGTTAGTAGCTTGGAGGTTCTAGTAGGAGAGCTGGCAAACATTATGGTGAACGATAATATTCAAAATTTTCACTGATGGCAGTCCAATCTTTGGTCTTTGGGTATGTCAAAACCGTTCGTCTGCCGTTTCAAAGTGGAAGCATTGACTTGGGGGGTGTATTCAAAAAGGGGTGATTTTAGATAACCATATGGTTCAAGAAAAATTTTTGCAGGGATGACTAATATAGTTAGTTTAGACCGCATTTCTACCTAGGCAGACGATTTTTCTGGTAGCATTATCATAGCAGACGCAACTCAAAATGGCAAAAAATCACATTTCGGTGAACTATATTGTTCCAAAATAATTTTCGCGTCCTTCGATTTGTCTACTTATGGTTTAATAAATAACGAATCGGCAGAGGAAAAAATCGGTAGCATCGCCCTAGAAGACGCTGTCAAAGTGACAGATCCAGTTTTGATGAAAGACATTTATCAAGAAAAATTATGTAAGGAATGATAAATACAACAACTCAAGATTAAATTCTCGCCCGGACAGACGATTTTTTTCGTAGCTATGTGTATGGCAGACGCCTGTCCAGGTGGCAAAAGTCACGTTTCGGTGAACTATAGTGTTCAAAAATAATTTTTGCGTCTTTCGATTCGTCTATCTATGGTACAATAAATAACGAATCGGCAGACGAAAAAATTGGTAGCATTTTCCTAGCAGACGCTGTCAAAGTGAAAATTTTAATTTTTTTTTTCTTATATAAATAGGTTTAGAATGTTGCGACGAAATTTTAAGTTTGAACAACAAAAATCTGACTGTAGGTTAAATGTAGGTAAAGCAAACAAGTAAGAGTTAATACAATTGGGATTTAGTGTATGTACGAGAAACCAAGGTCTTAAAAATTTGTTGCCATCAGCCACCCCCACCTATTATTTAAATTTTAAATGGACCAAAGGTCTCAAATTTTTTTTTGACATCCGCCACTGCCATATTAAATGGGCTAAAGAAATAAAATTGTGATCAAGTCCGTGTACGAGAAGCAAAACTATCAAAACATTTTGCCATCGACCACCGCCACGGCCACCCCGTTACCTTCGTCCCATCATCAAATTACCCTCTTTGATGGTATGTGGAAATAGTGATTCTTTAGACAGCAGTTTTCAAACAAAGAATTCCTCTGCATACAAAAAATCGGTGACGGTTCATTATATCTCCTGTGCGAATAAAACAAAAATAAAAATCTGTCTTTAAACAACAGATTTATTACTTCTATACAAATAAAAAATAACAACAAAAAGACTAGAATACATTATTTTTAGAACATAATAATCTAAAAGTAGCAAATAATATGTATAGCCATAAGAATATCAATCTATCTTATACGGAGAGATATTGTAAGGAACATACAAATGACTTATTGATAACATTAACTTATATTACCAAAAGGAAGATTAAATACAATATCACAAGCAACTTATAACTTAAATATTCATTTAAAAAATCAACATCCTTCCTTAACAAAAACATAAACTCTGATATATAAAAATGCCTAGATACCTACATGGTAGTATCACAATATGGTAATATCGCAATAAACAAATAAATATTATTTAAAAAGTAACAAAAAGGTGGCCTTTTTTTAACTCGCTACCTACAGATTACACGGAATATGCTTTGCTCCTGTACCATAGAAACTAATTATGGAATCCGAAGGGAATTCATCTTTAAATCTTCCCAAACTCGATGGACCCTTCGGGATATTAAATATATTTCCAAAGTGATAGTTTGAAGTATCAAAATTCTGACGGACAACTTTTATGACTTTATAATAGATAACCGAGAGAAATTTGATACCTTTGGTCCATTTAAATAATAGGGTGGGGATGGCTGATGCCAACAAATTTTTAAGACCTTGGTTTCTCGTACATACACTAAATCCCAATTTTATTAACTCTTACTTATTTGCTTTGCCTATTTAACTCTATTTGCCCCCAACCCTTCGACAAAATAAGCTTAAAATATAGTCTAGTTCCAGATCTCGTTACAGTACATAGATTCACCATAAGTAAATATCATAAACAGTTCCAGAGTAATTGTGCGCACAAAAAAGGTTACAGACAGACCTACAGGCAGATTTTTGTTGTTCAAACTTAAAATTTCGTCGCAACATTCTAAACCTATTTATATAAGAAAAAAAAATAAAATTTTTCACTTTGACAGCGTCTACTAGGAAAAGGCTACCGATTTCTTCATCTGCCGATTCGTTATTGTACCATAGATAGACGAATCAAAAGACGCAAAAATTATTTTTGATCACTATAGTTCACCGAAACGTGATTTTTGCCACTTTGATAGGCGTCTGCCATACGCATAGCTACGAAAAAATCGTCTGCCCGGGCGAGAATGTAATCTTGAGTTGTTGTATTTATCATTTCTTACATAATTTTTCTTGATAAATGTCTTTCATCAAAACCGGATCTGTCACTTTGACAGCGTCTGCTAGGGCGATGTTACCGATTTTTTCGTCTGCCGATTCGTTATTTATTAAACCATAAGTAGACAAAATCGAAGGACGCGAAAATTATTTTTGAACAATATAGTTCACCGAAATGTGATTTTTTGCCATTTTGAGTTGCGTCTGCTATGATAATGCTACCAGAAAAATCGTCTGCCTAGGTAGAAATGCCGTCTAGACTAACTATGTTACTCATCCCTGCAAAAATTTTTCTTGAACGATATGGTTCACTAAAACCTAAAATCACCCCTTTTTGAATACACCCCCCAAGTTAATCCTTCCACTTTGAAACGGCAGACGAACGGTTTTAACATACCCAAAGACCAAAGAATGGACTGCCATCAGCGAAAATTTTGAATATTGTCGTTCACCATAATGTTTGCCAGCTCTCCTACTATTCCATATTATGCATTTAACCGTGCGCTTGGCCGCGCAAAGTGACCAAGTTATTTCACTGTTTTTTTCCAGGAATACCGTGGCTTTAGCGATTAATTTTATTAGGACATTTTTTGTTCAGAAACACGTGGTGATAGACCATCTGTATTTTTTGTTTTTTTCTACCCTGACAATTTAAAAATCTTGAGAAAATTGATGAAAAAACGTTTTTTTCGCTTTTTTTTATGTTCTGCATCCAAGCGGAATGTAAACTTTCCAGGATATTATTCTATATACTTTCACGAACTCGTTAAAAAAAAATTATTCAGTTTGCAAGCTTTTTGGGATTCACTATAAAATGCTCTCTGTCGTCTAGGCTAATATAAATTAATTTATAATATACGGTACATGCAACAAGCTTTTTGAGTTTACATACGCGATGTTTTATTTACATCATATTTTGTGATTGTTGCACAATTGTTGAGTAATGAATATGAACTCTTGTCATTGGTTCTAGCCCATTCAGTAACGAAATATTACCCATGGTCGTGAATAATGAAACCCATTACTTTTTCAAAAATGTATCTGTGTAATAAATAAATTATTTGATGGCCGTAGAAAAATGACTATAATTCATTATCCAATAATATGAAGTAGATTTTATGCGATTCAAAACTCGACGAGGATAAGGGTACATCACTTTTTGTAGAAACTTGTACTCTGTATGTTAATACGTGTAATTAATGTATAATTTACCGAAAAATGTTTACTTACTAAAAGAAATATTAAAAAAGAAAATAAACAATCTGCATATGCATTTTATTCAACCAGCTTACTTCTACAAAAATATTTTTAAATATTTTAAATGTGGCCACATTAGTAGCAATGGTAAATCCTTTCGTTACTTTAGTAAATACCTACATTGTAAATCTAATAAACTAACCAGCTGTGTAACATAATTTGTAAGGCTAATATTTTAGCATTTGTGTGAAATTTAAATAACTACATTTTGCGAAATTAGTTTGTTTTATGTAAATTACAATTAAACTTTAAAAGTATTACGTAGCAAATTCAAGTAAATGCAAATAAACTGTGTCTAAAAACAGAGTCTAACGAGATACTGCTCTCGCATAAAACAAAATTATAAGTTATGGAGCGAGTAAAGCCTGTAACAAGATTTTCTTGACGCAACTCGCAGTCGGTTAGTTCGAAAGTGAGTTACCGGACTATTTCCTACTCCGAGGGATTGTCAGATTATCGGACAAGCCAATAGTTTCCACGTATCAGACTTTTTCCTAAGCTAGGATTTCTTCGTCTCAATACTTGAAAGATCGACGGCCCATATCTACTAAAGAAAGTCACTCTTTGATTCCCAGATGCGATGAAAATATATCCCACTTTCCTTTCCGTGAGACCATTTCACATTTATACGTCATTTAATACGACAAGCAACAAGTGATTCCTGATTTTTATCATGTTCGATATAAAAAGAAATACACTGGAGGGACGAGAGATATGAAAGTTAAATATTTCGAGAGTACTTATAAACTTTCGTCGTTAAAATTCAGGCAAGGTGAAGACGGAACATTAGAGAGATGTTGAAAAAATATGAAATAACCTTTTCATAAAGTTTTCATTTCAAATATATATTTTTTTACTTTTGCTTGAACTGGTTTTCTATTTCTTTAAAACACAAACATATGCTTAAATCAGACACAAAAAGTAGATTAAATAAAAAGCACCAAACTATATTTTTACATATATATTTTTTCCATCATTTGTACAATTTAATATATAATTAACGAAATAAATTACTAATTGCTACTGTAAATCCGTTAAAAAATTATTTACATTAATCTTTATTAATAATATTATAGTCCAATCAATAGGTGAGAAAAAGTGTGTTCGTATTGCAAAAATAGCGTAAGTCGGTTTTTAAAAGTGTTCGAGGTTCAGTATTTTCAATAGTATCAATAGTTTACAAAATAATCTGCAAAAACTACGTTTTGAGAACTTTGACGCGCTATAACTAGTTAGTTCTACGATGATGAGCTGTTAAGGATTTATAGAGGATTTAGTGCTGAATAAAAAAAAAGGTGCTTACCATTTTTGTCGCAGCATCAATAGTTCGCGAGATATTTGGGTTTGATTTTCGCAAAGATGGTGGCTAACCTCAATCACCGCCGAACCCGCCAGCTTAACAAAATACTCAAAATGAACCCCCGAACACTTTAAAAAAGAAAAACTGACTTACGCTCTTTTTACAAGAAAAAAATACCTATTGATTGGACTATTGTTGAATTGATCTTTTTGGGCGACAACATTTCACCTGAAGTTTTATTGATGATTCTTATATATTATGATCTCCTGATTACGAAAAAAATAGTTGCACTCAAAAATTCCTTGTGCATCAAAAGTTATATGCACTTTTTGACGCGCTTTCACGGATTTTCAACTTATCTGCTTAATATATCTTGTACTAGTAATCGGATGGAAATTTTAAAAATACAGACTTATTTGAAATAATATTCTTAAAAAATATAGACCTGTCCGATATGTATTGGTCAATCCGATATCTTGGAAAAAAAAATAGAAAATACCAAACATGGCCGAAAGAATCAAAATTGAATATCTTTTCTATAAGAAGGAGTAATTTCACCAAAGTTGGCAAAAATAAAACTCATTTGTTGTCAAATATAATGCACCAATCTCGGACGCCGTATGTCAAATAGAACGGCCAGATATGGCGGACGAAATAAAATTTTTAATTCTTCGTCAATTATCAAGGAGAGGCATTGTACGTCACTTTTTTTTTTTCGATTGTTCGTTATTTTATGTACTTTTAGAGGGTAGAGTTCACTTTTTTTTAATTTTCAAAAAAGTGCATTTTTACAATTTTCAAAAATGCATTTTCTTTGACCTTCCTTTTTTTCACCCAATTTTTATCGAAATAAAATGAAATATACTATAGAAAGTCTCTTATAACTGAAACTTCAATTATCTGAAAAGAAAATTTATTAAGCATACGCATGGTAATAATAATAATAAATATATAAATATATGATAAATAATCAGAATGAAGCAGTCATGAATAGAGTAGTAGTAGTAGTATGTTAATTTTAGGTACATTAAAATAAAATGTTACAAATTAATTTTGAACAATCATATTATGTAATAACCTAATAACTTTCAAAAATATTAATGACATACAAATTTTTATTAGATCTAGGCCGATAATATTAAATCTGTCAAATAACTAGCTATAACTTATTCATCCTTTGGGTAACTTCTAGGTAATTCAGCGTTATTAATTTCTATTAAGATTTGCCATTCTAACCGAAGCAAAACATTGTACAAACAAATAGTCTGCCTTCCTAAAATTATACGTTCTCTATTTCAAGTTAGTTGAAAAAATTTTCAATATTATGAAGTCTTATATAATACATATTAAAGATGATGATACCATATTCTTTAACTGAAAGTGAACTGATTTGCATTATTTTTCAGTAAATACTATTAATATAATAATAATCAAATTATTTACGTGCCTTTTGTATTTTATTGCATTATTGTAAAAAATAAAAAAATATAGTAAATTTATAAAATAAGTATTTCCTTTATCCAAATTTTAAAAATTATGATAGTTAAAGTAAATGTAAACAAAGCAAGTTAACTTAAAATTAAAGTAAATATATATCTCTGCTTGTTTGAGGTTGAGAGGCCGTGGCACTGGTTTTTATTTTGAAGAAGGAATTAATTCCAGTCCACTCGGCCCTTCTTTGGCCAAAGTTAAAATATATTTTTTTGAATGGAAAATTTTGAAAAGTTCTTCCATGATAACTATATTTCATTTTATTTCGATGAAAATTTGGAAAAAGGAAGGTCAAAGAAAAGGCATTTTTTAAAATTGTAAAAATGCACTTTTTTTTAATTGAAAAAATCAACTCTACATAAAATAACGTACAATAAAAAAAGTGACGTACAATGCCTCCTCGATAATTGACGAAGAATTAAAAATTTTATTTGAAAAATTATTCTGTAAGACTAAAAAAGAAGATAAAAGTTTGAGCTTGAGATAACATGGAAAAATTATATTTTATAAATAAATAACTAAACTTTTAACTCATACCTCCGCAGACTACCCTCAACTTCTTATATTTAAAAAAATGGTTAATTTGTGTACTTCTAATATCTGAAAGAAAAAGTTGCGCGAACTTGCGCTCTCATTAGCTTTTTCTTAATTTCAGAATGAGTGTCGAAATTTCTCGGAGGTCAATTTTTGAAATATGGGTCTCCAATCCCAGGCAAAGCAAGTCAGAGGCCATAATGTCTTATATTTTACAAAAGTTAGGTAACCACTTATTCCCAAATAGTATTATGAGCAGCATTCGCAAGTCAGTAAACCTTGTTTGCAGCATAATAGGGCAAAGATAGGCTAAGTCGGATAGACATCAAGGAGCGATTTTTAAGACATAATGGTTCTTGGCTTGATGGTTGTTGTCTGACATTGTTTACGAAGCTATACCCTCTACTCCCAAAAAGATTTGAAGAGTCCAGCTACAAAAGTAAGAAACGTAAAATTCTTCATCTCGTTAATTCTGTTTCTCACGAAGAACTATCGCTTGTAAGTGCAATAAAATTGCATAAAGTAGTAGGTAAAAGGGATTCAGCGTCGATAGTTAAAGAACTCTCTGGTGCCCCAGCAAAGCAGGGCACATTAATCAAAAAAGGCCAAGGAAGCAATGTCAGGCAGAAACAAACTACCATCAAGCCAAGCACCATTATGTTTTAAAAAGCGTTCTTGATGTCTATCCGACTAGCCCATCTTTGCCCTATCTTACTGACTTACGAATGCTGCTCGGAATACTATTTGTGAATGAGTAACTTTTGTAAAATATAAGACATTATGGCATCTGACTTACTTTGCCTGAGATTGCAGACCCATATTTCAAAAACTGACCTCCGAGAAATTTCGACACTCATTCTGAAATTAAGAAAAAACTAGTGAGAGCGCAAGCTCTCGCAATTTTTTCTTTCTGATATTAGAAGTACACAAACTAACCTTTTTTTTTTTTTGAATATAAGAAGTTGAGGGTAGTCTGCGGAGGTATGAGTTGAAAGTTCAGTTATTTATTTATAAAATATAATTTTTCCATGTTATCTCAAACTCAAACTTTTATCTTCTTTTTTATTCTTATAGAATAATTTTTCAAGAAAAAAAAAATTATATGGCCACTTACTTCAAATACCATTAAAATAATATTGTCACTAAAACATATGTAAACCGCAGCAACACTTGTACTTAACTAAAAAATTGAAGCGTGTCAATTCAGTTTATCCCTACTTGGTACAGCGTGAACAAGGAAACACGACAGTTTATGACACTTGTTTGGATGTTTTGAATGTTGCTGATAAAAATATATATATACATATGTTTATGAAGTTTGATCATTTTACTTTCAGAAATTAAGATGTTTATTAAAATATTATACACTTGCCAAAATGGTATTTTGTGTGCCTAGATTACGAAAATTCCACACTGTGCGGCGTCCAGGATGTAAATACACGTTTATATTTTAGGAAATAAGAGGATATCATTATATTTTGTTCGCAATAATGAACCTGTACTGAAATAGTGCTCTCCAAATATAAAGTTTAAACATTTTAAATACTCAACTCAATTCTCATTTGCTCTAACGTGCTGAGTGATAACTGAGTAAGTATATCTCGGCCTACGCTTCATGTTGTGCGGAATGTGCAATAGAAAAAGAATTTTCGCACAAAAATGTATGGGCTGGCCACATCTGATATGGCTTTCAGAGATAAGTTTTACAAATTTTCGCTCGACTTTAATTATTACAATTTGAATAATTCTTGCTATTTGAGCGAATCATACAACTTTCATATACATGAAAATGTTTTGCTTTAACGTGCTGAGCGATAAATGAGCACAACTCGGCTTACGCTTCACGTTGTCCGGGATGTAACAGAAAAAAAAATCGCATAAGAATGTATGTGCTGTCTACATTTGATATTTCCTTCAGAGATAAGTTTTACAAATTTTCGCTCGACTTTAATTATTACAACTTGAGTAGTTCTTGCTATTTGAGCGAATCATACAGCTTTCATATAAATGAAAATGTTTTGTTCTAACGTGCTGAGCCATAATTGAGTACACCCCGGCCTACGCTTTATGTTGTGCGGGATGTGCAATAGAAAAAGTAAACTCGCATAAAAATGTATATGCCTTGCCTTTCAGAGACAAGTTTAAAAAAATTTCGCTCAACTTTAATGATCCAAATTTGTGCGAATCATACATACTTTCATATAAATTAAAATGTTTTGTTCTAACGTGCTGAGCAATAATTGAGTACATCCCGAGTTACGCTTCATGTTGTGCGGGATGTGCAATAGAAAAAGAAGATTAGCACAAAATTGTATGTGCTGGCCACGTTTGATCTTTCAGAGATAAGTTTTAAAAATTTTCGCTCGACTTGAATTATTACAATTTCAGTAGTTCTTGCTATATGAATGAAATAATCGACTTGATATTTTTGTATTTCCTTAAAATTATTAACTGTTCAATGATATTTATTTATACTTCACGTTCTCACATTCCCTGAGATATGTCTGTAATTTCCTAAAGAGCGTTAACGAAGTACTATTTGTTCTCTTTTCACATGTTACTTTATAACCATTTGTTTTATCTGTTTTATTAATAAAACTAACAGCATCATCGCCATAAAACGGTAAAAGCAAAATAAATGTGTGTACCTCGACCCTTAAACTTGCATATGTGCGTCGGTTTGGTTTCAGATGAGATTTTCGTTTTGGATTAAATTTGAGACTATATTATCGGATTAGTATAACACCTCGCGAGTTATTTGACCGCCGTTTCGGCTACTGCATGTTTGCTGAGAATATTAAATTTTATTGTTAATTTGTATGCTGTATATGGGGCGCTCGTAAGTTAAACAGAACTGTAATCTTGCCACTGTAGCTTTAATCGCTTTCCTGTTTAATTGTATTAGTAAATTTTACGCTTTGAACAATGTTTCAAATTATCCAGCGCCTTGAAAATTTTACGGCTAAATTAAAAATTTGTTGCTATATTTATGATTCTACTTTCACAAAACGTAGCTAATATTCGAATGTTTTAAATTGTATCTAAACTTTAATAGTACAGAGTGATCATTATTGCACGTCATATATCATGGGAAATATTAGAAAGAAAATTAGACTGGTGTACTAATAATCCGCATGTAACTTTTTTTATATATGTTCAATAATTACTCTGGCATCTTCTTCTTCTTCTTTTAGTGGGGCGACAAAAGGTCGTCGCACTCAGACCTTGTGGCCCATTGTGCAACCGCTGTGAAATTAGTGGGTTCCCCCATTCAGGCCGGATTCCAACCCAAAGGCCAAAATCCTACCTATGGGGCATCCCTTATCTCTATCATAAGGCTAGGGCAGGAATTTAGGACGTGGATGGAAGTTTCTTCCTCGTACCCGCAGAACCTACAGTCGGGGTTGTCAGCCACCCCCATAGTGTGCAGGTGCTTTCTGAAAAAGCCGTGTTCAGTCAAAAGACTTGTCACGATTCTGACCTGTTTCCTACTTTGCCTCAGGATTTGCTCTGCTCGCTTCGCCAAGGGCATTGAAATAAGGAGCTCCGCTCACCGAAGTCCTGGGTGGGAGGCCCAGAAGTTCGAGAACTGGGAACGACTCCCGTTATCTATTGACTTCTTGGCATTTGATCTGGGGTAACCTAGATCCGGCTCCTGCAGGGGCCACTGAGATCCGCCTCTGGCCAGAGCATCTGCTCGTTACCCTAAATGTTGCTGTGTTCAGGCATCCAGAGAAGTTTGACCGAGTTAAATGAGTCAAGTTCACAGAGAGCCTGTTTACAGTTTTGAACCAGTATTGACTTGGTCCTAACTGGTGCAAGGGCCTTGAGGACCGCTTGACTATCACTACATCCAGGCTATTAGAAAGTTCAACCCTGGGCCTTTCACCGTATATCCTCGCTCCAGCACTTTCCTCATATCTCGATCCGTCTGTGAACCAGACGATATCGGCAGGCCTGAGTATGTCCACGAGTGGGTTTCAGTCTTCCCTTTTGGAGACGACAACCTGAAAGGGTTCTGAGAAGGAGAAAGTGGGTACCATATTATCACTTCTAGCCTCCAGAAGTGAATGAGACCTTATCGCGTCGGATAAGGCCCTTGTGTGACCCAAAAGTTCTTCAACTTTCCACTGACCGCCGCTCCTCAGTCTGTAGACCACTTTTCGAGTACAGGTGAGTTTTGGAGTAGATCATGTATGTTTCTTTATATGTGTTAATGATTACTCTGAGATGGATTAATCGATTTCTGTCAACTTTATTGCAAACTGTAGAGTATAGTACGGAGCTGGTCTCGTTGTATTTTCATCAAGCTCCACCTAGTGCAAGATGAATACAAATCGGAAACAAACTTTTTATATTACTAGCAACTCAATTCACATCATTGTTTATTGATTGATTGATTTACCCGCGTCAGGTAGGCATTGCTGCCACTCCCAGGATATACCGCCGGGCTGGCTACGTCCACGTTGGGTTGGATTTAGGTCATGTTTGTTGTTCGCAGCGAGAACCACATGACACATTGGACAGGAGTGGAGGATGGGCCATACAATTTGGTGGTGTTTGTGAAATGCGTCGCCGTATTGTGTCGAGGTATGAAGTGGTTATGCTCCCCTTATTATGTTCTGTGACGTGCTTTCTTTCCAGTTGCTTAACGCATAAACAAGTGGAAGCGTCATTTTAGCGCTTCAGCTGTTTGACGGATTTATTTCGGATTAGCTCTGGCGCCACCTTTACAATTTTTATTATGTGGTGCAAAGGTACCACACTAGCCTCTTAACATAGCCTGTTGCAGTAGGGCTGGGATAGCTACAGTGAAGAAACGGTAATTTCAGAGGTCTATAAGGAAGTTCAGACTTTCACATACACAGCAGTAAACCTAATATGTACAAATCTATAGAAATATCTAAAAAATGTTAACCAATAGTCTTATAAGTTTACCAAAGTACCAGCTCACTATGATAATTTCGGACGGAAGCTGAAAACCTGACAGAGTTTTACACGTTCACTTTCAGGACTCTGTCAATATTTCAGCCTATCTATCAAGTGACTAAGTTAATTTAAATGATATAAAATATTTCTTAAATCAAAATAAATCCTAAGTCGGTGAATATTTTCTCAAACAACTAAGATATTTTTAACTGTTAGAAAATATTTCATAAAACGGATTTCGGTAAAATATAAGTTACAAATAATTAAATGATAGAAAATATGAATATATTACATAAGTGGGTGACTTAGTGAGAACATGAGTTCTTTAAAATTTGATGTTCTGCCTTGAATTTTGCCTAAGTATCAAAAAATTGCGATAATAGGTCGGGCGACAGTCGATGTTGTTATGAACTAAATTATATAAAAATTGTATGGCAAAAACAGCTCATCTCTGCCCAAGACTACTGAAATTGAATTTATTTAGTAAACAATTATAATCCGTAGCTCCCATAGTTTTTTATTATTACGACCATTTTTCAAAATGGCGTCTTGAGCCGACAAGCTACGCACTGTGTATATTGATTCTATTTTAAGGGAATTCTACGTGAACACATTTTTACCCTATTTTTGCTTCCATATATTTTTTTAGTTAGTGGGCGTTATCCAATATGAATTTTTTAAGTAATCTGTCCCCGTATGCTTTTAAAATTTTAATTATTCATAAATATAGCCTTGTACATAGGTAAATAATATATTTATCAAATAGCCCCAGATTCTCTCCCGCATTCCAATTTAATTATTTACATATAAACTGTTAAAATTGAACAGCTGGATCTTGTTAATATATTATTTGACAATATAGGTAACTGTACACAATTCATGTTCATGTTTCACCTGTAATGCGTCTATCAGCGCATAGAAAATAAGCACTAGTATAAAAACTATTTCAGTTTTTTATCATTATAAATAGTAATGTTGATTTATTTAGATCAAGATGTATTCTTTTGTATTAAACAGAAGTCTATTACAAGTCCGGTTTCATTTAAATCTATCTGAATTGTCTGAGACTATTTCATTACCTCTGGAGCACGTACGACGTGCAGTCTTTCGCAATTCGAGGTAATTTTATAAAGGCGTGGTAGGATCAAGGATGATATTCATGATGATGATAAAAGTGAATTGTGAGATTTCTTCAAGTCAGTGATTAGTATTATTTCTTGTATTTTAATATATACTTGGATTTCTTACAACTTTCTCATGGACAATTTCAATTGTAGAATAAACATACTTTAAAATAGGCATTAAAAAAATATGGCATTATATATCAAAATTATAGTTTTTTACATTTTTGAGATAATTCTTACAGACTTGGAATTATAAACACAACATTAAAGTTGTCCGGTGTTGCTCAAGGACTAATCTGTAAGTAAAAGCGATAAAAAAAATTGTTTCCAAAATAATAAAAAAAAAAATTAATAGAAATTGCAAAGAATGAAACAAATAAATAAAAGTTGCTTCGGGTATTAGGTAAGTGACTGAGTTAGTACTTCCTTGTATACTATATACATATAAACACTTAAACACACCACACGTAGTACACAACCACCAAATACAAAGCCAAGACTATTTCAAAAGAGGTTACACATGTTAAAATATACGGAGAAAGTCTATTGTCCACCTATATTACAGTATGGTCAAGCGTGATCGCCACTAACATGTATTAGTCCGCTGTGCTAGTGTTGTAGAATCGGCCTAAGTCGAAGTCAAAATAAAAACTCGACTTAGGCAAAAATTGCATTTAAGGACATTTTCAAGAGTCAGAGGGACTTCAGAGCCACAGACTAGTCCAAAAGAACCGTTATGAGTTCGATAAGATATTATAGTCCATTCTCATATTGACATTCGCTTGGATGTTCTGCCAATCTTAAAAAACCTCCAGAGCACGAAAGTACTGCCCTAATATAACAATTTTTTCGAGGTTGGCATTTTGGAAAATTGTTACAAAAAAAATATTGCGGATCAAAGATGGCGGGGCACGACTTTTTTGAATAAATTCTATCTCCGTTATTTCTTAACGGACTTTAAAAAACAAAAAAAAGAAATACTCATTTTAAGTACACCTTTTATAAAAAAAAATAGTACTGTCATATAAAGTCATGATAGATTTCTTAGATAAATTAAAATATCGGAATTAATTTATTAAGGTATTTACTTTTAGCGGAAAATCCATTATAGCACATGAAAAACTCTTCAAATATAAGTTGTAAAGAATTTAATGCTGATTTTATTTCTTTGCTTTTACTTTAAATAATAATAGTTTTAAACGTCAAAAACCTTGCGCGTGTCACTTTGCGATCGAATGAACCTACCACAGTTCAGTAGCTGTTATGGACACTAGCAATTTAAAAACAGAAGTTCTCAACGTTTCAATATGCTAAGTTTGAAAATGTTTTCCTTAGTTTTGGTGACGAAACATTTCTTAAAAAAAGTATGAGAAAAAAAAATAAACATTATTTGTTAGATATTAAATACAGATAAAAACAATACTTTATGAATATAAAATTTTCAGCAATGTCGTATATGAAAGTTCTTGCAGCTGTCAGCCAAATTTTTTGCTAGTCTTCTGAAAGAATTGTATTCTTACTTAAGCTATTTTGTTTTTACCTAAAATATATTGATCTTACCCGGTTCACCCTCAGATATATCAAGTTCCGTATCGTCGTCATCATTTATATCAGATATGGGCAAACTTCCTTCCATTTTTTTCCATCCACATAGGTCTGGATTGGCAAGTTTCTGAATATGACTTAACTTCCATACACTCGTTATAAAATTTGCCCTATATAAGAAACATTACTAAATAGCGCATTATTCGAATAAATTAATATATTTACCTAAGATTATGCTGTTCAAGAGCATTAAGCGTAGGTGGCAAATTCACTCCTTGCTGTCCTTTTATATAATATAATTTACATCGTAAGTCCTTGACAGAAGTAATCGTTGTAGATTTGTAAAGCATACAAACGAATCTTTCCAAACTCCCTATTCATTTGATCATTTGGTGTTTCCTCCGAACCCAGTAAAGAAAACGATTTTAAAATACTGTCATCTTCATTTAAGCCTAAATATATCCTAAACACATTTATTTGCTTTTCCGGTTATATCGGTTCCAGTAAATGCATGGAATCCAAGGATAGTTTCTGTAATACTCGGACCTAAAGTAGCGGTGATATGTTTCAGCCAAATCGTTCTTTTTGTTTTTCCACGTCCTGTTAATATATTTGTTTCTTGAGGCAACACTTTATAATAATTTAATAAAATAATAAGAACGTCTGTATCAGAACTGTCTACAGTTAAACTGATGCTGTTACCGTATTTTTCTCCAATAATTAATTATTGCATGATGCACAAGTTATCAGCTTCCTCATGGTTATTGTATGCTAGAATTTCAGGAGGAATATCAGAAGACTTCGAATATGTTTTATTTCCATATGAAACGACTACATTTTCAATATTTTTGTTTGAATTGAAATTATGTTCATAATTTTTTGACCAAGATATTTAGTTAACTCATCTTTTGTTTTAATACTCGATAAGAAATCTTTGAGACTTATGTTTTTGATCAATGTATTATCACTTATTCTGTAATATGTGTTTTTTCCTCTAGATCTTTTTTCTCTCATTTGGTTTTTTAATGAATTTTCTTTGAAAACATCGAACACAATATAAATATTGTTATAAGCAGAACATTTTATTATTATTATTATTGAATTATAAATATTTAATTTAAAACTGTAAAAACAATTATTATTTATGTTTTTGTTTAAATATATTGTTGATAATACTACATTATGCATAACGACTATAATAGATAATAATTCATCTGTTAGAAGTAATTTGTTTTGAAAAGTTTAGAACTGCTGTTGCTATTAAATATATCCATAACCGCTACTACACCGTCAGATTATTTCGTTTTGAAAAACGACACGCGCAAGGTTTTTGACGTTTAAAACAATTATTATTTAAAGTAAACCCAAAAGTGAAGACATATTTAAAATCAGCACAACTTATATTTGAAGAGTTTTTCATGTACTACAATGGAGATTCAGCTAAAAGTAAATAAGTTAATAAATTAATTCCGATATTTTCAATTATCTAAAAAATTTACAAAATATCATGACTTTATATGACAGCACTATTTTTTTATAAAAGGTGTACTTAAAATGAGTACTTGCTTTTTTTGTTCTTTAAAATCTGTTAAGAAATAACGGAGATAGAATTTATTTAAAAAAGTCGTGCACCGCCATCTTTGATCCGCCATATTTTTTTTACAACAATTTTCCAGAATGCCAACCTCAAAAAATTTGTTATATCAGAGCAGTACTTTCGTGTTCTGGAGGTTTTTTAAAATTGGCAGAGCATCCAAGCGACACGGGATTTTTGGCTTTATGAGAATGGACTATTAGGCACAACCGGGTAAAAATTCGAAGAAACAACGAATTCTTACTTAGGACAATATATTTTGGTCCAGGATATGAGAGTGAAAGTATATGGTGGTCATGGAAAAATAAATCACATACATTTTTAAAAAAGTACGCCAAAAAGGTACTTTGAAAAGATTCAAAATATTTTCAATTTTAATTCCTCCGCCGAAGACATTGACCATGGAGGTACAGTCATAGTATACCTTGTTTTAAAGAATGACAATCAAATTTTAGCAAGGTAATGTACCAAAAAGGCGAAACCGACGAATTTGATAAAAGCGGCGTAGCGCCTATATAAGCAAAAATTAGCAAAAGTCAATGAAAGTGGCCAACTGCAGGGCTTTCCGAATAATAAAGTTGTAGAGATAACCGCCTTGTGCACAAGGGACTCAAAAGTCCATTTTGCCTAAAAGTCGTTCATTGACGAGTCGCTGCCATTTTTCCAATATTGAACACCTACATAAGGACAAGTAAGTCGTGGACTGACCGAACGTTATCAAACTTATGTAGTAAGTAAGTCCTCTTGAATGTCGTTTTAGTACGTGAACACTCACGTTACTAGAACTTTTAAGCTAGGTGGTTTCCAGTAAAACTAAATTTTTTTTTAGTAAAACATTTTTATGTTATTTTCAGTCAGCCGTAATTACCATAATTACAAAAGTCATATAAATTTTTAAAAAGGCTTATATTTAATTCTGGGAAGGTTGCATGACGCTTTTCTACTAAATTGATTGTTAGCATACGCTGTTACTTGGATGGTTAAAAGGTCATTTGCCTTAGTTGGGGAAGCGTGATTCTTTCACAAAATACTGTATTGTTTCATACTTATTAAATAAATGGTATTCTTTGAACTAATTGCCTTTTATTGATGTAAGGACTTGTTGCTAGACTTAATCCCTGGAGTTTTCGTTTGGAAGACCTAAACAACTGAGTTAATCGGAATCTCATGATTCCTTAAGTCTGATACTCAGTGTTTTGGTCGCCTTACGGGAGCTTGATAGGAAATTTTTTATGCGATTTCTCTAGAAATCTTCAAGTGCAGAGACCATTATTAGTAGGTAGGTAAATTTATACAAATCACGTCAAATTCCAATCCCGTTGGAGAGAAATTTTCGATAGGGATTTCTTTATGCAAAAATTACAATAATCCAAAGACGTAAAAGCCCTTATTGTCAGTGAATAATTGAAATCATCCCTTGAGAGAGCGTCGTTGATGATCTGAGGTAGTAAGCATATCTTATCTCGAACCCGCCTGGGAGTGGAAGAATGGGGCAGAACGCGACTGGCGCCCTTCTAAATATAAATTGGTGTCGCGTCAATTTTTTCTAATGCCTTATTTATATTAACGTCCTGGCGAAGTTTAGCTAATGCTACTCTACCACTTAACCAGGACTGCGAGATGAGATACGGTCACCAATCCAAGTGACGGACTCGCCCGGCCGTGCTTAACTTCGCCGATCGAGTCCAGTCACGTCACAAATTTTGACGCCTGGTAGTGTGTTCTTCTACACTACCATGCCGGTGCGTATTGAGTGCATTTTCTAGTACAACCAGTTAATCTGGTGTGGTGATCCTTGAACATGTCACATAAAATTGTGCGTGTAAAGTTGACTACACACTTATTATGCGTGTAAAAAATGTCGGTGTCTTAGCGATGCGGTAAAAATCAAATACGCCGACATTTTTTACACGCATAATAAGTCTGTCGTCAACTATAAATAGTTTTCCCTCGGTTCAATACTTCTTTTAATGATTGCGCTTAAGATGTATTAACTGTGCAAAATACACTTTGATATTAAATTGCAGCATTTTAAATTCGAAAGGGTAGTCATATGGCTGCCCCAAGGCACCGTACTAGGTCCTATTGTATTGATTAGATATTTAAATATAAAATTACAAGAATTATGTTTTCTCTAAATTTTCTTTTAAAGTATTTATTTTTGTAACGAAGAATTTAAGACCGAAAAACATGAAACTTAATACTAGCGATTCTTCCGCAAGTTCAGAACATCTCATACATGGCTGTCATTCAACATTTACATCCGAGTTTCTATATCTCCGATTACAGTATTTGTCCAACGTCTTAATCATAATTACGGATTCTGTAGATAAACGAGAACAAGAACGAAAACAGAGAAATTAGGAAAAGAAAGACGGAAGTACTGCTCTCAGCACGCTTCACACTTCATGAAATCATATTTTCATCACCTTGTCATGTGTTAACGTAGGGCATCGGTACCTATCGCATCTAACCGCCTATGCATTATAGTGGGAATGAAATAAGATTTGTAGAGTATAAGGTTCCTTCATATTTTGCTTTTAGGCTAGACGTGAGTGCGATGATGGAAATTCAGACTATAATTGTTCTTCTAATGTGCAGTAGCGGCGCAGTTATTTCACTCTAGGACGGTCCGTACGTGCCCGAAATATGGTCTGAAGTAAACTAACATCTGTAGTGTTACATTATACAACATATCCTGATTACCAACGTTCAAAACGATTACTCAAAATGCGAGGATAATTACGCCTACCTCAAGCGGATCATTGCGAGCTCGTTTCAGTTACGAGTTCTTTGCTTATTTATAACATTACACAAATAGTTCTTACAATATTTTGAATCAGGCTCTGGTTCTGGTGAGTTTAGACAAGCTGCGCATTGGCTAATGACATTTTTTGGTGGCGATCATGAGTTACGAGGCAACCTTATAGTGTACAAATCTTGGGAATGGATATGTCTTTCTTTCCCTAATTTATCTTATTTTCTTTCTTTCGCTCGTTTATATCAGGACGCATATACAACGTGATTTACCATGATATCAGGAAAATAAAATGGTGTACTAGTCTTCAAATTTTAGAGTGCTCCGAGGTAATTCAGTATATTAAAAAGGATTAAAACTTAAGAAGATACGCTACTGTTACGTGTCTGTGGTCAGTAATAGGGCGACGAACTTACTTGTGAAAGAACATATTGAAGATGTTTACCTTCTCTTAATTGGCATAAAATAGTGAAGCTGACGGATGCGGCCAAAGTGCCGCGTTTTTTTCTTTTAGTCGAACAATCAGGACAGCGGCAGGTACAACGCACCACCGAAGTTGGTGTTTTTGTGTTATTGACGGGTTTAAGTAAATTTCTCTTACACTTACTTGTTGTTGTAGAGTTCACTGCGCATAGGGTCAATGTCTTTTCAATTTATTTCGCTATTTTTATAGTGTGATTCGATTAAAACTAAAAAGTCACTTCTACCTTCTCCAGCTTTGCTGTAAATAGTGTCAATTCCAAGTCTTATAAAGTGATACGGTTGTACCGCGTTACGTCAGATTGGTTAAAGTCATTGGCAGCGCATTTCTACAAAAAAATAAGGTAATTTTTTGGTCAATTTTTTTTAATTCATCATTTTTTTAACTCCTTTCGGTGGGGATGTTGTAGAACTCTCCAAAATCGTTCTAAGTTGAAGACAGAATCAAAATTCGACTTAGGCAAAAATTTCATTTAAGGAAATTTTTAAGAGTCTGCAGAGGCACAGATCAGTCGATAAGAACCGTTTTGGGTTCTATAAGGCGCTGGAAATGACCAGGTGAAGATTCGAAGAAACACCGAATTTTCACTTAGGAAAAATGTTTCTGGTTCAGGATATGAGAGCAAAAGTATATAATGACAAACATTTATGAATAATATACTTTTTCAAAGGTACCACAAATTGGACTTTGAAAAATAATATTTTTGAAAGGGCGTCGAAATTTGGCTCAAGAATCGATTTATCAAAAGTACGCCAAAATTTCACCCGCAGATTAATTTTTCAAAACTGCGTTGAAATTTGGCTTGAAAATTGATTTTTCAAAAGTACGCCAAAATTTCACCCGCAGATTAATTTTTGCTTGAAAATTGATTTTTCAAAAGTACGTCAAAATTTCACCCGCAGATTAATTTTTCAAAACTACGTTGAAATTTGCCTTGAAAATAGATTTTTCAAAAGTACCACAAAGTTAGTTTAAAAAGTACCACGAAAATATACTTTGAAATATTTTTTATTTTATTTTTTTATTTTATTCCTCCACCAAAGACATTGATCTTTGATGTACGGTCATTGAAAGCCCAATTCTAAAGTATGAGCATAAAATTTTAGCGATGCACTGCATCCAAAAGGCAAAATATAAGATTTTGACAAAGCCGGCGTAGTGCCGAAAAGCAAAAATTGATAAAAATCAATGCACATATACAAGGCCGGTTTCTCGCATAAAAAGAGTTTGGATTGACTCAGCGGCTCGCAATTTGGTCGAGCGCGTTGAGTGGTCCAGACAAAGCAATGGTAGGAAAGCCAATAGCAGGGCTTTCCAAATGACAAAGTTACAGAGGAAAACGCCTTGTGCATAAAAAACCAAAAATTCAATTTTGCCTAAAAGTCGCTCGAAGGTGGGTTGCTGCCATATCGATAATATTGAACAACTGCATAGGAGCAAGTAAATCGTGGACTGATCGAACGCTGTTAAACTTATGCAGTTATAAGTCCTCACGAATGTGTTTGAGTACGTGAATCTCCACGATACAAGAACTTTAAAGCTAAGTAGTCTCTAGCGAAACTATATTCATTTAGTAAAACTTTTTTTAAGTTAATATCAGTCAGCCGTAATTATGAATTACAAATAGTCTCAGACTTCTCTAAAAAGCTCGCATTTTGATTCTGAGAAGGTATGCATGAATCTTTTCTACCTAATCGATCGTTAGCGTAAGTGCTCTTGCTTGTATGGTCTGAAAGCCATTATCTTGATTGGGGAAGGCACGATTCTTATCTTGAGAATTTTGTATAACCATTTCTGTTAAATAAACGGATTCTTTGAACTATTGTTTCTTAATTGATCTTGAGGCCTGTTGACGGTCTATAATCCCTGGAACATTCGTATCGAAAGCCGGATGTGTCGAGTTAATTCACATTAACACTCGACCTTCTGGTTGCTTTACGGAGGTTCGATAGGGATTTTTTTATGCGTTTTTTGAGAAATCCCTGAGGGGTAGAATCCGTTATTAGCAGATCAAAACGTGGATACTGCGTACAAAAACTAATCCCTCCGCAGATAAATTCTTCGGTTGGGATTTTTTTATGCAAAAATTCAGGAAACTAAACCCCTAACGAGGGAATTCAGGTCCAGAGAGAGCGTCATTACCGATCTGTGGTAGTGCAGCCTTGGTCCATTATCCGGCTATCGAAGTGCATCTTATCTCGAACCCGCCTGGGAGGTAGAAGAACGGGGTAATACGCGACTGGCGCCCCCTGAGAAATAAATTGGTGTCGCGTCATTTTGACGCCCGGTAGTGCGTTCTTCTACAGGGACAACCTACTGATAAATTTTCCGCATGTCATGGTAGATCACCCTGTATAAAATTACATTTGGCGAATCTGTATGTAGATTTACTGAAGATATTACTTTACGTACTACGTAACTTATTTTAAAAATATTCTAATATTTCTAAAACGCAAAATAATTTTGAAATCATTAAACAATATTTCTTACCGTTGAGTTTGAAATTTTTCTAAACATGCTGTAGAAATAAACATTTTGCCCCTAAATAAAATATGGCATTTGTTGATATTATATTTTCCTTTTCTTAGTTTGATTATTAGCGTTTACAGCAGGTAAATACTGCAAATAGTAAAACTTTTTGGTTTACATAGGTATTACTAAAAGAGAATAAGTATTTGCTAATTATTTGATGTAACGTATATTGCAGGTTTTAATTTGTAGCTCGTTATTATAAAAATAAAATATTAGTTAACGTGTCGTTAACAGTTAAGTAGCGATTGAAAAACACACCTTATAATTTTCACCAGGTTGCGAGACGAATTACATGATAAAGAGAACACAGTAGTCACGCTACAATTTACTAGTAAATGGAATCCACTATACCATTTCACGTTATTACTTGCAGTCGCAATTACTTTTGTTCATTACAGGATTATAATCATAACAATGTCACTGGCTATTGTGCGCCTCTATAACATTTGTACTCTTTAAAATTATTTTCTACTTCACATTAAAAGCAAAGTGATACCTACAATGTGAAGGAAATGTGTACCGAGTGACCACTAGGTCACGCTAACCCCTATAACTTCTTGGTCTTAAGCGGTGTTTCCATTTGTGCAACTGCGCATGCATAATATCTGCATGCATCGGTTGCATGGTAGAGGCAAGTATGCGGAGGAAGAGATGCATGCTTAAAATAAGTGCGCAAGTGGCCTGCGCCAATATTAGCTCCCGATCTCGGACCGGGAGACATATGCGGCTGTCTGCCTCTATTCCAATTTAGAATCGGTGCACGGTGGTCAGTCCGTATTTTCTTTTAATTTTGTGTGAGTTTTTTGTTCATTTATACATAGATGGAATGGTCAAATGACATGTTAATTGAATTTGTAGAAGAGTACAGAAACAAAAGGGGGGACGCACAACAGTATTTGGCTGATAGGTACGAACTTGGAACTAGGAAGGTTGTAAATAATAAAACAATTGCAACATATACCTCGTCTCTCACACTACATTCCATTATTGAATCGCACCAAGAAGTATGCAGACATGGAAACCAGGTACACGCAAGACGCAAATTGCATGACACAAGCATGCAACTTATGCATGCGTATTCTTACCTCTCTGTATGCACAGAGGCATGCGTAGAGGTACAAATGGAAACTCGGCTTTACAAGATATAAATTACGCAAATTTTGACAAGGCAAATACCAGATGTATTTACACTGACCGATTGAACATTTTCTTTCGCTTCTGGTTTCACTGGAAGTGACATCAGCTTTGGTATTTTAAATTAAGCATCCTGCAAATCTCTACAATTTTAGATACAGGTAGCCATTGTATATACAACTATATCATATTGAGATAATAATATTTTTTGGAGTCATGTTCTTATCGGTAAAATCAATTTTTCTCTTAATAATAAATAGAAAGGTCCCTGCAATATTCTTAAACTTCCGCATTGTCCCAAACATTCAATTTTGTTTTTGAGAAATTACAGCCTATTATTTTCGGAAATAAAAGAGGAGAACGTAGTAAAAACCGCTGCTCAAGGAATCACTACTTCCACATCCGGATTTTCTATCCAAGTTACACAACGAAAAAATTTTTTATGTGCAAATAATTGTTTATGGAACTTTAATAATATAATATTTGAAATCCTCTACCCCAAAAACCCATAAAACGATACCCCACATCGGTAGTGGGTTGGGGGTGGTGACAGGGGTGGATAAAGTAAAAAAATATTTTAAGGTTTCTGGTTCTTGTACACACACTAAATCACATTTTTTTTCATCCCCTTTAATAATGGGTGGGGGTGGTATGGGGGTGGCTAATGCCAAAATTTTTTTTGAGACCTTAGCTTCTCTTGTCTATACTAAATATCAATTTTATGAACTCTTACCTGCTTTATTTACCTATTTACTCCAAATTTACCCCAATTTACCCCCCAACCCTTCGACGGAACAAGATGAAAATATAATCTAGTTCTAGATCTCGTCAAAGTACATATGTGTACCAATTTTCAAGGCAATATCTCAAACAGTTCCAGAGTAAACGTGCGCACAAAAAAAGTTACAGACCGACAGACTGACAGACAGACCGACAGACAGAAATTTTTTTTCGCTCAAATTTGAAATCTCGACGTTTCATGACATTCTAAGCCTATCTGAACAATGAAAATTTTTTAACATTTTTTTGTCGTTACTATACTTCCACTGGATGTGAAAGTAAAATGAACATATTTAATGAATATATTAAGAAAAAAAGAAAATAAATGCAAATAATAGCCTATTTAAGTAACCAGTTACGAAAGACTTTATTTTGTGTAACGAGTGGATGTTTGTGTAACGAGCGAAGCGAAATCCCGCAAAATAACACGAGTTACACAAAAATTGTCTTTCATGTCGTGTTACATATAAATGTTTTTTCTGATTTTAAACATCTAAAAACCCCTTTAAAATAAATGAAATAGGTGTATTTAAAGATCTTAAAAATTAAGTAATATCATAGTTTAGTACAGTAACTAGAGGTTTTAACTTCGGAATAATGTCATATTGAACGGATTTCGTTCATTTTTTGCAGTATTATAGTAAAAGTTTCTATATTGTACGGGGGATTGCTAATTTTTAGGGGGTGGATGCCACCTCTTCTCGGGGGGTGGCACTTAAAAAATATATATTATATTGGAGCTGAAAAAGAATCAAATTTTAAGAAGAAAATGTTCTATGCAATTTTTCACATAAATTGATAGTTTTTAAGTTACAACGACTTCAAAATTGCGATTTTAGCTTAATAAAAACGTATTTCCAAACGGCTTTCGTCAAGAATCTCGAAAAGTATTACTTTATCGAAAAAAATGTTACAGACCAATTACAGAAAGTACAAACTGGGAACTAATTATATTTTTTGTTTATTGATGTAGGATTAATAATTTCGAAGATATTTAAGTTTATATTTTGCATCCAAGTGTTTCGAAATTACCTTTAAAGTTTAAAATGCATTTTTTTTTAAGCAAGTGCTTTAAATGAGTAAAAACATTTGAGCATCTAGGTAATGCTACATTTTAACGAAAAACTGTATTTGAGATTATTTTTTTTAAATTACTAGCTAATTAGAGTAACAAAATGGCGACTTTTTATATAAAAAATATAAATACGCAAATTTTTCCGTCATAGCTTCCTTTTTTTTATTTACTGGCTAATTACAGAAACAAAATGGCGACTTTGTTAATAAAAAAATGTGAAGACGCACATTGCTTCGGTCATAACTTCTTTGTTTTTTATGCTACAGAAACAAATTAAAAACAGTTGAAAGCTTAATTAATAACCTATTATTCTACCTATTAGCATTCTTGACGTAGGTGTCACAATTTCTGAGATATTTAACTCTCACTCTAAATAATTATCTTATGAACACTTGGATGCCAAATATAAACTTAAATATCTCCGAAATCATTAATACTACATCAATAAACAAAAAATATAATTAATTCCCAGTTTGTACTTTTTGTAATTAGTCTATAACATTTTTTCGAAAAAGCAATACTTTTCGAGATACTTGACGAAAGCCGTTTGGAAATACCTTTTTTTAAGCTAAAATCGCAATTTCGAAGTCGTTATAACTTAAAAACTATCAATTTATGTGAAAAATTGCATAGAACCTTTTCTTATTAAAATTTGATTCTTTTTCAGCTCCAATAAATATATATATTTTTTAAGTGCCACCCCCTGAGAAGGGGTGGCATCCACCCCCTATAAATTAGCAAGCCCTCGCACAATATAGAAACTTTTCTGTGAAGCATTTACTATTATACTGCCAAAAATAACCGTTCAATATGACATTATTCCGAAATTTTGCATTTTTTACCTCTAGGTACCGTACTAGTAACCTTTGCTGCTATTATTACACATTATAATTTTAATGTCAAAATTGACAAACGTTATTTAGCCAAGTTATAATATTTGAAATCCTAATTTGATAGCATAAGCTTAATGAAAAAGTTTTGTTAGCATATTTTGAAAGCAAGAAGAATTTAAAAGCTTTACGGACTCAGTATTCCATTTTGTGTTGAATAAACATTGTTTCTTTTTGAGAGTTGTTTATTTCAATTTTAATCTATCTTAATTGATGATATAATGAACTTTTCCCCACCAGTTAGGCAAAATTTAACTTTTCATAACTGGTTTTGACACTTACGTCAGTTTTGAAAAGTCTAATTTTATATGTCAAAATTAGAAAAATATTTTTGGAATCCCTACATTTAGAGCTTTTAAACGTTACCTCTTTGCCTCGATCAATATTTTGAGGCCCACATTTTTCGTATGTTCGTATCAGCTGTTAATTTTTGAAATTCATGAAGGAGTCCATCGCTTCCACGACATAACAAACACGCCATTTTGTCACTCGCTTCACACCGGGATCGTTTCTCCACAGTTATGGTGCCTCCTGAAGTATTTCCCCGCTTTTTAGCTCTATCCAACTTCAAATTGCTGAACAAGATTTGTACCATGCACCATGGGTTTGGACCAGTTCATCCGCACTCATGTCGCTTCCAAAATTTACCTTCACTGACAACGACTCCAAGCTTCTAAACTCATTGATATTGTTCAAGAAAGATCGGTATGGTGTTGTCTTAGAAAATTAGAAAAAGTGGACACACCAGTCAAAACAGTTAATCGGTGAATAGTTTTTAATTGGTACATATATTAGTGAATAAATATATAGTGATATACATTTAAAAATTGTATAGTTGTATTCCCTGACCCCAAATATGTATACTTAGACACCAAGTTTGTGGTCCTAAGTGATTTAGTAGCAGAGATATTGATAATATACCTCCATTTCAAAATGGCCGCTATAAAATCCAAGATGGCCGACGGAGGAGTTGGTTCCTATCAAAAATTGAAAGCTGCATACCTAACTAGTACCTGGAAAAAATTTGGTGGTTTTGTCCGGTGTGTCCACATTAACGCGAAATTGGACGTTAAGCTGCCCCACTATTGTTTAGTCTCAGTCTGTCCAATAGGGGTATGAGGTCATCCTCGCTTGCAGCAATTAAGTTGCTATCATCTACAAAGCTCAAGTTAGAAATCTTGTGTCCGCCTATATCTACGGAAGAGGTGGTCGTTGGGGTGGATGAAGTAAAAAAAATTGAGGCCTTTGGTTGTTGTACATACACTAAATAACAATTTTAGGTTTCTCACCTCCTTTAATAGTGGCATGCGGGTGGCTAATGACAGAAATTTGTTTGAGATTTTAGCTTCTCCTATATGTACTAAATACCAATTTTATGGACTCTTGCTTGATTTACTTATTTACCCCTTTTACCCCAATTTACCTCCAACCCTTCAATGGAATAAGATCAAAATATAATCTAGTTCCAGATCTCGATAAAATACGTACGTGTACCTTTCAAGTCTCTGTTTTAAACAGTTCCAGAGTAATCGTGAGGTCAAAAAAAATTACTGACAGGCCGACAGGCAGACATTTTTTTGCTCAAACTTAAAGTCTCGACATCCTAAGCCCATCTGAACAATAGAAAATTGTTTTGCGTTACTATACCTCCACTAAATGGGGAAGTAAAACTGAAACACGTCTCTTTAAATCCTCCAATGCTTAAAATAACTAATCGGAGTGAGTTTCAAAAGATACTGTAGTACTTTATTAATAAAAATAACTAATACACGTATTGGCGCCAGAGGTTTTAGTATTGCTATCAGATTTATTGTGATTCACAGAAAACTAGTTTTATATCAAATCTAATAACGGAATTCTATAATAACTTAATCAAATCTTTATTTCAGTTTTACTTCCTTTATTTTCCATAGGGTACTGCTTTAAGTCTCTCAAATGTACAATTTCTATTTCCTATAATTTACTGTGTAATATTTCTCGATTATAGTTCTGAAAGTTTTAAAACTGAAAAACTTCAAATAGGTATATAATTATTTTTTCTATTTTCTTTACAACAGTTAAGTTTTCTATATGAAAAGTATTTCTTTTATGTTTCCTCAACATGCTATTTCCCTTAAATGAAAGAAATAAGGCGCTTCTGTAAGAAAGTACAGGAGCGTATTAAGAAGGATTTTTATTTGACATATTACTATAATTAATTTTATTTTTTTTTCTAAGATCAACAGGGAATATATATATAACGGCGACTTGATACCAACGTCATGCCTAAGATAAGTTTTTAGCCCTTCTTGCTAAGAGTGACCCCAAAAATTGCCCATTTTCTCGTCCTCGAATTTTATTTCAAACTAAGTATTAAATTATTTTTAATGATGAGAATATCCTGAATAAAAAATTTTTAATATGAGAGATTAAAGTTGTGGTGATGTAATATAGGAGCATATCATATAACATTAGCTAAAGAAAGTAAATGCACAAAAATGAATATCGGAGCAATCTCGTAATCGCTGCATTAGAAAAAAAAAATACTGATGTAGCGGTTTCAAAGAGTGCTTTTCTCTTATTTCAGGGTCTCTTGACCCACCAATAAGTTTTCGTCCCGTTCTCTTACCCCTTCGTAGGTGTGTCATAAAATAGTTACAAAAATTCTAGTTATCGTCCCATATTCGTACCTATTGCAATCAAAATGCGATATCTGGTACATTTACTATTTTTTCCCTGACTCATGTTCATAATTCAAGATAGAGGTAGTTTTTTACCCTGTAATGGATTGTTTTCGTGTACTAGGTCGTAACATATTTATGGTTCATTCCTATTAATAAAGCTTAGAGGGTTCAAGCTTTTTCACGAGTTATTGGAGCTTTCGTGCAGTTTGATATTGTATTGGGGTAGTTTTCACCCCCTTAAGGGCATGTCTCGATTTCTTTGTGTGAGCCCTAGTCAATACATTTGTTCATGTATTCAGAAAATAGACTTATATTATATTTCTGTTCATGGAAGCTCTATAACTCAATAGCATCATTTTTTCCTATTCATCCTTTATAGGTACTACCGGAGCCCACTCTAAGTGCCCGTGCACCCCCCCGATCCTTAGGGACAATGTTTTGGCATCCATTAAAAAAAATTTGCAAATATGGTTTTTGTCATTTAACACAAAAACTAAAAAAGATGGAGAAAAACTTTCTGCACGAAAAACAAAGTGCAAAAAATTTTCCACAATTTTGTTCCTATACAATATTTTCCAGATAAATGATTCAGCTCTTAAAATAAAATATAAAATTCAATATAAAACGTAATACTACGGGAGCCCACCCTAACTGTCCTTGGGGACAATGTTTTTCATAAAGATTAAAGCCTAAGGAACAATTTAAGACAAGTCTTTATGAAAAATATTGTCCCCAAGGATCGGGCGGGGGGCGTACGTACAGCTAGGGGAGGGCTCCCCAACTGAGGGGAAATCTGAATGAATCAATGGAAATACGGATTTTGCGATTTTAATTATTATAAGAATATCTTGATTGCTCTGCCATAGCTGATGAGTATTCATTTTTTGTGGGGCTGTGTATTTTTTGATATGCTCCTTTATAGCATCAAGCATATCACAACTTCAATCCCTCATATCTCAAAAACCAAACATTTGCTCATCTTGAAATTTTGTATTCAAGATGTTCTTATTAATAACAATAATTTAGTACTTAATTTAAAACAAAATTTGAGGGCGAGAAAATGGGCGATTTTTGGCCTATTTTTGGGGTCGCTCTTTCTTTTCATAACTTCTATCTGTTTTAACTTGGTTATTAAGCTTCCCAAACTCCTCTTCTTTCAATACAAAGCCACGCATTAACAGACCATATGATCTGTAGCTCCTGGCACCTCTTCGCAAAGCCTTTATTCCAAATTGTCTTCGTCCATTTTGTGTAGGTGTTTTTTCAAAGATGTTTGCGGTCCAGATATAAGTTCTTTGCCATATAATCTGTTCAGTAGGTGTCTTTTATTCTTCCTTGATCTAGTCTGTTACACCCTCGCTTGCTCTTTGGTTCTGCAAGTGCCAGTTCCAGACCAAACAATGTTACAGTTGTTCCCTAAGATTTGTCATTTTTTAGTGCCTTGACTGTTGTATTGATTAACTATATTCAATTTAGAAAGAGGATTGGTTCTGCCATGCTTTTTCATACCTGTCATGATGCATTTTTTAGTGTACTTGACTCTCTGAAACGCTGTGGACTTGCTTATTGACGTAAATTGTATTGCATATATTTTTTATCTGGGATAAGTGTAATAGTAAGGCTTGTTCTTGGGTTTTCACCAGAATAACTTTTCTATTAAACATTTCTTTTTATCTCTAACCGTTTCTGAGATAATGCTTGTTTAAATAGAGATGGGACATTAAATTATGGACTCTTACTTGCTCTATTTACTTATTTACCTCCATTTACCCCAATTTACCCCCCAACCCTTCAACAGAATGAGATAAAAATATAATCTAGTTCCAGATCTCGTTAAAATACGTACTGTACCAAATTTCAAGTCAATATCTTAAACGGTTCGAAAGTAATCGTGCGCACAAAAAATTTTCGAACAGATCGACAGACAGACAGAAATTTTCTTTGCTCAAACTTAAAATTTCGATGTTTCATGACATTCTAAGCCTATTTGAATAATAAAAATTTTCAATTTTTTTTTGTCGTTACTATACTTCCACTGGATGTGGGAGTAAAATAAAAGTGTGATTTAGTATGTGTACAAGAACCAAAGACCTCAAATTTTTTTTGGCATCAATCTCTTCCTGTACCATCCCCAGTACCGTGTGGCATATCGTTTTATGGGTTTTGATGTAGACGATTTCAAATATTAAAATTCTATGAACAGTGATTTCCACATATAATAGGGGAGTGTAAATACCTTATCAAAATTATTTTCACTTGTAATCTCCCTAGTGCTAGAATTATTTCCGGACATTTTTTCGAGGTCCGAATTTTCTTTAAAAATTCGTGAGCGAGAAAAAAATTCCGGATTTTAATTCAAAAGCGAGGGAGATTCGGTAAGAAAATTTTATACCAAAATTACTTGGCAAAAAAGAACTTTCGAAATGTTTGCAAAATCTTGTAGGCTGGTGCCGGTGTTGCATTTGATGCATAAATAAGATGGCCTTGACTGGCATTTTGACGTATTTCACTGACAGAAATTTTAATAGGGTGGTGTGATTTATTTTATTTCCGCTTTTGAGAGAAATGTCGCGTTTTGGACAGCAAAATACTGAGATGATCAGAAAAGAGGTGGACAAACTAATTCCAACAAATACGAAAAGATCTAAGGCGACTATTAGTCCACTGCATTTAGTGAAAAATAAGCCGCATCTTCAGACCAATTCATACAAAAGCAAATGTTGGTTTTCCAGGTAGGTAGGTTTTCATTGCCTCTACGACAAAAATACATCAGGTCAAAAAGAAAGCTATCGAAATTCTCTATAAAAAAAATACAGGGTCTTTTTTCGTATACGCAAAAATTGTCAACAATTTCTGTGATATTAAATTCTCACGTGCAGATAAAGTGCTTCCACTATTAACTGTCAATAGCAATGTTAAAGTCCATGATACCACAATGCCCATTGATCCATTATTGTTGTTTCAAAGGATTACTGTCATGAAGAGAACAAATGAAGAGCTTCGCACCTACTTGGAGTATGAATTAGCTTCGTATCCGGTGTCACTCTTTGACGAAGTTGGTATGCACAAGACGAACAAGTCAGCTTTCTATGACAATTTCCAGCCATCTGAATCTGAACCAGATCTCCAAAATGCCACTTATATCGTTGATGGGGGATTTCTCTTGCACCGAGTTATATGGCATCAACATGAAACCTACGGTGCTATTTGCCAAGCATATGTTAATTATGTGCAAAATCATTTTGGCTCGAACTCTATTATTGTTTTTGATGGTTATGAAAATATTAGCAACAGTGTGAAGGCTATGGAGCAGCTTCGCCGGTCCTCAAAAGCTTCATCTGTTGACATTTACTTTGATGAGTAGATGGTTGCAACTGTAAGCCAAGAGAAGCTCCTTGCCAATAATAAAAATAAAACCAGATTGATTTCAATGTTGACAGAAAAGTTTGAGGCAAATAATTATATTGTTAGACATGCTGAAGATGATGCTGACATTTTGATAGTCGAAACAGCGCTTGAGGAATCATGTAAAAATACTACGGTTGTGGTTGGGGAAGATGTGGATATTCTTATAATTTTAACTGCTCGTACACCTATTAATAAAGAAATTTTTCTCCTCAAACCAGGCAGAGGGAAGGTCCAACGAAAAATTTATTCTTCACGAAGCTTTGATCGCCATAAAGATATTCGAGATCACATATTGTTTCTGCACGCATTCTCTGGGTGTGACACTACATCTGCTCTGTTTAATAAAGGCAAGACTGCAGCTTTGAAAGTGATGAAAAAACGGCAGGACTTGAAACTTGTAGCTGAAATTTTCAGCAAGACTGATACTTCTCTTGACATAGTTACTTCGAATGGGATAAAATTTTTCCTCGCAATCTATAACGCTCCAGTTGAAGAAGTTTCCATCGATAACTATCGGTATTCTTGCTTTATTAAAGCTGTAAGCAAAAGCAAACCAGTGAAATTGAATTCATTACCACCCACTCATGACGCAGCTCAACAGCATCTATTTTGTGTTTATTTTCAAGTACAGAAATGGTTGGGTAATGTATTGGATCCTAAAGAGTGGTGATGGATGTTGAAAGATACCATATTGTGGCCAAAAACAACATCCCAACTTCCTGCGCCTGATTGCCTTCTGAAGATGATTTTCTACAACTGTACGAAAAGTTGTGGACCATTGGGTGGCTGTCGGAGGTTAGGACTTAATTGCTCACCATGGAAAATCTTGCTTGAATACTGAACCGATTGAAAACTCGTCAGAAATAGATGCCGACACTGAAGCAGAGACTGAAAGTTCTAAGATTGACTCGGATTTCCTCGAACGAATCGATGAATTTATAGAAGGAGAAAACGGACAAGAAGGAAATTATTAATTTGACAACATTTCAGTAACTATGACATTCGTGGATTAGGCCTACCGGGGAAACCACATAAAAAAAATGCGCCTAGTACTCAACCTCAAGGGTGGTGTGGAATAGAGTACTTAAATTATCCATAATATCCCATAAGTTCAAATTCAATGCAAGATTTTCAAGAAAACCATTGCGTATACGAAAAAAAGACCCTCTATCTTTTTTTATAGAGAATTTCCATAGCTTTCTTTTTGACCTGATGTATTTTTGTCGTGGAGGCAATGAAAACCGAGATATCTCGAAAAATTCGTTTCCGAGCACGATTTTAGCCCTTTACAGCGTTGCCAAATTTTATCTTTACACTCCCACTTCGGGGACTTTTGAGACCTTATTAAGGACACTCGAACCTACCTGGAAAACCAACATTTGCTTTTGTATGAATTGGTCTAAAGAAAAATCCTACATGCAGTGGACTAACATGGAAACAATTTTTAGAATTTTGCCAAGAAAAATTATGCAAAATTGAAGGAGGAACCTCTGTCATAGAACTGGCTGCAATTTTGGAGGTTTGGGGTTTAACATGAAGAAATCAAACTCGGAAGATTATAAAGAATCTGTTGTAAAGGTGATAAACATTGTTGATTGTTTTAAATACTTATATACCATTAAAATATTTTTGTTAGATGGAGAGGTTAGAATTCACAAATGTAATATTATTTTAGGTTATGTGGAATTCATCCGCAAAACAACTTCAAGAAATGTGCTTCAATAAATATCAGCTCAAATTTAATCCTTTCTCAGACGTTGAGTTTGCTGCAGCAAGAGCTGCGCGTGATGCGAAATGCCGGCAATTGCAAAGAGATCCCACAAAAAGAAAAAGTAGTGCTGCTGCTCTTACTAATGAAGAGTATACTAAAGTTTTAAAAATATTGGATGAAAATGAATCTGCTGGCTTGCAGCGAAAATTTTTTCACGTAATATCACACGAACTCGCGTGGAGAGGTGGTAAAGGGACAATGGCTAAAGTGGAACATTTTCATAAAGAAATAGACCATAAGGGAGAGTTCACAGGAAGAATTGAATATAACCCTGTGTTTACTAAAACAACTCAAGGCGGATCAAGAAAACTAGCCGATAGTAAGTGATTGGTAAGAAACACAAAAAATTTTGATGAATGCCCTGTACGACTATTTGAAAAATTTACGGAAAAACGTGGAGATCTAACAGTGGACAGATTGTTTGTGACCCCCAATCCAAACTGGAATGAAAATGTTTCGAAAGGATGGTATAAGAATAGTCCTGTTGGTAAAAATACGATTGCTTTATGGTTAAAAGAATCTGCATCCAAAATAGGAATTGATGTTAAGAGAATCAAAGTAACAAATCATTCTGCGAGAGCCACGGCAGTATCAAACTTGGCAAAAAATGGTGTTCAGGAACAACAAATCATTAAGATTACGGGGCACAGCAATTCCCAGTCCATAAAGCCCTCCTTCAGATGGATATGGATCATCACCGAAATATAATTCACGCTATGAGAGGTGAACATTCTTTGGGAAACAGTCAAAGCCTCGGTCAAAGCCATAGGCAAAAGGAATTCACATAAGTTAAACAAAGCCAAGAATCAACAATGCATCCGAATAATGTTTATGACAATTGTGTGTTTAATATTTCCAATAATTATAAGAGTTAAAGTAATATCTATTTATTAAATAAAATTACGTTTAAAAAAAATTAATCTACTTGTTTATGTTGTTTTGTTATTATATTATAAAAAAACTTTAGTTATTAATTTACGTTCATTTACTTTCCCCGCGTTCTAGTAAAATAAGGTGAAAATAAAATGTCTCTTGATTATACTAAAAACTTTTGTTATTAATTTACGTTTATTTACTGTCATTGCTGTCAAACCAGGGTAATTTCCACTTATTAATCACATAGGTAGGTGCTCATGGGTAAGAGTGATTTCCAAAAAAATTGATGGTTGTCATAGCAACAACGACAAAATAAACGTGTCCGATTGGCTAATAATGGTTGGTATAAAATTTTCAGCTATAATATCCCAAGGACGTTGATAATACGAAATAATTTTATCACAGTTTCCGAAAGCACTTGCTTGGTAATATCCCGACGCCGTAGGCGGAGGGTTATTACCTAAGCAACGTGCTTGAGGAAGTTGTGATAAAATTATGAGCTATTTATCAACGTTCGAGGGGTATTCGCATAGAAAATTTTTTGCAATTTATTTTATTTATTTTTTCAAAACTATTTATTAAAAACAAAATTATTAAAAGAGCAATTTGTAAAATTAAATGTAGATTATGTATTATGTATTATTTGGTGTGTTTTCCTCTATTATTATATTCATTAAATCATTATTTGCAATTCCAAATCGACATTGTCAAGAAATAAATTTTAAATTATTGAACTGTCAAACTGGATGACATAAGTGAAAAGATCCCTAAGGGATTTTTTCAGTGTAATTCTGTTGTGATTGGTTGTTTCAGTACACGTGATTAGAAATGTACGAATTTAATAGGACTGCTATCTGAGCTAAAAATTTTCATTGTAAGAGAAATCTAAATGTGGAAGTAGTAGTGGAAGAATTCTTAGGCAGAGGTTTTTACTTGCCTTTATATGTTTCTTTCTAAATAACTTATCAAATGACTCTTTAAAACTAGGTATTTCGAATATTTTTGAAATAGATGATGTAGGTGAAATTGAGCAATAGTTTATTAACTTAGATATGTGCCCACCTTTAGATAATTATTTTACTATTGCAACTTTGAGAGTGGATAGGAACTTGCTGGTGTTTACGACATAAATAATGAGCCCTATAACATAATCTATAGAGAATTTAAATTTCAACTTTTAGGCCATCTTGTCAGGATGATTTTTTATTTTTTAGATTTATAATTATATCTCGAATTTAACTTGAATCTGTTGCCCCTAAAACTACTGAACCCGCAATTCTATTGGTTTAAATATATTCGATTTCGGAATTGGTCAATAGGTTTTTGATGCAAGATTTATTCCCATGTTAGGAAGATATCCAACATTGTGATTTGCAACAGCAAATTTGTCATTTATCTCTTCCCCATTATCTAAAATTAATTTACCAATATCCGGATCATCCTTTTTACTTGTGACTATTTTTAAAATAGTCGTGTATAGTTTTTTAATGAGTAAATTTAGTTTATTTCTGTGACTTATATAAACTTGTTTTTAGTTCAAAAGATTTTTATGAGATTTCTGAAATAGTTGGTCTATTTCTTTTATTGAAGCTACTAGCCTATTCGTTATCCATGTTTTTTAGGAAAATTTGATATGCTTAAATATAATATAATAAATATTCTATTTAAGTAAATTATATTTTATCTTCGACATAACAACGAAGTATTTATGGTACGTATGTTCTTCAATACAGCTGGCAGGTATTTAGGAGCTTAATCCGGCTCTGGAAATGGTGCCTATATTGACCCATTTTTTAATCAGCTCGTTGAAGACTTCCTCCTGAATATCTGACACCTGAATCTCGACATGTTGGTACAAACAACCACTTCTACAAAGCACTCCACGTCACACTTCCGTCCCCATTTACACCTTCCCTTGCGTTTGGGTGTTTAAAAAGACTTTTTACTTCGTATAGGCGTTTGTTTTAAGTGTGAAAATGTCCTTTTAATTTTTGAACTCAATACCGCTCTTAAAACTATTCATGTTATATGCGGTGTTGAAAATGAATGGGAGTTTTTGTTCTAAGCTCTATTGTATGCACATTTGTCAATCAAATTCAGTTTTTGTTATCAATGCATGATTTGCACCATGAACATAAAAGAGGTAAACGTGGAAACGCTGCTTCTTTGTCCATTCTGTAAAATTTATATTAATTAATGAAGAGTACTTAGTTCATAATATAATGAACAAAAAAAAAAAGGTACATTTATTTTAATAATATCATACAGATTCATGTTGAACTAGTTTTCACTGATATCATAATACTGAACACTAACAGACACGCCTTTCACCAACCAAGTTATCATCATCTGGAGATGATTAAACTAATTTAATCATATCCAGATGATGCTGACTTAGTTGCCAAAATAAGTGTCAAGATTAGTATTAGAATTTAGTGTCCGGTGTATTGATGTTTGTTTTAAATTTATAGGCACACCAAAGGTTCCAATTCGTTTGCATATAAGCAAATTTTACAGTCAACTAGTAATGAGATAATTTGCGACTGACTCGCTATGTATAAATTTGCAGTGTATTGTATTACGTTTAATTTTTTTACAGCTGTGTCTAACTAAATTTACTATTTCTAGTGCAGCGCAATCTTGTGTGCAAAAAAATCAGTACTTGGTAGCCCGATTCAATTTCTTGCCATTCGCAAACAGTGGGATTCGAATTATGTACTAGTAACACGAGAGATTTTCCAAATATAAATTTGTTGTCTTGTTTGTTGGAGAGCAGAATACAAACTTTCTTTGCTAGGTGGTAATTGATCGCCATGTTGTTGCATACAAGTCAGAACTAACGAATTAATAATACAGTCACACATTTTTTTTTCTGATCTGGGGATTAACCTTTCATATCCTATAGTATTTTGAACCGTTGAATTCAATTCAGCAATCAAATTTGAGCCAGCACGTCTCAGTTTTGCTGAAAATCCAAAAAAACGTGAAAATAAGCGCTACAAGCGTAAGATCTCTGTCTCTAATCAAACAAAATATAAACTATCAACCCCAAATCCCCATAACCCAGAACCCTTAAACCTCAGAAAGGTCTAAGGCCTGTCTATGGTACAACGAGCTCCCAACCGTGAACCTCAAACCCTGACAACCCAGAAACCCCAAACCGCAGATACGCCTAAGGCGTGTTTATGATACAACTAATAGAGCGGGAGCTAGGTGGCTTTTTCGGCAGCTCATCGTTTTATGAACTTTGAGATATTTTTATGGTTTAATGGATGATAACGATTCATAAAATCGACTTCTGGCGGGGCACCTCCTGTCAGGAGCGTCACGAACACTGTTTAAAGATTAGTGAAATCATGTCATCGTTACAAGGCTCATTTTTTTGTATGTACACATTTTATGTTGAGAATGAATAAAATAAGATCGCCAGAAAGTGTGGGCCGTCAGGAGGCGCAGCCAGAAAGGTAATAATGATACAATACATCTGAGGCAGGGTACGGAGTCAAGTTAGTCGAAAGTGTTAAATTCCTGTATTTAAGAGCCTATGGTACTTTTGTTGACACTAAGAACTTTACGGGGAGGCTATTCTATTGTTGAAGGAGCTTATATTTACGTTTTAAAAAGGAGCCAGAAACTTGTAACGATGAATTTAGAGTTCTGAAATGAAATATGCGAAAAAAAATCCAATTTTCTTCAAAAATCCTAAACATTTTCTTTCTGGCTAGCCTTACTGACGGGAGTTTCTTTCTTGGAATTTTTTTCTGTGTTCAAAACATTTAAATAAACATGCTCAACCTTAAAAAGTTTGTAACGATGATGTTATATAACTCCGTTTTTTTACCTCTTTGACCTTTCTGGTTGCGCCCCTGATGGCCCACACTTTCTGGCAATCTTATTTTATTCATTCTAAACATAAAATGTGTACACACAAAAAAAATTGGCTTTGTAACGATGATATAATTTTACTGATTTTTATATCTTGAACCATGGCCAATTCGACGGACTGACATATGCCAGAAGTCTATTTTGTCGATATTTAAGTTCTATAGAATTAATCAGCGCATAGAAAATGCTTGTAACGATGAGTGTCCGAAAAAGCCATTTAGCTCCCGCACCATAACTCCCAACCATGAACCTCAAGCCCCACAACCCAGAATCCCTAAGCCACAGACAGGCACATACAGGACACATAAGTTTTGAATTTACAAATCTACGAGTTTAAGGATTGGTAGGGATGTTTCATCATCTGTAGGAGAGAAATGGTTTGACGCAGAGTGAGGTTATGTTGGTCCCACTGGAAGAGGGACCTAAATGGTTTCTTGAGTGAAGACTGAAATGGGGCCCGAGAAGGGAGCCGCGGCCTATGGGGGCCACGTCGGAGCCCTATAAGGGCTCCATATTGGGAGTGGATCACCCGTCTCAAGTCACCCATTACCTGCTCATCATGTACGTTAGTATTTTGGACAACAACGATCCGACAAAAAAACAGGCCTTAGGTCATCTGCGGTTTAGGGGCTCTGGGTTGTGAGGTTTGTTCGTTGTACCATAAACAGGCCTTAGGCCTATCTGAGATTTAGAGGATTCGGAGTTAAGAGGATTTGGGGTTGATAGTTTATATTTTGTTTGATTAGAGACAGATCTTGGGTTTGTAACGCTTATATTCACGGTTTTTTCCATTTTCTGCAAAACTGAGACGTACTGACTCAATCTGATGGCACATATGGCTTCAGCTGGTCAAAATAGGGTATGAAAGTCTGATCCCCAGATCAGAAAAAAAAAATCTTGTGGCTGTGAATTGAAGTAGCGTATAATTTAAAAATTAATTTCTTCAAATTAGTTGCCTGCCACCTAGAGATATTAGTGAATTAAGGGTGAATTAATTAATAACTTGCTAAAATATTTTCAAAAATGTTAGTTTACCTATAAAATTAAATATAACATTTAAGGGGCCTTTAAATATATACTAAATTTACTCTTTTTAAGGAATCCACGCGTCGGATATGATTGCATTGTGATATTTTGTTAGCAATAAGGTTTTTAAATATTTTCTTTTTCCACTATTTCGACATCGACATAGACATCGACTATTTCGACATCCTGAAAATTAGTAATAACATCAGCATATAGAATATATTTTTTAGCTTTGCTCTGACGCAGCTTCCTTATTTGGGTAATTATTTTCGGGTACACGATCAGCTTTTCTAAGAATGTTAGCGGTATTTCCTGTCAAGCATTGCCTGTGACATTTTACGAAATATGCATAAGCATCTCCTTCGGAAACAAATATTGACAACTTTATCTTCAATTCTTGATTGTCTCCCAAATGGACTACATCCCGTAATTTTATTCCACTTTTATCAATTGCGATCTTACATAAGAGACATTTTTTTTACAATATTACGGCTCTATTTGGTCACAAATAAAAAAAAACGTGTCGATACAAGTCGTCCATTAGTTCAAGGACAGAAAAAACTTCCACAGGTTCCATCAATTGCATTGCACATTTAGATTTAATTAAATAGCCTAACGCCTTATGCTATAGATCAATGTGCCCAGGAATGCCTAAATAGAGGCACTCAAAGGGCAAAAATCTATATATTTTCAGATAGCCAGGCAGCATTAAAGGCTCTCCTTCACCTTCGACTTAAAAATTGCCTAGGAATGCAGACAATCCCTGAAGCAACTGGCAAAAAACAACAAGGTTATCTTGATGTGGGTGCCAGGGCATTTGGGAATAGAAGGAAACGAATTGGCTGATAGGCTGAAGCCTCATTTTTTGGACCCGAACCGTTCTGTGGCTTATCTAAGGGACACATAACGGAGGAGGTCCTAAAATGGGAAAAGGAACAAAAGAAGTCCTACTGGAGGAATACTCCAGGCCAAAGACAAGCGAAAAAGTTTATAACCTATTCAACAAAGAATGCCACAAGGCTTCTCGAACTTAAAAAGAGAACTGAGACTGCGGAACATATACCTTGTGAATGCAAGGTACTAATTAAAGTACCTAGAACAGGCGGAATTAACGCCGGAAGACATAGGGAAATTATTTCTGAGGAAAATCACAAGCTTTGCAAAAAGTCTTGGAATCCTGGGCAACAACTCTTGTGAATTACCCTGAAGGGTAACTCACAAGAGACCTTTTAGGTCCAAGTGAAGAAAGGCCAACTCAGGGCAAATAAATAATCTACAATCTACAACGTCTAACGTAAACGGAGGTGCTGCCACTTCAATCACATCTTTCAAATTATATGTATTAATTACTTTAAGACTATTGCAAGTTTACACATGATCATATCTAATTGACACTTAAAGTGTGGGCAAGTGTCTAAGGTATATTTTGGTGAAATTTTTATATTTAGAGTTATTTACAAAAACTTAATAAGAGTGTTATGGTAATTTCATGTATTTTAAAATTTCGCGGTAAATAAAACATTTTCAATGTGCATTGTAACAAATTGATTTATTTCTCTTTGAAGTATGATTACTTGTGCAAATGACCTTGCTAGCTTAAAGAGTTACCCAGTTGCAGAGGTTCGAATATTTAACTCCTCAAAGCGGAGCAGGGATGAACGAGGCATATCTAGGGTATGTGGATATCTATCTTTGGAATAGACAAATTAAGAAAATAGCTAATGCTGTTCACTAAAAGGGAAATATTGGGCGATTTTCAGCTCCCTTCTCTCATGCGCACGAAAAAAGTTTTTTCCCATGCCCAGGGCTAGCCCATCTGTTTGCCAAGAAGCCTGATTCAGTCAGAGCTGCAAGACAGGGCCACGACACACTTTAACAACTATTATTGGGCTCAGCCACTAGACCCAATAAAGGTGCCCTCGACTTTCTACCGTATAGTGGCTGCTCATGCTCGATAAAGAACGCGGATGGCAGGTCTGATAACAGGAACTGCCCTCGCACCTGAATACAATGAGGTTGAAAAATGATCATACCATCACTGATATTGCAATTGCGCACCACTAAGAGCGTCAAGGTATAGGTATCTCGGAAGGCAGTTTCTAGTCACGCAGTAATTTTAATTTATTCAGAATTTGTTTGAGACACCCAGTACATCATTAAATAAATAATTATTACAAGATTTAATAAGTGAAATTAACTTGAAACAAAGTTGCATTGGGGAACAAAGGAACTGTAGAGTCAGCAAGAAGCTGGCACGTTCACCTCATGCGACTTTATAATAATGATGAAATGCTGATTTGGCAAAGGTAGCAACTGGGACAAATTTGAGTTTAAAAATTTAGTTGGGTTTTTGGTTGTGGGGCAGCGAGTTGCCCTTCTAGGGGAGGGTAACATTAATGCCAGTACAAATTGTTTGGTTTTATCTTGTTCTGTTTTTTATTGTTTGTGTTAATGAACCAGTACTTTGTTTCCTACCACAATGTTTTATTTGGAAAGTATTCATTTAATTCATTAAATTCAAACCCCCTTGCAAGCAAGCGAGTATTTTAAAGGACCCGAGGTCATGACACTACTGCCGGGGGAACTACGGGATATACCCTGGAATGGACTGCTCCTCCGCATGGAGAGCACTGGTCATTTCTAGGAAATCCGAAATGTTGCGAATGTACAATGGGCCGATAGGCATGAGTACTGGTGATCTTCGGAGCTGCTCGCGTATCTAATGATAATAAAATAGCGTTTCTGAGAGCTAACAATTGCATTTTTTTTTCTCTCGACCTATTTGCCAATAACCAGATTTAACGGCAGACTTGAGGTAAGCAAGATTTGAGTAATATCTTAGGTGAAAATTCTACAATTATTGCCTTTCTGTCTTTCTTACACACACACACACACACACACATAATTTGCAAATCACAATGTTTAAACATTTTTGTCATAAATCAGATGACAGATTAAAATATTTACTTGTATTTCAAATTTAGCCTATGTACCTTACATTTTGAAATTGTTATATCTTTCAGATGAAATTAAATTATTATAATATAAAGCGCAGCATTACATTTTGGAAACAGTTTATATTCTTAAATAATTTTGTGCACTGAGAAAATTGAAATTAACAATGAACTAAATATGTCCTTGTTGCGGAAAATTAGAAATGAAATCGTAAAAAACATTTTACTTTCTTGAAACCCACTTTATTTAATAAAAATTTCAATTATATCAGGCGCATTCACTAACTAATATTCTCGTTCGTTAATCACAGCAGTCAACTTAGTTTCCTGTCTATTAAAACTTTTAATAAATATAAATCACTAGAAAAATAAACTTGATGGCTTTTGTAGAACTGTGACATAACTGTGTTCTGGCTGACTTTTTACAACTTAATTCATCTATCATATTTTAAAGTTAAGCTTTTATTACAGTTTAAATTTGATTGCTTTCAATTTATCATCTTTAAGTTATAATTGAAATGCCCTTGTAAAATGCTTTACCACTCTTGAACTTTTAAAATATCCGCAACATGATTTATGATGGGAAGCTACCAAGTTTTTTAATCACTAGGGCACCAGTTGACGCCAACTTTAGATTTAGGACATTTTTTATTGTTTCTAGATAGCACTCGCAAAATTACCTCATAGAATAATTATATGCTACGCTGGCCCTAAATGGGGTAAATTAATAAAAATTAAGGCTGACCTTTGGTTCTCTGCAGGATACTTATAATGTAATAGACGTGTCAACTATTTTAGGTCAAGGATGATCAATAAATACAGATTTAAGAGGATCTAGGAACATAAAGGAACAAGAATACTGTATGTGTATATATTGCATATACAGACTTTATAAATACTGCATTATATTTTGATTACTTGATTACATGTAATAGTACTTCTTGTCATTAGTATGCGCAAGTTTAAAGAAAGGAGAGAGGATTCACCAGACCTCTCCATATTGCCCCATGTGCCTCATTATGCTTCTGAAATCAGATTTATTTCATATAATAAGTAAGTAAGTAGTTAAGTAAGTTTTATTCCGTTTCATTAGATATACAAATGTATAAAAGAGGTCAGTTAAACAAACTTAGCTCATAACTAATAGAATATAGACGTAAAAACATACAATTTCAGCACAACCAAAGAATTACACAAATAAGTATATGAAATGCACAAAATATGTAAGTAAAAAACATTACATTAAAATTTAAATTTAAAAATTCTTGAATAGAGTAAGGCTCAATATCACATATGTACCAGAAAGATTGCTTCTTGAAAAAGTTGAGATGAAAATTATCTTTGAGACCTGTAGGGAGTATATCAAAAAAATGTATTGCTGCGTAATAGGGTGCTTGGGAAATGTACAATTTTCTTTAATTCTGGTTTCATAATAATGACTGAATTGGGATGGTTTAAAGTCGATTTTGGTTTATAGATACATTAAACAAGAATTAATTTAAATGCCTGGAATTGAAAGCATGGCATTTTCTTTGAAACACCCCCTGCATGAAGGACCCAATAAACTTTTTCTTGAAAATTATTCGTATAGCTCTTTTTTGTACTATATGAATTTTGTATACATCAATAATAGTAGAATAAAAGTTAATAACAGTAGAATAAAAGTTAATATACTGTTTTGAGAGTATCTGCATTAAATGTACGTGCTAGGGTTCTAAGAGCATAGCAGCTGTTATTTAATTTTCTTAATAGTACGTCGGATGGCTGGCTCTATCGTTCACTAACCCAATACCGAGGTATAACCAAATAAAACCTATTTCATTTTATTCAGCAGGTTTTTTTTACATAGGAAATCACTTTTGACGACACTTTTCATTGGTCGAGACTGAAGTTACAAAAAAAAAACAAAAAAAATTTAAAATAACAAAATTCAAATTCAACCACGGATAACTTTCAAACGAAAAAAGATAAAATTATGTTTTTTTTTTTTAGTTTTATAGTACAAACAATTCTCTATAATTTGGTAATAATTTATTACAAAAATAATAACTGATTGATATTAATTCAGATCGTACACAAATTATCAATTTTTTTGAAAGTTCTAACTCGTTGTAACTCGCTTATGTATTGAGCTATTCGAATTCTTTTTTCACCAAAAACTGCTAAATTTCATAGACTTCATTTTGTCTCAATTAATGCTGGGTCTAGCTCTGTAAATAAAAGCGGTACAGCCTTTTAAACACAACGAAGCGCGCATAGCGACGGAGTCGTGAGGCTTCCCCTCGTTCCCGGTACATCCCGCGTTTGCCATAAATCGTGCAAGGCTACAATCAGCGGCTGTAACAAAAGCTTTAGAATAATCTTCCTTTATTGTAAGATGATAAAATTAACAAATCAAATTGAATAATATGATATTAGTTGTAATAATCCACTATATTGGTGTCGTACAACGCGGGTGGTGCATTAATAAATGGAAAATAATAGTTATCAGACAGAGAAAACTGATTTTCAGATATATCATTGTTAAACTCATGCCAGCTAGTAAAGTTTTTACTTTCCTTCATACATTTTAATATTTTCCATAAAGTGTTCAATGTAAGGTAACCATATAATCAAAACAATTATTTGCCACGTTTTCACTAACTTGTAGAGACTCTGAACGAGTTGGATTTTTGTACCTAACTATATTTTTGTTTTCATGTAAACTGGAAGGGTTAAAATCGGTTAAAATTGGATAGACGATCCAAATATGCTTGTGTAAATAAGCCCTTCTTTTTTTTTAAATAATACTATTCCAAGTGGGATTTTTACCATCTAGCCTGTCTTCGTTTTGATCAAAATTCTCGATGCGGCGAATGTAATTGGTTTCTCCAGAACTCCAGGTGGTGTAAAAATGTCGTCACTAGTTTTTGCTAACACATGACTAGCTAAAAATGTTAAAAATGTCCGTATTTCATCGTAGGAATAACCATAGCCAAAAGAATAAAGCATATTATTAAGTTTTTTCTTCTGACGGAACAATACACATGTAGTGATATATAAAGGATTAAAAAATTTGCCTAAGCTGGTTGCTTTCTTTCATAATTATTAATATAAATTGCATTACTATAGAAATAACGTTTAAATCAAATTTGTCTGTCCTGACATATTTAGTATCCACGACATAAATGTTTATAACAAATCTAAAACTTATTTACATTTATGTTCATTCAGTCGTGTTTTTTTTGTAGTTTTAAAATATCCAGCTATAGCTTCACTTAAGATACCGGCAGCTTTATCAAAAATTGTCAATTCATTCTCATCAACCAAGTTTTCTTCGCCTGATTCGCTTGTGACTGACAACAAAAACCTTTTTAGCTTTATTATCACTTGAATGAACTGTTGTATTTTCTTTGTGTTCGCAAAACACTTTGTTTAAATGCTTTTCGAATATCTTTCTTATCAGGCCCGACGAGAGGGGGGGTGGTAAAGGGGTGATTCTTCCCGTCCTGGGCTCGTTTGAAGGGCCCGGTTTCCAAGTGAAAATTTGTAGTATAAACTCCTCGAATTTAATAAAGTTAAATCTAAATTTTATTATAAAATTACCGAATGGGGGCTCATATTTTCCTCCCCGGATCCGTATTTCCTTTCCATGGCCCTGTTTCTTATATTTCCGCTGCTATAATAATCTAATTTTTCTTCCGTCATTTCTTCAAATATATCATTGAGGCGTGTTTTTAGAAATGTTAAGAGTTAAGAATTCTTTTTTTGCAAAACAGCAAGATAAACCTCCCTAAATTAAATGTTTAGTTTGTACACATTTAATTTTTTCTTGCTAATATATTTTGCATAACAAATTTTATGATAAATTTCCATCACCCACAAATAAATCCGAATAAATGTAACCAGCCTTGTATTTCTGAATAACAATGCGACACTGCAGCTTTAATATACATTTTTTTCTAGTTTCCGCAACCGTTCCTGTACAAATTGCTACTTAAAAATGTTCTTAATTTATTCTGATTTTTTCTGGATTTTCCACAAATCAGACAATGCCATTTTATTTTAAACTGATTTTTTTTTCATCTTTATTAAACTACATGAAGGCTCACTTGCATTTTTTATCGCGTTACTAATATCAGAGACAATATGTATTGTCTCTGCTAATATTAGTTTTATTACAAAAAGATGTCCCATAAGAATAATGAAATAATGAAGGGTGTGCAAATAAGTGCCACCACTTTATTTTATAAAAATTTTAATGAAATAGCATCTTTTCTTTCATTTGCACAATTTATAATAGACCTGAGAGCAGTAACAGTTGGTTTTTTACAATTAGATTTTCGCTGCTTTCAGCAGTTTCGTAAAACAAACATGTAGTTTTTCTCCATTGATAAAAAAAAATCTACAATATACATAAACTGTAATAGCCTACATGTAAGTAAAATAGTATAATTAGTATATACTTATTAATACTTATCCAGACAATAATGAGGCCAGCAGCCGACACGTTTCTTGATGAGCCGAGAGAGTAGCGGGGGCGAGAGAGGAAGCCTCGCGTATTCGAGGCCGTAGTGTGCTTCGTTGTGTTTAAAGCGCTTTTAGGTAAAAAATTAGACCTAGCATTAAGCAAGACAAAATGAAGCCTATTAAATTTGGCAGTTTTTGGTGAAAGAAAAAAATATATAGCTCATCGTATAAGCGAGTTATGGTGAGTTAAGAATTAGAAAAATGTTGCTGATTTGTGTTTCCTTTTGAATTTTGCCAGTTTGTTTATGTTATTTTTTTTACAATTGCAATAAATTGTACTTCAAATTAAAAAGCAAGGTTTATTTGTCAAAACCAAACAACAATTTTATTTTTATCTGTTTTAGTTCTAAAGTTATATTTAATTGAAAATTAAATTTCTAAATTTCTTTTTTTTTTTTTTTAGTTTTATCCTTATATCTTCGGTCTCGACCAATGGAGAGTGTCGTCAATTTTGATTTCCTATGTAATAAGTGCTTTAATAATGCTTTAATAAGTAGTGAAGATCCCATCTGGTTATACTTCAGTTTTGGGTGTTTTTTATTTTTAAAGGTGGAAACCACCCTTAAATACTGAAAAATTAATAACTCTAATTTTATGAATGAATTAATGAAAGTCTATATAATTATGATTTTGAAGCCACTAAATATGACTGAGAAGTCAAAACTTATGAGACGAAAATATTAAGAGTTGAAATCACTCATAAATACCGAAAAATTAATAATTCTTCTAATTTTATGAATAGAATCACGAAAATCCATGTACTTACTTATGTTTTTGAGGTCGCTGAATATGACTGTGAGGTCAAAACTTATGAGACTGTTTGAAGTGGGAATGGGATCTTATTAATAAAAAAGTCGAGAGATTCAATAGTTGATTTGTGAGCTTTAAAGATGTTGACTTAGATTCATTTAAAATTAATTAATTAGCAGAAAACCAATCTTTTAAGTTTTCCCATGTCTGAATAGTAGTTTGCTAGGATTCTGCATAATTTAAAATGTTTATTTTTATTTCATTACTTACGTCATTTACTATGTCATTTAAAAATATTATAAAAAGAAGGGGACCCAAGAAGCTTCCTTGCGGTACACCATAATTGAAGCTTAGCACATTCGATTCGCATTAATTCATGCCTGTATATATACCTTTTCAAGTAAAGAACAAACCAGTTTAAGCTAGCTCCTCGAATTCCTATTATTTCCAATTTATTTAGAAAACAAGTATGGTTTAGAGTGTCGAATGCCTTTGATAAATCAAGAAATAGACCACAAACGGACTCTTGACCATTCAAAGCATTCAACACACCATCGAAAAAATTAACAAAAACTGTAGTTGTTGATTTAAAAATTGTGAAAGAACTTAAATCTTTTTAGAAAGGCAAGAAGTCTGTTATACATAAGAGTTTCTAATGTTTCTGAGAATACCGACAGCATACTTACTGGTGGATAATTTACCAGTTGATCTTGGTCTCCTCTTCGAAACAAGAGGATTACTACAGCTAGTTTTAATGAATCAGGAAAAATCCCTTGAGAGAAAGATGCATTGTAGATGTCTGCAAGTGGGGCAGCTAGTACATTTATGCATTGTTTCAGTAATTTTAATGATACCATCAAAACCCTTTGAAGTTTGAGGTTTGAATGTGTTTATTACATTGCACATTTCCTCGGCAGAAGTAGAGTATACGAACATAGATTCCTGATTTACGTTAATCAGTTCATTAAAATTGTTTGATGATACAGGTTCATATTTTTTATTAGATTGGGAACATCTTCAGCAAAGAATGTATTGAACTTAGTGGCCTGATCCGTATAATCCTTGTTTAAAGGTAATTTGTTGGGTTTGCGGTCACCTACAGTTGAATTAACTAAATTCCAAGTACACTTCAATTTGTTAGATGCTTTATCAATCATTCTGGTATTGATTTTTAGCCTTTTAAATTTTAATTTATATAATTAATTTGTTAAATTAAATTAATTTTTAATTTTATTACTGTACTTGGTTTTTTGATATAGTATGTGACAAGTGTACCAAAAGTGACGTTCTGACAGCACATACCGGATCATTAAGTAAAGTTTCTTCTCTCGGGGCTTAGGGAAAGAATAAAAAAGGACGGAGGACAGAACAATATGGCATCATTTCGTGAATCAAGCCAAAACCCACTAATGGTTGTTATGTCAATTCTGAAAAAGAGGAAATTCCGATATCTTCTGCAATTGGGCAAGTGTCGAAGAATTGATCAATTTCGGATATATGGCATTACCATCGATGCATATTAACCCTGCATATGCTATTATATAAAACTTACATTAAGTAAATCGCGAATTCGACATTGCACTTTTGTTTCAGAAAATGCTGTAAACTACGATTTATTATTTGCAAAGTATGTATTGATGTGAGTGCTCCTGATCCAACAATATGGGTATGAAAAAATGTTGATGATGAACTGTACCTATTAATGACTGATATTAATCCTGCTTTAGGTACATCGTTAAATATGGACCACTGTTCCCGGAATATTACTGTCGCTACTGGACCATGTCGTAATATGAAGTTCATACGTCAATGTTACGAACTCAGTTGTATTATACTTTACAAAACCTGCAGAAAAATATAGAAGAAATTATGACAGGAAAGAAAAAGATTAATGTGAACTTTTTTCCCGTCTGTTATTCATAGTTTTAATATCTTTCTTATAGAATATACCATATACCGTGACTGTAAGTTGAGTGGTGGAATACAAAATTCCTCCAGAACGTTACTATAAATAAGCCATTAAAAAAAGCAGATATATCACAACATAGTGCAGTAACTAGAGGTTTTAACTTCATTTTTGGCAACTTAATAGTAAATGTAATAAAGAAAAGTTTATATATTATGCGGAGGCTTGCTAATTTATAGGAGGTGATGGTCTTTAAGTTATAATGACTTGAAAATTGCGATTTTTGCTTAAAAGAGGTATTTCACAATGATTTTCGTCAAGTAACTCGAGAAGTATTACATTGAGCGAAAACATGCTAGAGACAAATAAGAAAGCTATTAAATGGAAGATGAATTTCGTTTGTTTTTTCTAATTTCTGTTGAATTAATGGTTTCGAAAATCTGGAAGTATAAAGATGGCGTCTGAAAGTTTATGTAACGAGAAACTATGGCACTCACGTCAAAATCGTTTATGTATTGTTTTCTTTGTTACACTTATTATTGTCAATGATTGAATAATTGTACGTACTTTCATCCAGTAATTGGTCTCTGACTGTTGGATGATGTACCTAAATAAATAAATAAAAAATGCTAACGACCAATATGAAAGATTATTAATTTGGCATTCAAATGATTTTGACTATTTCCATAGCATAATAAACAAAGAAGTTATGAAAGAAAGAATGTGTTTCTACCATAGACTTAGGAACAAACAAATAGACCCCAAGATCCCATATACGTTTACTTAAATACCTGTCTCCAAAGTTTCCGCATGCCTCATTAGCTCTGTCGCCTTCATATACACTATAGACCATATCTTCTGTCTCTCATTGGGATTACCTTCAGCTGGAATGTGCTCCGACTTACGCGCTGATGTATGCGCCAATAGGAGTCGGCGTTTGTCAAGTTTGGGTGTGGTTTGGGCGTCTGATCGCAGGCCTGCCTAGTCGCTGTTAAAAGTTTAAAGTACAAACAACAAATATTTACTTTAGCTCTGGCGTGTTTGCTTTGAATTTAGTTAATATATATTGTTATAACATTTTAAGATGGTTAAGTGTTGTGTTTGCGGTGCAACGCCCAAAAATAGTTATAACTTGTCATTCCATAAGTAAGTATTCGAGTTATATGGCATGTGTAAACATAACCTATAATTTCAGCGTGTTTAAAAAAAGGAATATAATTTTATCGAGGCTTTTGTTTTTGACCTGTTATTGCAGGCGCAATTAGTACTATGGTTATTGAGGCCTTTGGAGGAATTGCATGATACTGTCCATAATTGTTACTAAATTTTATTTAAGCTTCTTTATTAAATTATAGGTTCCCCACGAATGCTGTGAAACGTATCGAGTGAATGCATGCCTGTTTCCTCACAGAACGTGATTTTAAGCCCTTCTACATGGTTTGTTCAAGACATTTTCTTGACAGCGATTATGACAGCACTCTATGGCCGAGAAAAGTGTTACTTAAAACTTCTGTGCCAAAAGTAAAGTATCCTTACATACGAGCAGCATCAGTTATATCTGATCAGGAGGCTGGACCATCAACACAACCCCAAATTTTGATACAACCAACTCCACAGGAAAAAGCTGGTAATTTTTATATTAAGTACAATTTATTATTACAAAGTATACTTTTACAGCCAGTTTTTCAATGTCGAGTTAGATAACCCTAGCTCACAAGTTAACTCGAGTATAAGTTCGAGTTAAAGTTACAACTGTTTTTCATTAGAACTTTTCATTCAAGTTAGTTAACTCAAGACGTGTGTAGTATTCTATTATGTTGGTATGACGAGTATGAATTTTACTTATATTTTCGGGATTTTGGACGAGAATTCTTGATCTCTTCTATAATAGGTCTGTAAGTAGTATTAAATGTTAAATTAACCTAACTTTTTAATATATTATTGGTATTGTATTTTATACAGTTATTAAAATAGGTAAGCCCGCAATAATTTTTTGGTTTTAATCTGCTATTGTGTGAACATGTAGACAGAAAAAATTGCTTTCGATTTCTAAATAATTCAGCATCGTCTCCACCAGGTGACTGAATTCCTTTATATGACTACAGCCAATAGCTCCAATGACTCGGAAATCGTGCAATATTAAAAAAATTTTGCTTGCATTGCAGTAGGTACTGTTTGAGACATTTTTATATAATTGGGCCTTAAATTAGCTATTGCTTACACACTGTATGCATTTACTTGCTGTGGATTTATGCGCCCACAAAAATCTACGGTGGCACTAAGAAAAGAATCGGTAGCATAATATCGTAAACCTAATAACAACTAGTTTTCTGACGAAAGGCAGACATTTCTGGAAAACACACATTATGTGTTCGTAGGATACGAAATAATATCTTGCACTTTTAATAAATTTTCTACAGTAGGATACAAATGAAAACACAAAAAAATCATGTCAATTCCATTTTTCGAAGTGACTTGGGTCTTCTAGTTTCTACATCACTGCTATAAGCATTTACATCATAATCCATCATGTGTTATTTGAAAAATATCAATTTATTTACACTATATAACAATTTTAGATTCATTTTAAACCGAAATTTGTAGTTAACTCATACTTCACCCTAGAGTTATCTTAATCTCGATGTAACTCAAGGTTTCAGGTTAACTCGCATTTGAAATACGCAATTTTTCTCTTAATCCAGAGTTAACTCCGTTACAAGAGTTAACTCGACATTGAAAAACTGGCTGTCATAGTTTTTTTTTCTTGACTAAAGATATTGATGAAACCAGTAAAGCAGCGGCTTGAAAATTTTTAATTATTTGTAATCCGTAATTCCCACAATACTTTTTCACAACAAAAGAAGTATTGCATAAATCATAAAAAATAAGTTCCCATCTGGTAGTGTAGATCAGTACTTTCACTTCATTTTTTATAATGCAATCCGCTTTTATTCCACATTGTGATTGGTACATGAGTACATTTTGAATTCAAGAAAATATCGTATTATATTGTATTATAAAAAATACTTTAAATATTTTATCGTGTATTTCTCATGGCATGATGACATGTATCGTGTTTAAATGTAGCTTTATGCATTTGGTCTTTTTAGTTGATTATGCTGCTACCGATGAAGTTGTGCGTGAGGAGAGTTTGCAACAGGAACTTGTGCGCCATAAGGAGCGTCCCTCTTTTGATGCCAGGTTTATTGGAGAGTTGCAGACAACTGATTTTAATACACCAAGGAAGGCAAAGCGGAATTTAGAAATGATAAAAGACACTGTCAGTAGTCAAAGAAAAAAAATTAAGCTTCTTTTTAAACAGAAGAAAAGACTGGAAGGTCGCATAAACTCTTTGGAGGAACTATTGGAAACATTACGTGATGATAAGCTCCTGAACGAAGACATCAGTAATAATATAATGGTACGGGATTAACTTTTTATTGCATTTACGTTGTTTTTTGTTGTTTTTTTTCTCAGATTCCTGCATTATCATTTATGTTTGCCTGTTTTAATAAAAGGTAGGAACAATTTGTGCAATGGTAATTTCCATTTAAGTAGCCCTACATACTCAACTGCAAAAAAAATTCCGCATGTTTTGCACCACATTTTACAAAACAACAGTTTTTTCTTTTAATGTTGCCATTATATCAATGCAAGTATGATTTCTTTATAGGAAGCTACACCAAGCAGTTTACAGCAGATTCTGAAGAGTCAATTAGTGGCACGAAACAGAAAATATTCAGAGGAAATTAGAGCCTTTGCACTTACGCTTCATTTTTATTCACCAAGTGCATACAATTTTCTGAGGACCCAATTTAATAATTTGCTACCACATCCAGAGACTATAAGATTGTGGTACTTAGTTGTGGATGGTTCACCCGGTTTCACAAAAGAATATTTTGAAGGAATAAAGCTAAAATGTGAAAGTGAACAGGCGAAAAATAAAAAGGTGATAGTGAACGTGGTAATGGATGAAATTAGTATAAAACAATTTGTACAATATCAAGGGGGGCAGTATCATGGTTATGTTGACCTTGGTCATGAGGTGCTTGGGGATGGAGACTATCAGGCAGAGGCAAAGCATGCGTTCGTTTTTATGGCCGTAGCAATGAATGCTCATTGGAAAGTACCACTTGGTTACTTTTTGATTGACGGTTTGAATGCTGCTGAGAGAGCAAATTTATTAACCACTTGCCTGGAATTACTTTATGAAACGGGTGCAATTTGTAATTCCATCACGTATGATGGTACCGCAGTAAACATAAGTACATGTAATGCATTAGGAAGTAATTACAATGTTGGAGTAACGGAAATAAAGAAAGGGAAAGAAAAACTGCAGACGAACATAGATGTAACATGTTTACAACCATGGTTTGAGCATAAAAACACCAAAGAAAAGGTTTATACTATCTGCCACATGGTTAAATTAATAAGAAATGCAATAGGGGATAAGAAGGTGCTGTTTACAGGCTGTGGGAAAAAAATCTGTTGGAACCACATTACACGTTTGCATGAAATCCAAAAAAAGGAGGGACTGCGGTTAGCTACAAAACTAACATCACGACACATCTTCTACCACAATGAGAAAATGAAAGTTAAATTGGCAGTACAGGTACTGAGTGCTAGTGTACATTCTGCCTTGATTTATTGTAAAAATAGCGATATGGAAGGTTTTCAGGATTGTGAAGCAACAGCAGAATTTTGTTTAAATATAAATGATGCATTCGATATTTTAAATGCAAGAAAATTGTTTGCTAAAACCACTTACAACACCGGCTTATCACGAAAAAATTACGAGTCTTATAAGGAGAAAATAGAATATCTTATTAAATATCTGAGCGTTTTAAAGGATGAAGATAACAAAAGATTTATATTAACAACAAATAGAAAAACGGGGTTTTTGGGGTTGATCATTGGTCTTACAAGTCTTCTCAATCTGTACGAAGATTTAGTCGTGACTGGATATCTGTCGTATATCTTGAGTTATAAACTTAGTCAAGACCACCTAGAAATGTTGTTTAGTGCGGTGAGAAGACGGGGTGGGTGGAACATATAAAATCCCAAGATGCTTTTGATAATCACCGCATTCAGTTAATTGAACTAGTAACAAAAATGTATTTGAAGGTTAGGCTCCACTATAGCTAGCTTAAAAAATCAAGAGCAGAAGCAATCACGGATACGACAGAAATACACCAAATTAATTTTATTTAGTCATGAATAAATAGTTAATTCTTCATTTGTATAGTATAAATGTTTGGCTTTTCTGCTACTTGAATGAGAGGACATTTTTGTTTAAGCAAACTAAATGTTTTAATGAAGGCATTTACTGAGAAAAAAAATGTTCTTGTAATTAACTCTACATTTATTTTAATAAAAGTTCAGTTTTTGTCATAGTGTTATAAATTTCTAAATTATTATTAGTCTATTTTTACATACATGTTTTAATATTTTCATTATTCCTGGTATTTAACTTAGTTGTAATAAATTTTGAAGTAATTTTTATACTGACTTGTGTAAATACTGTACACAGTATATTGGCACTCGTTAATAAATATTATTATTAGTGTTGTTATATTATGAATAATTTATGGCCATCATTCATAAAAAGAATTATATTCCTACAATAATTGTAACCTCAGTTTTAATACTCGATTATTTCAGACAGTCAAACTGTATTCAATTATACAATATTCTACTGCAGCTAAAAACATATCAGTATGTGAACACAAAAAATGTTGTATATAAACACTTCACTATAAACGTAAAATGTAAGATATTAATTTCTGTACATTTCTGAAAATGGCAAAGAGAAACTAATGATAATAACTGTTTTGTTTGTTATTCTATGTGCCATATCTGTTATTTGCTCGTTATGTTATTTATTTATATTGTCATTTTTTATTTAAGGCAACTACTATTTTATTTATTTTTTACTATATCTTGTATCCTTTTGACATGTCAAAGCATAATTTCTGTGTGTGTATATATATATATATATATATATATATATATATATATATATATATATATATATATATATATGTGACCAATAAATATCTATCTATTATCTATCTATTTATTATCTATCTATCTATCGAAGACTTTACAATGTTAATAACATTAATAGTAGATTAAGTTTACATGTATGCTAATAAGGATTATTATTTTTCTCACATTGGAATGGGTGAACCTTTCCTAGGCCTGTAAATGGAAAGAAATTGTGCGGGGTGCCCATGGGATTTCAGGGGAGGCCTATAAATTTCACAAACTCCATTAGTCTTTAATATATTAAAAATATTAAAGAATAAAAAATTATATTTCATTAAGTACATAAAGGAAAAATAAATTAACAAGGTTGCAAACACCTATTTCAAAAACTCGAGTAGATAAGACAAAAAATAAGTTGCAATTGTCCGTTATGTTTGTCATTAAATTTTTTGAAAAAGGCATCAATGCCTATTTCTTGTGCGCGTTCCTTCTCTAGTGCCAGCAGAATGAAATCTGCTATTCTTTAATGGTGGTACATGCCCAACAACGCAACTTTGGAAACCATGAAGATGTATCAAGACAACAATACCAAAATTAAGAACGGTACGAAGTTTACTGAAGCATTTAATACAACTAAAGGTCTGCGGCAAGGTTGTTGTCTATCTCCCCCTCTCTTCAAAATATATCTTGACAGGGCCTTAAAAGGATGGACAAATGCAATCAAAACAATGGGACTGACAGTGGAGGATGACAATGTCTTTACTCGTTACTTTGCCGACGACCAAGTGGTGATCGCTGAGGACCAAGATGACTTAAGCTAGATGGCGAGGAAACTGAAAGAACATTATGAACAGGCAGGGTTGAGAATAAATATGAAAAAATCAGAATATCTCATGGTAGGAAATGAAGAGATTTAAAATTTACCATTAGAAGGAGAATCTATCCCGGGAATTAAATCATGTAAATATCTTGGTGTAATATTAAACAAGCGTGGATGTAGTGAAGATGAAATCTTCCAAAGAATTAATAAAGGATGAACATTACAAAGTGTCTGAATTCAGTACTGTGTGATTGGGATATTAAAAGAGAAACAAAAAAGAAAATATATCAAAGTATAGTGGAAAGCACAACTATCTATTGCACCGAGATGTGGGGTATAAGCCAGAAAAACAAGAAAAAGCTAGCAGCGACAGAAATGGATTACCTAAGGAGAAGCTGCAGAAAATCCAGACTTGACCATGTTCGAAACGAGACAATCCGAGAAACCATGCAAATGACACACAATATAATAGAATCAGTTGACAAAAGACAATTGACATGGTTCGGACACGTAAAAAGAATGGATGAGGGCCGATAACCGCGAAAAATATTGGAATGGACTCCACCAGAAAGAAGAAAGAGAGGACGACCAAGAAGAAGTTGGAGAGACGACATCCAGGAGGCCATGGATGCGAGAGGCTTGAACACAGAAATGTGCTATGATAGAAAGACTTGGAAACTGGGGACGGAGAGGCAGCGACAGCTGTAGAAATCCGAGATATACAGGTTCGGCAATTTTTTCTTTTGGTATATGCGATATTAACCGACCGCCCACAATAAAGGCATCTACCAGTACGCTAGCAGAGGTAAAGAATGGACACACCTTATCATCCTATCGAGTGTGGCTTGTACACAATGTATGCTTCGATCTTGCTTGCTCTTATTGCCATGCCAAACAAAACAATTGCCGATAGTGTATATATATATATATATATATATATATATATATATATATATATATATATATATATATATATATATATATATATATATATGTACATGCCCATTCTTTGAAAGTGATTTATTTGAATCAACGTTCAGAAGGGTGGATTTGCACACTACAGTATTGCAAGCAAAAGTTATGACTGCAACCAAGTGAGCCAAGAGGTTATGTATTCTCATATAGTCCATCCGTCGTTTATATATTTCTTGGTACAGTACTACTTAACTTTTTCTTTTCCGCTGTCGGTGGCGAGGATGCACAAATTTTTCCTAGAAAGTGTTAAGCACCCCTTGGCTACAGGCCTGACCTTTCCCTGGCTTGACTAAAATACATCCGTGAATTTGTGTCTTTCTCCAATCGTGCAGGAACATTCCCTTTCTCTTTTTATTTTCTAAAAAATTGTATCATCCTTTAACGAAGTCGGTGTATATTTCTTTTGTTTATAAACAAGAAAATAGGTCCAAACATCGACAAACGTTTAGAGGTTAGAACAAAAAAAGCTTTGACAACAACAAACAGTCATTTGATCATGTCTAATGCCAGTCCAGTGCTAAACAAAGACAGTTTAATTGGAAGTGAAAATGAAATAGAAAGAAACAGTTGCTCATAATTCCAAAGAGAGACAGCTTTATATACCTACTACATTATGAAAGGCGAAGGAGATAGTGCAGAACGTCGTAACTATTCTGGCCCCAAGGAAATGCTTTGTCTTGGAGTCTATTTGTTTTTAAGTCTATGGTTTCTAGGCATTTCTTGAATAAAAACGTCGCCATTTTGTTGATGTAAGTAGTCATTAATTAAAAAAATATATTCTCATACACTGCCTTTTATATTATTATGACCTAGACGCTTAAATTTTTTCTTTTTTTTAAGCACTCGTTTTAAAAAAATTGTATTTTCAATTATAAAGAGATTTTCGAAACGTAAAAGTTTCTTTGCAGATATTTCAATAAATATTAATTTTAGCTAAAAAATGGACGATATAAAAAATAAAGCTTATAAACCAAGAATTTTGTTTTATAATAATTTATATTTATGTGGGATTAATAGTTTCGGAGATATCGCAATTTGTTTCTATTGTAATTGTCCAGTAATTAATTTTAATTTTTCAAAAATGCTGTTTTTCATTAAAATACATCACCTAGGTTCAATTTTTTTATTCGCTTAAAATACTTGCTTTAGAAAAACTTTCCATGTGTCATATTGGAGCCGCCGGCCGGGGCCATTTTTTTTTTTATTATTTTGACGTCAGATTCGTAATGAGCGATCCCAACAACATAAATATTCTATGTCTGTCATTTTGGAGCCGCCGGCTGGCGTCATTTTGATTTTTTTAATTTTGACGTGATTCGTAATCAGCGATCCCAACAACATAAATATCCTATGTTTTAAAAATAAATCAGTAATACTTTTTCAAACATTAAATATCTAAATTTAGGCGTGGTTTTTACCCCTTGAGAATAACAGCAAGATCCGGACCATATAGAAACTGAAGATAATATATTTTACTACAATAATAGCCCCTAAAAATGTATCATTATCATTACGTGTAAGATTTACATATTTTTTTTACCTCTAGTCAAAGACTATAGTCCAAGAGGTAGCTCCCATTTGATATAACCGGAAAGATCTAATACAGTTACGTATACTACTCAAGTCTGGAGCTAGCATGAAATAGAAATCTGGCGGTCTGGCAGTCCAAAGTGGCCGGACGTTAAACTGGCCGCGTTTCTAATTTCAAAAAAAATTACTTCAATTTAACCGGGAAGATCAATTTTTGTTTCAGAGTTTACTTGTTAGATTAATACCTCCTGAATAAATTCGAGCTGGTCTGCCATTCGAAATCGATCGCAAACTCGCCGCCAGACCAATCCAAGGTTAAACAAAGTGAAGTCAATTTAACCGAAAGTATCTAATGTTTATTTTTGAACCAAATTACAGCTCACTGAATGGCTTTCATGAATTGTTAAGTATGGCAATTAAAAGCAACCGGATACTGGGTGCAAGATCAAATTTCTTGCAACGCTGCATTTCATTGAACGACGAATAACGTACGACTCTTTGGCTACGTACAAAACAATGTAGGGGAGGGCGGGTTGTAGAAAAATGTTGTTTGTCACTTACCCAAACCTATGCAATCTGGTGGAACAACCCGAACTCAAAATATGTTCTCATTTAACATAAATGTATCAAACTTTAATATGGGCTAAGGTCGAATATTTTTGTAAACATAATTTTGTACCTGCTCAGTAAAATAACAATACCTACCATACAACTTTCATTTGTTTTATTTATCGAAGCACTGACCAGTGAACCCCACTAATGTGGCCAGTGTACCCCGACTGCGGGGCACACTGGTCATATTTTCTAAGAAATGTTATTTTGGTTGTCATATGTAAAACGTTTGATTCTGTAAAGTGGTATGTATTATAATAGGAAATTCCTGTAAATACATGGTACTTTAGGCTTGCACAAAAAAAGTTGCAGAAATGTTAACAGTGCCTTAAAAAAAGTAATAAAATGCAAAAAAGTGACCACTGTGCCTCGCTCTCCCCTACCTGTTGCTCTGGACCGATCCGGCATTTTAACAACGTGTGTTACGAGGTTATGTTTCATTCGTTTGCATTCTGTCCTATTATTACAATTAAATTAGGTACTGATAAATATGGAAATGGCTTTGGTTTGTTTTGTATGTAAAAAAAAAAGGTAAAATGGGACGATAAATTTATTAAATTCACAGTGCTGCATAGTGCTGCATAATGCTGAATGCTGAATCCAAAATTTTGATGGAGGTTGGATTTTATCACAACAACTCACTTCGTTATTTAGCCGTAGGGAAATTGTTCGTCGAACTTGGTCCTGATGTATGTCTTGCCTGGTCTGCATGCCTTCATAGGATGTGACACAACAACTTGCTTCTATAAAAAGGGTAAAGTTACTCCTTTTAAACAAATGGAAAAGAGCTCCGAATTTCAAAAATATTTTCAAACATTCTACCAAGATCCGGAACCAGATTCTGTTCCCATAACTACGGCGGAGAAATTTGTTTGCTTCATGTACAATCTCCCTAGGTGTCCAACAGTTAATGAGGCAAGGTACAGAAAATTTGAGATGGCTTACAAGCCCAGAAAAATAAACGATCCTCTTATTAAGAGCTTCGCCACATTTGATTCCCTATCAATTCCCCCGTGCCAATCATCACTGCTGCTGCATGTGAAAAGAAGTATATTTAAAACATATATATGGATGAACGCCGAAAAACAGGACCCGATGCAGCCATTAAATCCCGAAGACTATGGCTGGAAGATAGGTGCTTCTGGGATATACGAACCTGTGTGGTTTGATGGAGACGTTGCTCCATCTGTTGTTATCGACACAATTGCGGAGGCTTCAGGTATGTTGGATACAATATAGTAATAATTACCTAATTTTTAGCTTTTTTCAGAAGACGAAGATACCGATTCCGATGTCCCTTCGGAAGATGACGGGAACGAAGACGATGAATAACGAAAATACTCGTGACGTGGTAGAGAACAGAAAATATTACAAAAATAATTGGATTTTATAGCATTACTGACAAATCTATGAGTATGAAATTCACGCTATCTTTTAATTAAATGTCAAAACTAATGTTGACGAAAAACTTATAATTCTTTTCATACGAGAAAAATAATGTAGCTCACTCGTAATCGACGATTAACAAGCTTTGCTACCTTACAAAAACCGATCTGGCATCTTGGATCCGGCTGTTTTTTTCTGTCAGACCAAGCAATTCGTAAAAGCCACGCACTGACCTGTAATTTGGTTGAAAAACTAAAACTAGATACTTTCGGTTTAATTGATATCAATTTTTTTAAAGTGTAAGTTGATCTGGCCGCCATTTTACGACCGATTTCGAGTGGCAGACCAGTTAAAATTAATTTAGGAGGTAGTAATCTAACAAGTAAACTATAAAACAAAAATAGATCTTCCCGGTTAAATTGCATTATTTTTTTCGAAATCCCATTTTAATGTCCGACCGTTTTGGAGTGCCAGACCGCCGGATTTCCATTTCATGCGGACAATACTCGAAACTGTAATATTAAACAGAATTAGATCTCTCTGGTTAGATCAGATGAGAGCCAGCTCTCAGTCTATAATAATATATGCGACCCTACGAGTAATCCCATTCATAAATCTCCCTTGAGAAATTTGACCCCGGGCATTTAAATCGGCATCTAAATCTGGCAATTCTGCATTGTAGACTCAAAACTGCTCCTGTGAAGGACATCAAAACCAGTGTTGGCTCTAAGTGATGTGTAAGTGTGTGTAGTGTAGTATCTAGTATCTAGTTTCGTGGTTTTTATATTGTTTGGGAATGTCTCATTTGGTTTTTATAATATAATACATCTACGTAAAGGCCGTCTCTGGAATTTCTGATACAGATTCGGGAAAGCTAACCTGCTGACGCATGCGTGATGAAACCACGGGAGGTTTAATTTGGCATCTTGTCTGTCTCTCTCAAGAAACGAGCTTCTCTTTTCGGGTGTCGTGTCTTTATATATTATAATATTTAGTCTTTGCTCTAGTACTGTACTAATGGTAATATCATGTGCTCCAAAATGCGTAGCTGTAGATTTTGTTTGTCTCGATAGTAGATGCAAAGCGTTATGTACATTGATTGGCACACGGATGATATCTCAGAAAACAAATAGTCTAAGCTACCATGGCACAAAATCGAACACCTCAAATTTAAAAGGTGAAAATGATTGGAAGACATGTAATAAACATGTTACGCCTGCCGGACTAGTGGAAATGTGTTAATTGCTATTTTGAATTAACTTTCAAAATTAGCTAAAAAAAAATGACTTTACTTTTCAGAACACCAGCTTGAAATTTACAAAATTTGTGGTGAATAATGTATAATTTAAAAAAAATTTGTCTGTCTGATAAGTTTTGTTAATTAACATCTGACAGACCTTTTGTCATAAATAATTTTTTTCATGAAAATACACTTCATAATACCTTCTTGGTTTTTGTTTAACAATGAAGTTTGAGATTTTTCCTATCTATTAAACTCTGTCTGGCTGGAAATTTTTGTTAATTACCTTGTCAGACTGAATTTTGAAAGCGCGCAGCATCTATGCATGAGATAGATGTCAGGCTGAAACGCTGGTATCTCATAACCTTCTTTATTTTTGTTTTCAAATGAAGTTTAAGACTACTCTATGTATAAAAATTGATGTCATCGAACAAATGTTTTTTACTGTCAGATTTGTAAGCGCCGCACCGTGGCAACGTTGTTTTTTTTTAAGCTTCTATGACGGCCGCGTCAAAACACCATCTTCATTTTTTACTGAAATTCTGAGATCTCTTTTATGCACAGAAATTGGTCTGTCAGCGAAAAAACATTTTTTCGGCGCTTACAAATTAAATCTGACACAGTAAAAACCATTTTTTCGATTACAGATTAATTTTTATGCATAGAGGAGATCTTAAAATTCAAACAAAAATAAAGGAGGAAAGGAGGTGTTATGAGATGCCAGCGGTTCAGCCTGACATCTATCCCATGCATGGATGCTGCGGTTTCAAAATTCAATCTGACAAGGTAATTAACGAAAATTTCCAACTAGACAGGTTTTAAAAGATAGGGGAAATTACGAACTTCATTTTTAAACAAAAACCAAGGAGGTGTTCTGAAGTGTACTTTCATGAAAAAAAATATTTATGACTACTTCATTCCTATAAATTTCGTCCAATCAGAATCGATCATTTTAATCAAAAAATAGTTTCGTATCGACAAAATTTAACATTTAAAATTTTGCCAGGGTTGCTCAACCAATGAAAAGCCAGAATGAAGCAACCAACCTGTTTTTCAGCGGCAAATTTTCCTTTGTTTTTTGAAAACATAGTAACCGATTCAACAAGTCGGCATCATTACAATAATTTTTGCAGACGTCAGTTCACGTCAGTTGTAAAAAATGTGCGAGAATAACGGCCCCAAATGTTCAAGATTTGGTGATTTTTCCATTTAAAACATTGAAGAATCCATTTCCAAATTTTTATTCATGAAATAGTCATGACGAATACCATTCGTGATATAATTTCGTCTGGCAAAATTTAGTGATTATTCTACTCGAGTTTGTTGCTTTGGCAATTTCGCTCTTGACATTAACAAAAATAACTCGCCTAACGGCTCGTTAATCTTATCTGTCAATGTCAATCGCGAAATTGCCAAGCAACAAACTCTCTTAACAATCACTAAATTTTGCCGACAAAATTATATCACTTATGATATTATATACGACAAAAGGTCTGTCAGATGTTAATTAACAAAAATTGTCAGACAAATTGTTTTAAACAATGATACATTATTTACCACAAATTGTGTATATTTCAAGCAGGTATTTTGAAAAGTAAAAATTCATTTTTTTTAGCTAATTTTAAAAGTTAATTAAAAACAGCAATTAACACATTTTTACTAGTCTGGTGGGCGTAACATGTTTTCCAATCATTCCCACCTTTTAAATTTCAGGTGTTCGATGAGGTACCTTTTGTATCTTGGACTAAAATACCCACGACTCAACAGACATCACAAGAAGAAATATCAACCCTGAAAAATATATGATCTTAAATTCAATATTTTGTTTCGGTAAAATATTTGTATACTTTCCTCGTACTATAAGTAATAATGGTCATCAATTTTAATTGCAGTAGCTTTTCAGAATTCAATTATTAAAGATAGATGAAACGAGTAAATTATATTTTAATTGAATATCGTTATAAAATAAAAGAAACTATTAATTATTCTTGTATCTGCGTTAACCTGTCACGATTTTGATAAGGACGAAAAAATTAATACTACCTGGGCGGCTCACCTCGCATGGTTGGGTTTCATAAAACAAGAACTTGTTTTGAAGTTTATGAACAAGCTTTTTAATTTGTGGATAAGATAAGTGTTTGAATTATCATTAAACATTAACATATGGTGCTAAATTTATAATGAATTAAACGAACGTAAAAATTTAGAAAATTCTGAAATACAATACTGTCGCGTACGAAGACGATTTCCTTTCGAATATAGTTGGTGAGATATGTTTAATTTTATCTGTGTTCATAATATCTATTCTGAACTACTCAATGAAATTTAAATAACTTACGTTGAACAGTTTTACTAAGTTATATTGAAAAATGTCCCACTTTATAAAAAGATTTTGGCCATACCAGCTTTCGTGAGTTATAATGCGTGAGTTATTATAACTCACTAGGTACAGAGCCAATCACCTTTATCTTCATGCCTAGCCTGTCCAATCGACGTAACGCGCAACACACGAAGGAGGAGCCAGGGAGGTAGTGACAGATTATTCACGTTAATATCTATAAAGATTTTCTGAAATGTCACAAAATGCTACTTTTGATTCGTTCGTGCCGAGCCGAATTTTCGAATTTCGCCGTGCAATTTACGATCAGGTTTATCTGGAAGACTTCCTCTTTACGTCGCGACATCGTACGGCCCAATGGTGTTTTTCGAAAAGAATGAACGTGTCAAGATTGCATGTTTTTGCAATTTTTTCGACTGCGAAATGTAAGTTGTTTTTTTGTTATTTTTCGCAGATATCTCTGAAACGGTGGGAGTTAGTTCGAAATAAAAAACAAGGTCAAACGAGTATTTTCCATTGCGAATCTTTTGCTACTATCAGAATTTTGATTTTTTTTTCGTTTCGGAGACAACTACTGAAATGGTGGGCATGTACGGCAAAAAATCGCAAATTTTAAAGCTTCTACAGTTGGCAACTTTTTAATCTTGGCTCCTACGCCAAAAGACTACTCTAGTTAACTTAAATAGAGTTAAATTTGCTAAAATTCTTTTATTTGTTTTTTGAATTCCGACAAAAATGAAGGAATTAGAGGGGGCGGGATTTGGGACTTTTTTTTCGGTAAAATTTCTCCATTTTGTCACCGTAATTAATCGGTAATTAACTGAAATCGATTTCATATATGATGTTCACTTAATATCATGTACTACTTTGACGTTCCGTTAATCTTGGCCCTTCGAAACAAAGGTCTCTGAGACAAACTATTTTTTTTAAGATTTACATACATTCTATAGCAAAACGTGTAATTTCTTACATTTCCTCGAATATCTCGATAATTATCGTTTTTTTTTTCGAAAAATTTGTAGACAGCTTTTGTTAAGAGAACTGACTGAGCTTTCCGACGCTTTTTTAAAAATTTTTCTCTAACATAAAAACAAGACTTTTGACCGAATATGCGCTCCGGGCTAGTACAGTTCGCGGGGAAATTTTGCATTTTCCGCCGCGTAATATTAATCTACAAAGTTGATTTTTTTGTCTACATGCAGTTTATGCACTATTTCGATTAAAAATCACATTCTATATCCGCTTAAAGGGGGCTAAATCTTTGAAGACAACAAATATAAAAGGGCGAACAAAAATTAAATTTTTCAGTTAATTTTATTAATAAACAAACTGAGTAATTTAAACAAAATTTTCTCAATTTAATATTTATTGTTATAATCGTAGATAAAGTATAGTATTCAACTTGCGGTAATGGTGATAACTCACTTGATGAATTACAGCACTCGCCTACGGCTCGTGCTGTAAACTTCCATCTGCGTGAGTTATTACCTACATTACCGCTCGTTGAATAGTATACTATTATCTACTCTTATTAGGTTACATACTAATTAATGAACTGCTTTTGAACAATTAATAGTATCCATAAACAAATAGCGTGAGTTATAATAGTTATTATAAATCACTAGGTACAGAGCCAATCATCATTATCTTCATGCCTAGCCAGTCCAATCGACGTAACGCGCGACACGAAGAAGGTGGCTATGTCCGAGAGAAATTCTTTTCCGATACGGTGAAATAGAACGGTCCATTATTATTGAGGGGAGGAAGATGATTTATCATGTTTGAATAGTTTCGACGTTTTCAAATCAAGTTAAGTAATAGTTGTGCCAAAAATGATGAATTCGGTTAGTGAAGATGAACTAATATGTAGGTACGCCACCAGAAAGACAAGTAGCTACAATACATAATTTATTACCCGAAAAATAGCAAAATAAATATAAGTGTGTACAAAAATTAAATTTTACAGTTATGTTTATTAATAAACAAACTGAGTAATTTAAACAAAATTTTCTCAATTTAATATTAATTGTTATAATCGTAGATAAAGTACTTATAGTATTCAACTTGCGGTAACGGTAATAACTCACTTGATCAATTACGGCACTTGCCTGCGGCTCGTGCTGTAAACTTCATCTGCGTGAGTTTTTACCTACATTATCGCTCGTTGAATAATATACTATTATTTCACTTTTTTTTCTTTATTTTACACTTGTCAATAATGACATTGTTTTGATTCATTGAAACTGTCAAATAAATGTCATTTTAGGATATGGCGTTACAAAAAATACTTTTTCGTATGATGACATTTTTTCATTATTTTAAAATTTAGGAGTTACTGTCAGAAATGTGACTTCGTGATTATATTATTCGTGTATATTTTAAAGTATTTAAAAAGTCTTTCATAAAATAATTGGTTACATAAAATGTAAAAATTTTCGGAAAAATTATTTCGGATATTAACATAGTCTGTAGAGCAAAACAGCGTAAATAATTCCTACATGCCATATGCTAGTACGTCACAAAAACATTCACAAATAAAAAACTATAAATCTGAGATGAAATTTTGTCGCTTAGTCAAAATATGAGTACATTCTTAGCGAAGTAATAAGTTCATTGATATTTACAGAAATTAATAAACATTAACCGATAGAAACAAAAACACCATTGGAAGCGGCTTACTTGAATTTAGAAAAAAATCAGATCGATAACTCAATTAAATTTTCAGATATGGCGATGTAAATTTTAAAAAACAGGAATCCTCTAAGGAGTCAATTTCTGAAGTTTCTCGAAATAAAAAAGTCCTGTATCACAGAAAAATATCGTAATTGCACATTACAGGTCACAAATAACCTACTCTACAAGATCTACAAGGACTCATCTGGTTCTACGCAAAAAAAAAACTCATAGGTCGATTTCGCACCACTAATAAGAATTCTTATATACAAACTACTAAAGCAGCTGGTGTTGTCAACCCGAGCTAACTCGGCCGGGGCTTTTAAGTTAGCGAAGGCGGAGTGATTTTTTCCTTAGATTATATCAAACTGAAAAAGTGCGACCCTCCTTAGTCTTCATAATGGTAAATGTGTGGCCTAACAGCTAAATTTCTGTTTATAAACACTTATTTCAATTTACCATTAAAGTGTGCTGTATCCGGGAATGTAGGTGCTATGAAAAATTATGTTTCTCATTTTTAATTCTAAATCTGTTTAGTAAAACTTAAAAAAAACATTCGTTTATCTGTTATTTTATGCACAAATTTTATCAGATGTGTGAATCTTTAATTCGGGTCTTACTTTCTAGGTACTTGGTTCAAATAAATTCAATGCTGCAAATCGCCGAAGCTAATGTTTCAGAGTACAAAGTGTTGTTTGTGACTCGCCCTTCCGTTTTCTGAACTGCACGCAAATTGGAGCTCCTCTTAGTAAATAGTATAATGTTTCGCAGCATTTCGAACAGTAAATTAATATTAAGTGTACACACTGACTATTAATTGGCATATTCACTGGAATGTTCATGATATATTACATTTCCCTGAGTTATAACAACCTTGTACACAATTCCAGTCAAAACCGGGACATATTTAATTCTCTATGTACAGAGTGTCGGATTGATTTTATTCGAGAAAAAACCTTTTTATTTCTGATTTTACGGCAAAAAACTATTTTTGATAAATTAACTCTTATATGGGTCGCGTGCGCCGACGTCACAGATTTTCAGACCTTAGGAAAAACAAACAGCTGTCATTGAATCAGAATGTTTTTCTTTAAAGTGAATTTTGCTGTGTTTGTGCCATTTAAAAGCTTAATGTTGGATTATTTCACATCTGCAGCTATTCTTAATACTTTTATATCCTCAATTTTGTTTGTCAGGAAGACGGTTAGTTCGTATTTTGCAGAATTGTCTCATGATGTAGAGGTTAGGTATACTGCTGCCATCGAATTAAATCCTTATATTTTGAGAAAAAAATGCTTTAGTATAAATATCAATGTACTTCCAAATATTACACATAGGGATACTGCGATTTACTTGGTTTTTGAGAGAAGTACATAGACAGAAGGATGGGTTCAAAGCATTCAAAAGTCTTGAAGCTGTTTGTGGTTAGGTGAAAGAAGTACTGTGCAAGAAATTTACAAAATAAAAGCTTGTTGTAAAGGTAAGAATTGTTATCAGTGATCAACCATTCTTTTATGCTTTATAAATAATTGCTAACGTACAAATTCATTTTTCAGGTTATGAACTCGTAGCATCGTGAACAAAAGCAATTGACTCCTTGGACTATTGCAGATTCAAATGGTTCCTTGGTACTTACTGTGAATGTGTTGCTAGTCTAGATAAAACATCTTCACTACTTAGTGACAAGAAGCATTTCCTTTTAGATTTTTATCAGTAAACGTGGCTATGGTCAAGGAATTAACCGCTGTAAATTTTGTGAAAAAGACCCCACATAAATTAAGCAATGAAGATTGATAAACTATTTGAAGTACCCATGTAATAAGACGTACACAATTTCTTCCAGCAGTTAACCCCCCCCGTCTATAATGTATCTATAGATTGGACTATATAATCCATTGTAATTTCTGTAAGAAATTTATTTTTCATATATTGTTATGTAATTTGTCTTTTAATTATATGTAAGTCATTTGTTCGTTATTATTTTATTAAATATTTCCTTTTTATTATGTTTTATTTATCACTCCTACTACTATATAGTTACAGTAAACTGAGACAGTCAATTACGTCGAATGTGTACTTAGGTACATGCATGTAACTGAAAGCAAAACAAAATATCTTCACTAATTAAATAATTTACTATCCAAGGTCTATTAGTACTTCTAAGAATAATCGGGAAGAAAGTTATAAGTTATAAAAGTTTATATTGTAATAAAAAAAAAATAAATGATTGTAACATAACATATACTTTATATTAATATCTATCTAAGCAATAAAAGTAACATTCACAGTTTATATGTAACTCGAAGGGCTTTTATAGCTACATTTAACACTTTCATAGCCCATTCAGACTTATGTTTATGCGTTCACTGGACTTAGACCACTTCAAAGTTTTAATTTTATACTTCTCCAATGTCCAATAGTCCAACATTGAGTTTTTAAACACTATACGATATACTTTAAAAGGGCATATTGCATCACTGGTTGACAGCGGGTAGCTACTTTGGCATTTCCTTTCTTAATTTATGTACTTCATCAAATATCTTTATGAAGCCTGCAAATTTTCCTCTTGTAGTGTACCTTATTTAAAACAATTTCTGCCGTTCGCTCCACACCTTCGCTTTACTAAATTTTAAACAAGAAATAATTATTAAAAATACTGACAAACCAATAAAAATGTTAATTTTCTTTGTCATGAATTGTTTATTGCTTGTTTGAGCAGCAGTAATCATTATCATAAGCAGTTTCAGTTTCACATATGGGTTTTAAATTATATCCCTTATTGACAGAGGATGTCCAATTGGACGTATCGTCATGGTCTTGTAATACGGCTATTTTTCCTATAACATAAACCCACGTTAAAAATCAAATCCTTACATTAATATGCAACAACGTACCACTAATAAAATCCTTGGAAGTCTCTTGTAAAATCACTTCTTTTAATTGTTTGAAATCGGTTGCAGTCTTTTAACCCCCAACTTCTTCTGGTTGTAAATGGAGGTTATTTTATAAAAATTGGCATTGTTTCGGATTGTCACACTTCCACAATTAATAATAAACCAAAACTTGTCATTTTATATGTATAATATACATATAAACAATAATATTACGAAAAGTTCAAATAAGTTGCCATTTGACAGTTAAGGAATTTCAGTTTGCTTTTCCTAAGGTCTCAGACTGTGACGTCATGCGCACGCAACCCATAGAGGAGTCTATTTGACAGTCATATTTTTGTCACTTTGACAGCGATAAAAAAGGTGCATCGTTTTTTATCACTGATAAAATTGCCTATTCCTCAAAGGCAAAGTACATCTAGTAGTCGCAAGTCACTTTAAAATCTGTACTATCAGCTATAATTTTTAAGTATTGTGGAAACTATACTGTACAATATGAGTCGTTTTGGGAAAATTTCGACTGAACAAATTACAAAAAACAGAAAAATCAATTCCTCAATCCACAAAAAACAAGAAATCGTCAATATGGAGACAATTTATGGAGTTTTGTCAAATCCGAAATTACGAACTGTCAGAAATAACCCCATTACAAAATATAGCAGATATGTTAAAGGATTGGGCTTATAATATGAAAAAGAAAACTGGAGAAGATTGCAAAGAATATGCAGTTATAACAATCTGGAATTCAACTGCGAAGATGATTCAAGAAAAATATTTCAGTGAGTACAATATTAAATTTGATCCTTTTACTGACATAACTTTTAAAGAAGCACGTTATGCAAGAAACAATAAACGGAAGGAATTACAAGCTCTTCCAGAGAAAAGAAAGGCATGTTCTGTGGCAATAGACAAGAAAGATATACTTACAATGACAAAATTGTGGAATTTAGACGAACCAGAGGGATTACAAAAGAGATTCTTTCATATAGCTTCTTGTGAAGCAGCTTGGAGAGGAGGAAAAGCAGTAAAATGTAAAATTTACCATTTTAATGAAGAAAAAAAATCAAGTTGGAACTCCAACAGGAACGATTGAATACAATACGATTTTTTCAAGACGCACAAGGTGGGTCTAAAAAATTGGCAGACAGTAAATGGATGACAAAGAATGACACGGGTAAAAGTATTTGTCCCGTAACATTGTTAAAATTACTCTTAGAAAAAAGAAACAAAAACATAACATCCGAACGACTTTTTTTAACTCCAAATCCCTTTTAGAAAAATACAAAGAAAAATACAAATTCTAAAAAAATCTCAGTATGGATTTCGTCGAGGAATGGGTACAAATGATGCAGTTGCTCAGTTAGTTACAGACGCACAAGATACTTTTAGTAAAAATTATTTTATGGCTACGCTATTTGTAGACATAAAAGGTGCATATGATTCAGTCGATCTTTCATTACTCCAAAATAAATTAACACTAGAATACAATATCTCATCCAATACATCAATCAATATAGTAGAACTTTTCAATAATAGAAAATTTTTTCTGAAAGATCACCTCAACGAATTGCATGGTCCAAAAACTGTCAGTCAAGGTTTACCACAAGGCTCGGTCCTGAGCCCGTTGCTCTTCAATATGTACACTGGTAGCTTACCTCGAATATTTGATGACAAGATTCGCACCATCCAATACTCTGACGACATTGTATTATACTCAATTCAAAATTCTCTCAAAATGTGTAACTCAACTACGGTATATTGTCTACTGTCTTAAAGATTGGTTAAATACTCATAATTTTGAACTGTCTGAAAACAAATCCGCGATAATGTTCATTAGTAGACATAAAACAGCCCAAACTGACGGTTTCATGAGACTTAGCTCCTTCGAAATACCAATAGTGAATGAGTATAAATACTTAGGAATTATAGTGGACAAGAAGTTCCGTTGGACAAAACATATCCTATATATAAAATCTAGAATTGAAAAAGGGTATCAATATACTAAAAGCTGTCACAAGAATTAAATGGGGAGCCGACACTAGAACATCACTAATGTTTTACAGTAGCTACATTCTATCTATTCTCGACTATGGATGTTCATTCTATGGGTCCGCATCAAATTCTAATCTTAAAACCCTAGACAGAATACAGTTCAAAGCTCTTCGAATATGCCTCGGAGCAATGATGCTACGGCTACTGGTGCTTTGTTATGCGAAGCACAGCAGCCTCCACTAAAATTACGCAGAGAGCAAATAAGCAAAAAATTTATGGTAAAAATCATAGAAAATGACAGCTGTTTGAACGAAAAAATTTATCATCTCAGTATAGATTGTCTAACTAAACAATATTGGGAAAAACGTAACAACCCACCCTTAGTAGAAGCTTTCTTAGAAACTAATGATTTTAAAAATTTAATAACCTTCCAACATAAATATCCAATTTTTCAGTATAATTTAAAATTACTCCTACAAAGCCATAGAGTAATATTCCCGATATATTCCAATAATATACATTTAAATCAGACTCTTTTCAAGTTCGTATTATACAATAATTCGCCATCGTGATGGCTCAAAATCTGAATTAGGGACGAATTGTGCTTTCTATGTTTCCCAATTAGAAATCTCTGCAAAATACAGGCTTCTCAAGCAGTGCTCTATTTATACTGCTGAAGCAATTGCTATTGAACAAGCGTTATATTGGGTACTAAAATGTTATTCTGAAGATTACCAAGACTTGAAGAATATCAACCTTACTGACTCTAAATCCGTCTTACAGTCCTTAGCACATTTCTCCTATAAATATTATAACAACAGAACCGTATTTAATATCGCACATTTACATAACAAAATAAGAAATTTAGAATATATGATCCCGTTCATTTAGGTAAAGGGCCATTCAGGAATTGTTGGAAACGAAATGGTTGATCAACTAGTATAGAGGTACTTAAAGATACAGGAGTAGAACACCAATCTTTTCATCCAACCGATCTACTATGTTATTTCAAAAAACACAACCGGTTAAAGTGAGAGAACTTATGGACGGAATTTGTTGCAAAATCCAACAATCACTACACGCTAATTCATCCCAATCTACCCTCCAATACTCCAATTGACAACACAACTTTTAAATACTACACATCAACAATAGTTAGACTAAAATTAAATCATGCGCGTTTCCCTCATCATCTACATCGTATTGGAATCGCTTTTACTCCTTATTGTCCTTGTGTTAACACATCAATCGGCGACCTTAATCATATATTTTTTAATTGTAAAAATAACTATCTGGCTACCACAAAACTGGTATCTACACTACTCAAAGAACAAGTTCAGTTACCTACTAATCTAACTACCCTATTAAATAAAAATTGTATGAAAATCCACAAGGCATTAATTAATTTTTTTAAAGATGCAAATATTAATCTATAAATTTATATACCTGTTAATAATATATGAGTATTTTGCTTAATATCTATATTACATGTATATGTAGTACCTATTGTTTTCTTCCCCTCATGTTAAAATCCCCTTCATTCCGAGGTCTATCTTGTTTGTGAAAATATGTGTCCCTGTTACTCCTTGTAGATATTGTCGTCACCTTATATATTAATTAAAAAACTGAGAAAAAATAATGAAAGTCATGCTAAAGTTAACTTAAAATGATTTCGTTAAATTAACTTCCTTATAGTAACATAATTTTGTGGCGAAGGAGCACTCCATGCTTGACGCCAAATACCTCACTTCAACCTCAAATTAATACGATATCGACTTGGACCAAAGATTCTGCAGCTAAAATTGGACTGGACATCACAGATAATAAAATTACCAATCATTCAAACCATGCCGGTACAGTTTCCCATTTAGCCAAAGCAGGGATAAGTGACCAACAACTTATAAAGGTAACCGGACACTCATCATCATCATCATCAATTAAACCCTACCTCCGAATTGACCCTGAACATCACGAAAATCTTCTTAGTAACTTACGAGCCTCGATTAAAACAAGTCAAAACGAATATTCGACATGTGTGGAAACTAGAGAAGAGAATGTTGAAATCAGTACACCAAACCAAAGAATTATAACAACTGTGTTTTTAATAACTGTTCCTTCAGATAATTGTATAAATAAAGATAATTATTGTTGTTGTTCGTTCACATATTCTGTCGTTAATTTATCTTGCCAAAAAACACTCGAGCTTTTCTTTTATGGATAAATTTCTTTTTAACTCAAAATTTTGCCAATCAGTAATTTTGCTCGAAAAACTGACATTTGACAAAATCGCTCGACCTCCGGTCACGCGATTTTTTCATGTCAGTTTTTCTTATAAAATCACTGATTGGCAAAATTATTTCGTTACAAAGAGAAATTTATCCGATAGAAAAAAGCTCTAGTGATTTTACTGTTGATAAAAACGTCTGCCTAGTTAAAAAGCACTGTTGGAATTATCAAAAGTAATGTGGGATATTCGAAGCACTCAAAAGTTACCAAACATTAAAACGTCCAAGAGAAAAGTACCCTAATTTTTTAAAAGAGTATACAGGTCTACAAAAAAAAGTCTTGTCCTAAGGTTCTCATTTAACTTTCCCTAAGTATTTGGCCGCACTAAAGCCGACACAAAAATTTTTCTATCCTGTCAGTTTCTCTCCACCACCCCCTTTAGAGGTTGGTCACCCTAAAAAAAAGTTTTGTTCTAAGGTTCTAACTTTTTGGAAGTACTTTGGACGCAAGAAATTTTTTAGTAGATGAAAGGAGGTGGTGGAGTGAAACTGACACGATAGAAATTTTTTTTTAAGGTTATATTAGATTTAGATTAGAACCTTACGACAAGACCATTTTTTGCGCTTTTTAGACCTGTGTTATCGACTCAACTGCTCTATCATCAATGATTGATTCTGTATACAACTAATTTAGAAGGAAAATGAAATTACGTATCAGTTGACGAATTTCAGACAGAGTAGGATACTTGCTTCAATTTAATAAATCACTTTTTATTCCCTGACTGTTTTTTTTAATTCCCATGCTTACCGAAGGGAAGTATTGTAATCATGAAAAAATCACCCTCCGAGATTTCTCCGGATTTTCAGTATGTAGATTACGGTAATTAAAGCCATTTAATTCCGTCAGTTTGTCTGTCTGTCTGTTGACGCTATATCTACTAAACCACTTGACGGATAAGAATAATATTAGGTAGGAAGTAGTTAACGCCTCTGTGAACAAAAAACCGGGATACACTTTCGTTGAAAAATACACAGGTTGGACTCCATAAAAAGCATAATTAAGGTAAAAAACATGAAGACAGTAATATTTGGCATGCAGTTAACAAAATTATCGAGGAAGAAAAATATTTAAAAAATGTACAGGGTGGTCATACTAAAAAAGAAATAAAAAAATGTGACAGAGGACTATAATATTTCGTATGCAATTAACACATTTGTCAAGGAAGTATAATATGAAAAAAATATATAGGGCGATCACCCTAAAAAGAATAAAAGAATGTGACAGACAACGATAACATTTTGCATGCAGTTGACACAACTGTCAAAGAACAAAAATATGGAAAAAAATGTGACGGAGAACTTTTTTTTGAGAACTTTTCGTCACATTTCGTTTACTTTCTAGTGTCAAGGGACGCAACAGCTCAAACTAAAGGTAATTTACATTGAGTATTTTTGACGTAGGATGAACCAATTATGAGTACATTGCGAATAGAGTATGATTTCTGATGAGGGGTGAAACTGTTAAAACACTGTATCTCGATCAACTGTTATCGAGAAAGGACGCAACAAGTTCTGAATTGACAGAAATTTCATAATATTAAACAGGAACCCCTGAAACTTCTGACTAAAGCGCTTTTTAAAAAAAATGCACCTTCTCTCTCCGCTAAAAAAAATACCCACGATCCTGAGGTAAACTCATCGATCCCCTATTTTTTCCCGTATATTGCCTATTTTTATCGAACTAGCAAGCAGATTTATTTAATTAACTTCATACGTTAATTAATGCTGTACGGACTACGAGAATATTTTGATAAAATTATATTTTGCATATTTGCCAAATATTTTTGCATATTTTCATACAGGAAACACCTGCCGTTTTAATTACAGCTCATCCTGAAATATAACAAGATGTAGGAGAGTCATTTTATAGTGCAGAAACAGCGCCTTGTTTTTTACATAAGGTGTGACTGAAGCATGTAGCAATTACTCTAGTGGGGCCCTTCATACGAGACAGGGCATAGTTCCTTTGAGAAGTTATACAGGGATTACACATATGAAATAGGTGAGTTTAAATTTACAGACATATGCCGTCCACTTAAAGTTGTTAAAATACACATTCGGGTTCTCGTTAGGATAGTATATGATAAATGTAACCATTATACTTTCACCGGCGCCGAGGTGGTTTAATGAAGTTTTTGTATAATTAATGAATATGCTACACTGAAAAAAATTTCGTTCGGAATATTAATGAATGCCGATTTTTGACAAAAGTTTATTAAACACTTGAATCTATTTATTAATACAACGTGTAGTTATTCATTAGTTTATAACTGCATTCGTTGATTCAACGTAGTGGCATTTATTGTATTAATAAATATTTTCACATTAGTTAATGTAAAATATTTATTAAAACAACGAATTATTTATTAATGCCATAAATCTTTTCATTGAATACTCGGAAACATTTAACAACTTTTACGAACAAGTTCTATAAAACATTTTCATGTATAAAATCATTAAATAATAAACCGTTCGTTGTTTCAAGATTCGTATTTTCATATTCTAACGAACGAAACAACGAGGGTCTACGTACAGACTTGTAAAACATGTTTTTCATTTTTCAGGCCATTTTGGTAATCGCAGAGTGAGTTGTGCTTGTGCATATATATCGAAGGCAGTTAACGTTTCGGAAAATATTTTTTCTGTTATCAAAACTTTTACATTTAATCATATCAAACATGACAATTTGTTGTTTATGTATTTCCATAGTCACCTGAGACATTACATTATATTTATTTTATTTTTAGTCACTTAGTCTCTGATGATCGGCAACCAGCTGGTACAGAAATCTGTAGAATAATTAGAAACCCATTTATCCTCATTTAAAAAAATAATAGCAGGTTCCTTAAGTTTTCTTTTAGTTGAGTCGCTTTCTTTTTCCAAAATTTTCGCTTAGTTGTAACGGAATTTTTGTCGAAATCCCGTTGCAGCTCCCTTTAAACATTATGTTTTATTAGTTGTTCGCTGTTTTGCGATCAGTATTAGATGCTTTGTGGAATTTTGATTTATGAAGTGACATACTACAGTGTTGACTTTATATCTGGTACGTGGGTGTAACTAAGACAACTAGCGCCGTAATGAGGTAAAATTGAGGAGAAAATCAATCGTCTTTGATCCAGCGTTCGTACAGATCGGTCGGTTCTCAGATCCTGATGGTTTGATATAACATGTCGAGGTATGGTCTTGTGCATTTATTTCTTGTTTTATCTAGTTAATCCCTTTATTTTGCAATTTTTTTATTTAGGTAATTTAATTGAGAATGTATTTTAAGCTTGTGGGTGGATATATTTTTTTGAATAGTTTATTAAACCGTGTGTTTTGTTTAAAAGGTTAAATACCTATTTTCGTATCAATAATTAATTGATTTAGCGGTTAATTAATTATTATTATCGGCCCTTTGGCAATTTATCTTTATGTCTTGGATTATTTAACAATGGTTAAATAACTATTATAGGCTTAATTGGCATTATCTTATATTTCTTATTGTGTAACGTAAGGGTTAAACAATCATATATTGACCCGTGCTGGTGACTATATTCTCTTTTGTGGTTCCTAGATATTTTTTCTGCTGTCTGATGCATTTTCTAGTTGAACTACATCCTGGTGTGTGAAGCACTAGAGAACATACTGTGCATGAGCACATGTGGTTGGTCCAGGAATCAAAGGTGGAATTTTCTGGTTTTATGGTACCAAGGTTGGAACCGGGCTCAAAGCCGAATTTGTCCAGGAGTTCTACTGCTGGGACACCTCTGGAGGACGTAAGGTAAGTGTTTTTCTTTCATTATCTTTTGATTAAATTTGTAGAGCTATAAAGCACTCACTGAACGTTTGTCCAGAGATTCCTAGAATTTGGGGTTTCTGAACCAACCAACAATTTCCTTTCTTCTTGTCTTTCGTGTAACTTTCATTAATGAATTAGTTATATCGCTATTATTTTTTTTTCTTAAATAAATTGATCATTAATGTAAGTGTCGGTTTTTTTATCTTATTCCAGTTAGTTGCTGGTAAATAAAATATATCTTTTAACTATCTAATATTATTACCTATGTCGAGCTGTCCACACAAAGTTCTTAAAATATATTTATCTCGTGATTTAGTTGTCACAATAATGCACAAGTAACCATCACTTCACATGTTATAAATTTTTGTCTGATTTCTTAGAGTAAAATCTGAGAAAATATCGTAATTTTTTTTTGAACAAACCATCAGTAATTTCTTATCTTTTTGGACGTTTTTGTTTTACAAAAATCACGTAAATTTTTATCTTTTTGCCTAATTTTTTATCTTAGAGTAACGCAAAAATTATCTTTTTGGCAGCATTTTTAAAGTAGATTACCTTTTTTTTTATATCGAGTAAATTTTCTTGGCTTTAGCTTAAAAGGCTTTATTGTAAATTTTTCCTGTTTTTCTTTATGAGATTATGCTAATTACATAATATTTAATATTTAGTAAAGCCTAACGTTGTCTAATTTTTTATGGATATTTTTCTTACCGATTTTCGTGTAAAGTTCATGTTCAAATTTGTTTTGCACGAAAATATTATTTTTTTTGTAATTAATATTGATCATACAAAAAATATGGTTTATCTAATTTAACATTATCTAGCAATTTTGCAGAGTATTTTTTTATCGTAGTTTTGGTCAATTTTTCTTTAACTTAATACCTTGTTATCTTGTTTTTCATCTCGTAACTTACAATTTCTATGTAGTGTGGTAAAAATTTTATATCTTCCCGTTTTATGTAAAACCATTGGACCAAGAGAAGAGGAGTGACAGAGTACAAATCCATGTCAATCAGTTGTAAGGACTTTTGGTGGCCTGGACAACATCGTTGAGAGTGGACCGAGCTACTGGGATCCCATACGTCCCTCACAGTCCGAGCTTTCGGCAGCGTCCAGCCCCACTAGCAGACTTCCAACAAGTTACGTAAGAATTTGTACTTGCATTACGATATTGGTCAGAAGAAAAGTTGTAAAAAACCAAGTAAAAATTTCGTATTAATTTATTTAAGTTATAACCTCATTTCACACTTACATTTTTTGTTCTCTCTTAATTTAAATTATCAATATTTTCTTGTTATATTATATCTAGTCTTAAGTTTTAAATAATGTGTACAGAAATTGTAAATTTTCATCATTGTTTGTAATATATTGTTCAAATTTTTATTATGCGTTTTTATTCCTACTCTTTATTATATTCAAGAATATATTATCTTTCTCTCTCTCTCTCTTTAGCTTATTGTAACGATTATTTACTTAAAAATACGCTGGCATCCTTCAGGCCTAGTACAATTTAGGACAATTTTAACTTCACCAAAAAAAATAACTCACAGACCTGCACTGAGCTAGCAGGAGCTAGGCAACAACACCTCTTGTTTGGGAAAATGCTAAACACCAACAAAGTGTCGTTATATAGTCCCACTGGATCCTATGATTGTTATTCCACGCGTGTTCACAAATTTCACCAATTTTGAACAATATTTTCGGCTTAGTTCTTGATAAAACAGATCTAAATGAGGCTCCCGTTTGAAAAACCGTTCCTACAGAAAATGTACTTCCGATTCTTTGTAATTTATCCGATAAACCGCGTAGCTCAGCCGATAGGGACACTCTTGTAACTCTTGAACGGGCGAATAGATTTTTTTCAAATTTGGTATAGTGATATAGGATGAACTTTCCAATTAAGTGATCTAAAGAACCAAAATGGCCGACTTCCGTTTTCGATGCAATTGACATGAAAATCGAATTTTAAATGGGACAACCTGTATATTTTTGCCTATTTGGAGGTTGCTGGCCAAACCATATATGATCTGACCCTCAAATATTATTTTGATTTCCAAAAAATATAGTCTGAAAGTACTTTTAAAATATCTCTTCAGATACTACCAATAAACACTATTAGTTCAGTAAATAGAGGAGGTGTAGTGTGCGTGAGCAGGGAATTAAGCGCTTCCTTTAGAAAGTTGTTCAGGGTGCTTAGGGAGTGAACATACTGAAAGTCCTGATGTCTAGGAGGTGAGCCGGAGGGGGGGGCACAAAAAAGTCCCACTTTTATTTTTTTCGCTTATATCTCGAAAACGGCGAGTCGCAGGGAAAAATGAAAGCTCATGAAATTCTCTGCAACTTTCATTTTATATATATTTTGTTCAAATTCGCAATCGTCTCCGGAAAAGTGAACATTTTCGAAAAACAGATTTTTGCCTGAAAAATAGAAAATTGTATTTTAAAGATGATAAAAAAAGTCACATATAAGGTAAGTAATTTTGTTCGATTTCAATAATTCTCATTGTTTTCACTCTCAATAACTTCTCAATGTAGGAGATACCCTCAATGTTAAACTCAATTTTATCTGGATTCACGTTTTCATCCTCTTTGGCCGTAAGGCTCCTGGCAAGGGTTCCTCGTTCATGGCATCCTTATCCTCAGTGGTGGGGGTTCTTGCTGAAGGAGCTCTACGTCGTCTTCATAATCGTCCTCGTCGTAAACAGGCATGCCGTTGAGGCATTTCCCTTGGCAGTGGAGGCACGCCGCAGAACAGTTCAGCATTGCCTTCCGGCATCCACATTTGCTACTACCACAATCCTTGATGTAGCGGCAAAATATCGTTTTAAGTAGGATCTCCGGTGCTTGTAATTAGCACCAGGGTGTCTCCTACATGTTTCCACCCCCACTCTTGAGGAGGCAGCTCATTCCCGAGCCACTGCTTCACTTGGTGGTAAATACTTAGGTGCGCCGGGAATGCTGTTTAGCTGCGCTCTCAGTTGGTGGGAGGGAGCTGATGTCAGGCTTAATATTGCCACTAACCTCATGAACAACTGGAAGCGGTACTGGTTGAGGGAGGTCTGTCTTGCTGGTGCCCCAAACCATTTGAGGAAGCAAATCTTCCCAGCCTATTCAACCTCGCCTTGAGTGGAGTAGGGGTTGTAAAAGATCACTGCCGCTTCCTTGATGATTTCTGACTTAAGTACAATTTTGAGAAGCCCACCTTGCTTTTCCTTAAAGTTGAAGAGGTAAAAATCTGTTTTTCGAAAATTTTCACTTTTTCGGAGCGTGTAGCTCGAAAACGGTTGTGAATTCGAAAAAAGTATATAAAACGAAAGTTGTAGAGAATTTCATGAGTTTTATTTTTGTATGTGAAATGTGAAAATGTGAAAATGTGAAAATGTGAAAATGTGAAAATGTGAAAATGTGAAAATGTGAAAATGTGAAATGTGAAAAATTTTCCTTACGACGCACCATTTTAGAGATATAAGCGAAAAAACCAAAAGTGGGACTTTCTTTGTGCCCCCCTCTCCGGCTCACCTCCTAGACGTCAGGGCTTTCAGTATGTTCACTCCCTAAACACCCTGAACCACTTTCTAAAGTAATCGCTTAGGTCCCTGCTCACGCACTCTACACCTCCCTTTAGGTCATTCATTGACTGGACTATATTTATTCTTCATTAAGTTCAACGATATTAATTTTTCAACGAAAACTATTTTTTTTAATGGAACGCTTATGGGACAGCCTGTTATTTAATTAGATCTTTAAATTACGAAGAAAATGATATGCATAATGTCAACCTTCTCTTTGTACTAAATTTATAATTAAATAAATAATAATAATAATATATATTTTTTAAATATTTCTTGAAAATCAGAATAATATTTGAGGGTCAGATTATATGTATTTTGGCCAGCAGGATTCAAATATGCAAAAATATACAGGTTGTTCCATTTAAAAATTTGATTTTCATGTAAATTGCATCGAAACTGGAAGTCGGCCATTTTGGTTCTTTACGTCATATAATTCGCCCATCCAAAAATTACAAGTTTGTAAGTATATATGGAATTACTGCTTAAGATCTAAATTCACGCTGTAAATGTCTTTCTACTACTACTTTCAATGTTTGCCAGCTGGCTATCAACAAAACTCTCGGGGTATTGATTATTGAATACAATATTTTTTATAAATTGTTTCTCGTTATTTAAACTTTCGCCATTTGAAGAAATTACTTTTACCGGACCATACAAACATTTTACAACACCTTTCTTAACGATAATATGTTGATTTGAATTTAAATTCAAATATATCTATTTGTGTGTGTTTGTTTTCGATAAACACTGGTTTCATATATATTATCTAACTTTTTAATTAAAATATCCAAGAAAGGTAATTATTCTCTACTTCCATTGTAAAATTAATTGAAGGTTCCTTTTTGTTAATCTGATTTAAAAAATTGTTTAAATGGTCTTTGCTATATACTCTAGTCATTTTAGACAAAAATATGGCTTCTGATCTAACAAAATATATCCTTCATTTTTTTTTGTATAAATTGATTTATCTTGTTGTTTTAAAGAAAATATTAAAAATCGGCAACGAGATCACTATGGCATAAAATATTATTCAAGGTCAAAGTTCACAAAAAACGTTTTTTGCGAATATCGCGCTTTCTATGGCTCGGAGGCCAATTGAGGTTATTATGAAAATGAAAGATAATAAAATTCCACACAAAAATGATCTGTTCCATTTTTTATGTACAGGTTTAGGCAAAAATGTGCTTCGAAGTTTCCGCGCAAGACATATATGCTCCATTTCATATAGTCCATGCATAGAATAAGTGCTTGTTCTATGTATAGTATTTATTAACTGATCGATATATAAAATAAATTAAATAAATATATACAGTGTGTTTCACTTGAAATGGTAACACTCCAATAACTTTTTATTTTTCTCAAATTTTAATCAAATTTTAAGTAGAGAAAAAATTAGGATCTACTTATGACCAGAAAAACAATCGCCTCCTACAAATGCAAAGCCACCTGCGGTACCAAAATATGCGGAGAAAATCAAAAAAATATATTATGCATTTTTTTTTCTGAAAGTTTTGTTCAGAATTGTCCAAAAACCTCCAAAATTTGATCAAAATAAAAAAATATTGAAATTTTGATTAAAATAATGTTCAAAGTTCGAAAATATCATTTTAATGGTGTTTTTTGTTTGGAAAACTGCACTATGACAATTTTGTTTGAAGTTAAACCCAAGCTGCCAGGTAGTTGTCAAGCGATTTATAGTTTTTTTTTTTTAATAATTATGAAATGGAGCATATTATGCCTTGCGCGGAAAGTTCGAAGCACATTTTTGCTTAAACCGTTCGTTGTACATAAAAAATGGATGAGATCATTTTTGTGCGGAATTTCATTATCTCTCATTTTCATAATAACCTCAATTGGCCTCCGTGCCATAGAAACCGCGATATTCGCAAAAACCGTTTTTGTGAACTTTGACCTTGAATAATTTGTTATGCCATAGTGATCTCGCTGCCGATTTTTAATATTTTCTTAAAAACACCAAAATAAATCGATTTAAACAAAAAAAAAATTAAGGATATATTTTGTTAGATCAGAAAAGTCTAATTTCACTGGATTAATAAGGCCATATCGCAAAAATATCAACTACATATCTCCACCACAGTATAAGTAACGGAAATCTTGGTGAACACAGAAATTATGCTAGAAAGGGAGAATTCCAGAAGTCAAAAATTTGTGAACACGCGTGGGACAACAATCATAGGATCCAGTGGGAAAATTTTGGAAGAAGAAAGTGGCTCAACTAAAAGAAAACTTAAGGAATCCGTCATTATTTTGTTACGTGTTAGTAAAAATAAAATAAATATAATTTAGTGACTCACGTGAGTATGGAAATACATAAACAGCAAACTGTCATGTTTGACATGATTAAAAGTCAAAGTTTTAATAACAGAAAAAATATTTTCCGAAACGTTAACTGCCTTCCATTAAATTTTTGTCATTATCATTTAAACTTTTTGTTTCGGTTTATATATTTTTAGGTGCGAGATATTTTGTAATAGAATAGAATAGTATTAAAAATCAGTAATTTACATTCAATCTACCATATACTATTAAAATTTTATGTTCCATTTACCACTTTTCATTCTTTTACATATATTCCATTGACCTAAAATAGGGGAATAGCGGAAATTATCTGAATATTTAGTTATAAAACTGTTAAAAATGAGAACAACTATTTAATTCTATAGCGATCGTAGAAAAAATGTTATGTACAACATGTGCAAGAAGTATATTTGTTGCACTAAGCATGAATACAGCTCGAGACGAAGTCGAAACTTCATGCTTTCATTCAATAAATATACACTTTCATACAATATAATGAGAGTTGATGTAAGAGTAACAATTAATTACCCAATTTATTTATAGTATAGAAGAAGTAGTGTTAAAGGTGGAACTAATTGCAACAAAAATGAATTTTGTTGCAAGTGGTAGGTAACATGCTCCTAATCAACATACTAAAAATATACTTCCATACTGTTGCGCAAAATGCGTTTTTTTTTGGCCCCCATCTTGGAAAAACATCAAAAAATGTAAAAAAATCATCAGTAATTAGGTAAACGAATTTTGATTTTCTTTATTATCTGTTTCAGGTAGGAAATCTTTGTTTTTTAACACAGAGCATGCTTGCTTGTATCTCCTTGGATAATTGCGCTAAAGATGTAAGGGAGTTTTTCAATTACGAGTTATCCACTCTACCAACTTCATTATTTGACCATAGTACCCAGCAAATGAGAAAAACTAATAAATCATCATTAGCAAACTGATTAGATAGCATCTCGGATAACGTGAATGTCAATGAAATACAACGGTCTCGTTCCCAGCAAAGCACTTCCTACGTTCTTGATGGTGGTGCATTAATTCACCGGACACCAAGGACCGCTTCTGCAACATTTGGTGATGTCATAAGGCAACACAAATCGTATGTCAACAAAAGGTATGGAAAAGTGACAATAGTTTTTGATGGGTATGAAAAAGCAAATATAAAGGATATAGAGCTCAGATTGCGCATGAAGCAGTCGTCTGTTGAAGTAGTCTTTGATGAAAATTCGTCTATGATCATCAAGAAAAACCAATTTCTTTCTAACTCTACAAACAATCAACGCTTTATCAATATACTGGGGAGTTATTTTCAAGGAAGAGGTCATTCCGTCATTCGTGCAGAAGGTGATGCAGACACACTAATCGTCAAAGAAGCTTTAAACATAGTCCAAGAAACTGTAGTAGCTGATGATACTGATATTTTAATCCTACTACTATATCATTCTTCTAAAACATTTTAATGCAGTCTGCCACACAATCTGATAAAGTTCGTGACTTTCAAGCCATGCAAAGATCTATTGGAGAGGAGGCTTGCAAAACTTCACTTTTTGTTCACGCATTAACAGGGTGTGACACCACCAGTGCTTTATTTGGCAAAAGAAAATCTTCTGCTTTCAAGAATATCATAAAGTCCAAAATTTTAAGCGAATGGGCTTCCCATTTTGGATCATCCGAAGATGTTACTAAGGAAGATTTGGTCGAAATTGGCTGTAAATATGGGGTAAGATTGACAAAAGGAACCTAAATGTGCTTCGTTATGAACAATACATTAGGAAAATAGTTTCACCTAAAAAAGAATTTGATATAGCTCGTTTGCCTCCAACACAAAATGTTTTATTTGGAAAAATCTTAATATGCCAACCCCCGATCCTACACTATGGGGTTGGCAGTTGATTGATGGAGAATTTCAGCCGATATTAACTGACTTGAACCCAGCACCGGACAAACTCTTAAACGTGCCTGCCAAACTACAGTTGAAGAATCACGTGACACCATGAAGAAATGTACAAGTCGCCGATATTGGCTTCCATGTTCGGTAGTTTGTAAAAACTGTTGTGGAAAGGACTGTACAAACACATGAGAGAGTTTTGATTTAGATGAAGATGAATGATGATTTGATTTTAATGAAATAAATATGATTTTGTTATGAAAAAAAATATTGTATAACTTTTTCAAATTTTAGATTTTGCTTAATAGTACAGTACCTAGAGGTAAAAAATATGCAAAACTTCGGAATAATGTCTTATTGAACGGATTTCGTTCATTTTTTGCAGTATAATAGTAAATGCTTCACAGAAAAGTTTCTATATTGTGCGGGGGCTTGCTAATTTATAGTGGGTGGATGCCACCCCCTCTCAGGGGGTGGCACTTAAAAATATATATATTTATTGGAGCTGAAGTAGAATCAAATTTTAAGAAGAAAAAGTTCTATGCAATTTTTCACATAAATTTATAGTTTTTAAGTTATAACGACTTCAAAATTGCGATTTTAGCTTAAAAAAAAGTATTTCCAAACGGCTTTCGTCAAATATCTCGAAAAGCATTACTTTATCGAAAAAATGTTATAGACCAATTACAGAAAGTACAAACTGGGAATTAATTATATTTTTTGTTTATTGATGTAGGATTAATAATTCAGAGATATTTAAGTTTACATTTGGCATCCAAGTGTTCAAAGGATAATTATTTAGAGTGAGAGTTGAATATCTCAGAAACTGTGACACCTACGTCAAGGATACTAATAGGTAGAATTATAAGTTATTAATTAAGCTTTCAATTGACTTTTTTATTTCTTTCTGTAGCATAAAAAACAAAGAAGTTATGACCGAAGCAATGTGCGTCTACACATTTTTTTAATAACAACGTGGCCATTTTGTTACTGTAATTAGCCAGTAATTAGAAGAACGGAATTTCAAACACTGTTTCTTATTAATATATAGCATGATGTAGATGCTCAATTTTTTTGGTTTGTATACAGCACTCGCTTTAGAAAAAAATACAGTTTAAACTATAAAGGTATTTTCGATAAAACGTAATTTTTTTTCCTATTCCAAATATCTCAATAAATATTAGTTTTATTGAAAAATGAGTAGAGACCAAAAATAAAGCTCATAAACTGATAATGAATTTCGCTTGTTTATTTATTTACATAGATTTAATAGTTTCGGAGATATGAAAGTTTACAAATTGCGTCCGAACGTTTATAAGACGAAAAATGCAGTTTAAATGTTAAATATCTCAGAAATTGTGACACCTACGTCACGCATGCTAAGAAATAAAATTAAAGACAATTAATTGCGCTTTCAAATTATTTTTTACTCGTTCCTGTAGCATAAGAAATAAAGAAGTTATGACGGAAAAATATGCGTATTTATATTTTTTTATATAAAAAGGTCGCCAATTTGTTACTCTAATTAGCCAGTAATTTAAAAAAAAAATATCTCAAATACAGTGTTTCGTTAAGATGTAGCATTACCTAGGTACCTCAAATTTTTTTTGCCCATTTAAAGCACTTGCTTTAGAAAAAAATTCATTTTAAACCCTTGAAGGTAATTTCGAAACACTTAGATACCAAATATAAACTTAAATATCTCCGAAATTATTAATTCTACATCAATAAACCAAAAATATAATTAATTCCTAGTTTATACTTTCTGTAATTGGTCTGTAACATTTTTTTGATAACATAATACTTTTCAAGATACTTGACGAAAGCCGTTTGGAAATACTTTTTTTTTAAGCTAAAATCGCAATTTTGAAGTTATTATAACTTAAAAACTATCAATTTATGTGAAAAATTGCATAGAACCTTTTCTTCTTAAAATGTGATTCTATTTCAGCTCCAATAAATATATATATTTTTTAAGTGCCACCCCCTGAGAGGGGGAGGCATCCACCCCCTATAAATTAGCAAGCCCCCGCACAATATAGAAACTTTTCTGTGAAGCATTTACTATTATACTGCCAAAAATGAGCGAAATCTGTTCAATATGACATTATTTCTCTAGTTACTGTACTATAATGTGAAATTTTAACTTTAAATAATTAAAATTTTAATTATTTTAATTAATTTAACATTTTCTTTTAAGTTGTGAGCGATATTAAAGCTACTTAGGATTTTTAAGCTACTTAGATTAATAAAAAGATGTTTTTCAACACTGCAAAAGCTTTCAGTTTTTCGGCCACCATTTTGTTATTTCCTTTTACTTTTAAAAATCAATATCATATTCTTTTTCAGCATGAAATTTCCTGTAATGTGATACCACACATAATTTTTTTAAAATTGTTTCATGTTTTTTCAAGATGGCGACCAAAAAATCGCATTTTGCGCAACAGTACGGATGTATATATTTAGTAGGTTGATTAGGAGCGTGTTACCTAACATTTACAACAAGAATCATCTTTGTTGCAATTAGTTCCACCTCAAGGTGTTTTTTCGCTTATTTCTATTATACTATTATACGAAGGATACGAACTTTATAATAATTACCAAACATTGTTTCAAAATATTGTATTATTACAAAGATAAATTAAATAATGTTAGTATAATTTAAAACTTTGTTGATCATCTCAAACTAATCTATAAACAGTTAAGGTTCATTCTCCTTAATAACTTTGCCAAATATCAGGGTACATATAAAAATGAGTTATTGTTTATTATGCTAAATAAAAAGTACTAAATATTACTAATATTAGTTCTTATGAGATATTACAAAATTAATTCAGTTTTTTTTAACAATAAATTCCTCATACTTCATTTAATGAATAAAATTAAATCCATTAAAAACCTGTCACATCATTCTTTTAATAAATAGACAATATGTTAAAGGAATTTTTTCATTACGTAGATGGGTAAAGCTGTCAGAACATATAAATGACTACAAAACAAAATTCAAGAGTGCTACTGATGAAAAAATAAATTAAACTTTAAATAATGAAACTATAAATATCTCATAAGAAGGAGCTTATCTGTAACAGGTTGTCAAATATTCAAGTCGCACACCTACTTAGCCTATGATATCCACTGTTAATGTCATCAGTGAGCAAGAACACGTTTTCTGCATTAAAGTCAAGGCGTAAAGGTTATAACAAAACTAATTTAATCAGCATACATGAGTAAGAAGATACGGCCATTCTTAATAGAGTATTTTCTAAAGTGAAAATATGTCTGAATATTTCCTCAATTAGTTATGTGTTAAGGAATAAATGGATGTACGAGTAGTTCATGTGGCAAAACTTTACATTCAGAGGGTGAAACTTCTAGTTTAAATCTTGTATACATGAGGAATTTGCGGGAGTATATTAAGGGGAGGATATGAAGTGGATAACCAAGAGCATTGGAAGTAACGCTTTCATTAAAAGGAAAATATACTTAATCATTTTTATGAGAAGACTATTTCACTGTGTATCAGGAATAACCAACCAGTTTTCATTGATTACTATAGTCCAGTCGAATTAGACATCATAACATAATATATGTTACACATTTGCCGTAGGACAAACGGTTTTGGCTGTACGAGGCCGGAAAGGTCGCGTTGTCCGAATTTGGGGGTCTTCTGTACAGGACAAACGGCTATTATTTCCAATCTACAATACTACACATACTAATGCCCTTAAGGAGGGATGATGATTTGTGAAAAACTTTCATCGAATACCGCGCGGTTTTCATGATACGGGATGTTGAAATTTTGAAAAAAAAAGTGAACCTACTTTTTTTCGCCCATTTTTTTTTCATGTATGTGCGACCCTAATATAAGAAAATTTACGTTGGTTTCATTTTAATACATTCGTTGGTTTAGGAGCTAGACAGCAAAATATGCCAAAAATGGCTATTTCGGTATTGTTGCATTAAAAAAACCAAAACCAGTATAATTCTGGTGTTTTTGTTTATCATAAAAGTCCAATTCATTGCGCATAAAAAATGTGTTTTTGTAATTAAGTAGGATCAATACCTATTGTGTAATAACGATTTATGTCATGTGTTCTCCAGTCTCCTTTTTCACAATTTTTTTTTGCGGCCTTATGGTTCACAGTATGGCAGAAAGCATTATACACGTGGATAGGGCACATAATAGGGTGTTAAAATGGGTCTCTTGTTAAAATGCGATAGGACGTACCGTTTTCAAGTAAAACGCACTTGTTATGTTTGCTTTGAGTTTTTATTGTGTTCTGAATTGTGATCTGATAAATAAATTCTACATTTTGGTGTTTTCTTTCTTAGGAGTTTGTTTTTTTAAATAATTTTTCGATGAAATGGACATATAATAACTGTTTCTCGAGGAAGGTAAAATTACTGTAGATTTTGTTATAAACACAAAATAAGTTGCAATGATGATTTCAGACAAGCGTGAACCCTCAAATAGAGGGGGTTCTCACCCCCTCTATTCCGTCCAAGTCCCTTCATTTTTTCATTAGCAATGTCCCTCATAAACAGAAAAAGCAAGAGGCGACACATAGTTGTATTTTTTTCGTAGTCAGCGGTGAGTATTTACTAGTCAGTCGATGAAAAGTGTAATCTGAAGTAATTTTTTGCAAACAAGTGCGTTTTACTCGAAAACGGTACGTCCTATCGCATTTTAACAAGAGACCCATTTTAACACCTTATCATGTGCCCTGTCCACGTGTATATTACTTTCTGCCCTACTATGAACCATAAGGCCGCAAAAAAAAAATTGTGAAAAGGGAGATTGGAGAACACATGACATACATCGTTATTACACAATAAGTGTTGATCCTATTTAAATACAAAAACACATTTACTATGCTCAGTGAATTGGACTTTTAGGATAAACAAAAACATTTATCAGAATTATACTGGTTTTGGTTTTTTTAATGCAAAAATACAAAAATAGCTATTTTTTGCATATTTTGCTGTCTAGCTCCTAAACCAATGAATGTATTAAAATGAAACCAACGTAAATTTTCTTATATTAGGGTCGTACATACATGAAAAAAAAATGAGCAAAAAAAAGTAGGTTCACTTTTTTTTAAAAAAGGGGTTTTCAAAATTTCAACATCCCGTATCATGAAAACCGCGCGGTATTCGATGAAAGTTTTTTCACAAATCATCATCCCTCCTTAAGGGCATTAGTATGTGTAGTATTGTAGATTGGAAATAATAGCCGTTTGTCCTGTACAGAAGACCCCCAAATTCGGACAGCGCGACCTTTCCGGCCTCGTACAGCCAAAACCGTTTGTCCTACGGCAAATGTGTAATATATATATATTATGTAGAGGAGGGATGAATCTTCAAAAAGTGTAACTTGGTAAAGAGCCCTACGGGAAATAGGGAAAAAGATATGGACACATAAGTAAAATTTCAAAGTTTCAACCCCTAAAAATAGGGGACGCACATGGTGTAGCAGGGTGTAGTTTTCTGTGCTTGCTTATTATGCCCTTTTAAACAACTTCCATAAAAAAAGTCCGCAGTACGCAAAATGTTTTATTATGTCTAATTCGACTGGAGTACTATAATATACGTATAATTATAAAGCAGTGTTATATTCATTATCATTATCATTCATTGATATGCACACATTACACTTTCCTGAATATATTTCAAAACATATGTATTCGTTCGTACATCTGTGTATCCCTTCGCGTGTTCGTATACACAGTAATTCCGGAAGTTCTCGCGGAAAATTATTCCAAATTATATTTAATACTTTCACTATAAATTTCGTGAATCTGATCTGAAGTTTAGGGTGGTCAAAACTTTATTCAAGCAAGTTTAAATATCGATATAATATTTTAAAATAACAGGTTTGTCCTATGCTTTTTTGCAGGTCGCATCTTTTTCTCGCGACACTTGAAGTTAATTATTTTTCTAGTTTTCCGCCTATTTCCCCACACATAACTGAAATGTTGGCGTGAAACTTGGTGTGTGAACGTTAGGAAGATGATCACCTGCGAGTTTTTGTTGATAAAGTAATCGGAAACCCAAATAAAAGACGGGAAAGACTGATTAAGGATCTATAATAGGTCATCAGTGACGCTCTGTACATCTTGGCTCATATCATCAGTTATGCACTTTCATGAGCGGCTGAAAACCTATCGGGACAAATACAGAAATGTCATCGTAACTGATAGTCTAGCATTTCAAAATAAATGTAGGAAATATGTGAGTAAAGGCATTCTACAAAATAGAGAAGATTCAATTATCTTAGGGGAATCTCTAACAGAGAAAACTATAGTATCAAAGAAAACACAAAACAACATATGAACCCAAGTAGCACGAGGAGCTGTAATAAAGCTGCGCCAACATTGCGGCAACAAGAACTGGCAGTTATTTAGCTATAACAGCGGAAACCTTACAATAAGGTTGCGACAGCGGTGTAACGGTCAAAATGGTCAACATTTTCTTGCTTTGGAAATGTTGCTAAAGCCTTATAGCTGTAGCCATTTGGCTGGTGGAAGAACCAGATTACAAACATTGAGCTGTATATTTTTGAAACCACATATGATGGACAATTTGGCTGCACAATTACCTTTAATAGTCGTTATTGGATACTAATATGAAAATGGATGCGTATAGCTTATCCCTGTCAAAAAATCCTTATAAAAACTTATTAAAAAAAACGTATAAGTTTTTATAATTTTTGATGTGTGTATTTGAAATGTGTTTGAATTGTAAATTCTCATATGGTATCTACCAGTATTGATGAGTTTTTATAGTATATGTAATTAAAAGTTTTTATAGGTTTTTATAGTATTTTGAATGTAAATTTCTATATGATATCTATTAGTATTGATGAATTTTTATAGTACACGTAATTAAAAATTTCTATAGGTTTTTATAGGTTTGTATAGTGTTTTGAATGTAAATTCCCCATAGAAATTCTATTACTGTTGATAGGTTCTTTTACAGATTTTTGGTTGTGTAGCATATTTTTAATGCCAAATCCCATAAACTTACATAGGTAAGTAAATATTATTTACTTACTATTAATATTTCAAATATCAATAGTAATATAGTGGTAAACACTAAATACTGTAAAAGTCCTTGTTTCCTCTAGCCTTCCAGCCTAAACGCATTAGCAGTAAAAGAGAATGCTTATCTTTTAATTTAACAAGCCCTTCACTAGTTTCTTAGGTCACATTAGATTAGATATGAATCAGCGACATGTATAAGAGCTCCCTCTACTGCAGGCTGGAGTATGTAACACTAAACTTTCATAAGTTTTAATTATGTGTGTGTGAGTTTTAAATGTACATTCCTCGTATGAAACCTATTAGTATAGTTTCTATAGTATTTGAAATACAAAGTTTTTTTTATAAGTTCTAAATGTGGTCTGATGTGCGGCTATTTGAAATGTGTTTTTAATGTAAATTCCTTGCCTGAGGTCTATCAGCATTTGCATATATTAATAGGAAATGCGAAGTTCTTATAATATTTGCTGCGTACAATGGGTTTTTAATGTAAATTACCTATATGGAGTCTATCAGTAGTTATATGTATTAGTATAATTAAGTTTTTATAGTATTTGAAGTACAAAGTTTTTATAAGTTCTGAATGTGGTTTGATGTGATTATTTGAGATGTGTTTTTAATGTAAATTCCTTGCCTGAGGTCTATCAGCATTTGCATATATTAATAGGAAATAATACGAAGTTTTTATAAGATTTGCTGCGTACAATGGGTTTTTTATGTAAATTCCCTATAGGAAGTCTATCAGTAGTTATATAGTTTTCACGGTAATTGAAATATGAAGTGATATAGATATTTTATATGTATTTGAAAAATATTTTTAACGAAAATTCTCCATACGAGTCCTATCAGTATTTGTAAGTTCTTATACGGTGTTTGAAATACGAAGATGTGTCTAAGTTTTTGAAGTATTTGAAATGTGTTTTGAATGTAAATTCCTTGCCTGAAGTCTATCAACACTTGCACGTTTTAATAATAAACACAAGTTTTTATAAAATTCTATGAGGACATGCGATGGGGTTTAAAGTAAATTCCCTGAATGAAGTCTATCAGTATATTTATAAGTATTTATGGTAATTAAATTGCGAAGTTTTTATATGAATTTGAAAGATATTAATGTAAATTCTCAGTACGAGGTGTATAAGTATTTATAAATTTTTATGGCGTTTGAAACACAAAAATTTTATAGATTCTGTGAGTTTTTAATGTATATTCCTCCTTTGAGGTCTATTGTAAGACTTTTATGATTTTGTGGGAATAAGAGGGTTTTCAAAAATACAATGTGTATATAGTATACACTTACAGTGGATTTTAATGTAAATTATATGAAATATATTAGTATTAGCCAAATCCTTCCGACCTATCAGTCTAACATCATTTCTTCTGAAAACCCTGGAGAAACTGGTTGATAGGCACATCAGGGACGATAAAATGAGTACAAAACCTCTACATCGAAACCAGTATGCCTACCAAACAGGAAAATCTTGTGAGTTAGCAATACATGAGCTTACTCAACAAATAGAAAGGGCCCTAGACAGTAAAGAAACTGCCATAGGAACCTTCTTAGACATAGAGGGTGCCTTCGACAATACCTCATTCGATTCACTAAGTGAGGCAGTGAAGAGGCGCGAAGTCGAAAAGTCAATAACAAGATGGATCGACTCAGCACTCAGAACTAGGAAAATTCAGTCCACGCTAGGATCCACAACAGAGGAGGTGTCCGTGACCAGAGGATGCCCGCAGGGGGGGTCTTATCTCCTCTCCTGTGGTGCCTGGTTGCGGACGAACTCCTATCTCGACTGGAACAGCGGGGAATATATGCGCAAGGTTATGCAGACGATATCGCCATCCTGGTAACAGGAAAATACGAGGGCGCTGCAGCGGAAAAGATGCAGCGAGCCCTCGTTATGGTAGACGAATGGTGTACCCAGGAAGGTCTTTCCGTGAATCCAAGGAAGACCACTGTGGTCGCCTTCACAAGAAAGAGGGAAGTCAAACTGGGAAGATTATATCTCCGGGGAAACGAATTGCAGGTGAGCAATGAAGTGAAATATTTGAGACTGATTCTAGACACCAAATTAAACTTCAATGCTCATCTAGATAGAGTGACTACCAAAGCTACGCGGGCCTTATGGGCCAGCAGAAGAATGGTAGGTAAAAATTGGGGACTGCAACCAAGAATGGTGCACTGGCTGTACCAAAGGGTTGTAGTACCAATAATAACCTATGCCTCCCTGATCTGGTGGCATAAAGCCGGAAAAGGGGAGGCAATAAGAAAACTACGGAAAGTACAAAGACTAGCATGTCTAGGCATAACGGGAGCAATGTCAACAACGCCTACCGCAGCCATGGAAGCGCTACTTTGCCTGCCCCCACTACAATTAGTAGTGGAGAGTGAGGCACTGTTGGCGGCATACAGGCTGAAAATAAACGGACATGGCACCATTCCAAGAATAGGATACCACACCGAAATATTCCAACAAATAAGAAAAAATCGACTACTAGATATGCAGTCAGATAGAATCAGCACAAGCCACAACTTCACAAAGACCTTCAGGGTATACATACCCGATAGGGAAGAGGAAGGAACAAGGCAACTGCGAAGACATTCAAATGGTACCATATGGTATACTGACGGATAGAAAACGTCAAGAAGTACTGGAGCAGGTGTTACGGGGGACCAACCAGGGACAGACATCAGTCTGAACCTGGGCAGTACCGCAACGGTGTTCCAAGCAGAAGTCACAGCCATAGAAATCTGTGCACAAGAAATGATCCGGAGGTCATATACTGACAAAAGAATCCGCATCATCACTGACAGTCAAGCAGCTATCAAAGCTCTGAATGCAGTAGAGATACGTTCCCAAACGGTAAAAGACTGCCTTGAATCCCTGGCGAAACTGGCGGAACACAACAGTATACAACTGGAGTGGACGCGAGGACACCAGGGCAATGAAGGCAACGAAAAAGCAGATAAGCTGGCCAAAGAAGGCGCAAAAACAGCCTTGATGGGACCGGAGCCATCCTGCGGGATATCATACAATACCGCAAGAGGAATGGTAAAGGAACTATTGAGTCAGCAACATATCTTGTATTGGACTGGCGCGCCGGGGATGAGACAGTCACGTATGTTCATCACCGGCGGGCCATCCAAGACAAAGACTAACGAATTGCTAAAGCTGAGCAGAAAACAGCTGAGGTGTGCAGTGGGAATTCTAACAGGACACTGCACACTGAACAGACACCTAACCAACATGGGTGTGAAGGATAATCCAGAATGCAGGATGTGTGGTGAGGATGAAGAAACTCCTCACCACATACTATGTGAATGCCCAGCCTTGGTGGCTGGGAGGTTTTCATACTTCGGGGGACTAACCGTGACCCCGGAAGAAATAGCCAGAGCTCCCATTGACCGTATACTCTCCTTTTGGAGAGGAACGGGATTAATGGGATAACGAGACTATGGGGTACAATAAGCTTAAGCTTCAGTACGGCGGGCTTCGCACCGCAACCCATAAGGAAAAAAAAATTGTATTAGTAAATTTAGTTTAGTAAGTATTGTAACTTTTTTAGGTTGACTATTGAAATCCCATGAAAACTTTTCAAATTAATAGTTGCAAATAATACTTTTCAATGGGTGCACTGAGAAATTCCTTATTAAATTCTTATATAAAACTAAACTAATAATAACCCTTCAAATCTTATAAAAACCATATACTAATTATTTCTTATTAAATGTTATAAAATTCATCCCTGGTTTCCTCATGAAACATTATTAGTTTTACCACTATTGGAACCCCATGAACTCAAATTAATAGTTGTAAATCATTATTAATACGTTTTAATAGATGTCCCTATAAATCCTTGTACCCATGAAGTTTTATAAAAATAAGTACAAATATATCCTTATAAAAATGTATAAAATGTCTACTAGGAACTCCTTAGTATACCTTTTCAATTTTATTACTCTTCAGATGCCAAAGAAACTCACAAAATTATTCGATGTAATTCCTTATTAGTACTTTTTAATACGTATCCTTATAAATCTTTATTAAATTATTATATAAACTAAAACTGATAACAATCTCTCAGATCTTACAAAAACCATATACTAATTGTTTCTTATAAAAGATTACAGAACTCGTATTTGATTTTACTGATAAAACCTTTTCAGTTTCAACACTTTTCAGATCACATGAGAAACTGATCAAATTAAAAGTTATAATGCCATATAAAAACTGTTTTTAGTATAAACACTTATGGAAACATACCAATAACAATATGGGTATTCCAACCCAATTACGATTCCTTTAGATACTTATTCATCCCAATATAATTTCTATATGGCAAAATTAATGTACTGTATAAAACCTTATAAACCAGATAGGCTCTTATGATTACCCATAAAAAATGTATAATTATCTATAAGTTTGAAATAGGATTTTTTGACAGGGATAGTACATGTACTTATAAAAATTTCAAGACGACTAATCGTGCTGCGTGCGGTTTTCACTTTTTCGTTAAATGTGTATGTGATACTTCTGTATGTTCGAAGGGCTTCAGACATTTTCTATTTTTACAAAACTCTTAATTTTCTCAGAATTATAATTTTTTATGTATTTCACCAAAAAATTGTTTAAAATCACTAAATTTTTGATAGTAAAGTGGCTGTTAAATGCCGCTGTAAATACCAATCACCAGCCATAAATGTGGAAAATATAGTTTAGTCATCAAACCGCATTTTTTTAGCTATAAAGTATATAGTATAATCAAGGGTCACTCCTAACTATTCCAGCTGCTATTGCGCTGTTGCAAAAGCTCTAGAAGGCATATTGCAGCTGATCAAAAATCTAATCATCAATTGCAGCGATTTGATTGTGTAATTATGTTACGGCAATGTTATAGCAGTAAAAATATTTGGAATAAAACGCTTTGAGATTCCAAATCCAAATTACAGCTAAACTCCGGTTATCCCAACGTTTTCGCAGAAAAAATTTAGCTTTGAAAACTTCATGGTCCACACTGTGCTACTTGGAATAAAATACCTTCGACAACAGTCGAAACTTTAACTGTAAGTACATATCAGGAGAAAACTGTAGGCTCTGGGTGTCAACATGTCTTTAGCAGCGTATAACAGACTGACAAAAAGAGTTTCTTCTCTAAGAACGTCTGTAAAGGAAAGAACTGCAGTCACATGCAGATGTGGCCTCAACAACACTAAAAACGAACAGGAATCATATGAGTTTTGGCACCAATGCTACGAAAAACTTTTCTGAATCACAAGATAATTGACAGCAGGACCAAAACGCGAATCTGCAATCACCACTAATAATTTTCGTATCTAATTAAACATGCGATGCAACGTGTGCTGTGGTCTGGTGGGGGAGAATTACCTATAGGTAGAACTGTGATTTCTAACCTTAGTTGCAGCAAAATGAAGATAAACTCATAAACTTTATTTTAAGCAATAAGCTCCGAGTACGATTTGATACCTGTTTGTGTATCAAGAGCACAATCTGCCACATTGTCGCGCGATAATATAAGGTGACGCGCGACGCGAAGCGGAACGCATCAAACACTTGAGAGCGACAATGGCACTTTGCGCTCGAATTACACACATAATTTTATCTACGATGGTTTGAACATATCACATTAAAAGGAATAATTAAGTTGAATTTTGGCTGGAAACTGCGATTAATTAACATATTACGAGATTGCCTTGCATATGTGACAAAATAAACAGACGAACAAAACACAATCGCTGCCTATTTAAATTTGATTAACTATTATTTAATGGTTTCGGTTCATCCATATTTGTAGGCAGAAAAGTCTCGCATTAACGTCGCACATAAGGCCAATTTAACAATTTACGACAACAAAAATATAAAATATGATTTTATTTGATATTTTGATCAGAAATGCTTATGAGGAGGCTACTTAATAATTATCTTTCAGAAAAATACCTAATTAGGGTAAGTTGAGATAAGGTGCTCATAGTATTCTAATAATAAAAAAAAAACAATTTCATATTAAATTATTTTTGTATTTTGAATTAGTACAATTTGTACATAATGTACCATTTTGATTAAAATTTTATTCTACATCTACATCCTCATCGCCCTTATCATCATCAGACTCCTGTTCACCTTCATCATCATCGCCACAGAAAGTAGGCGGTCTTAGCATGCTTAATACAACTTCACTGAATTGCATTTTATTTTTTTTTAGGTTTTCTTCGCTTATTCGCGGGTCCGAGGATACTAGCATCCAGTTAAATATATCATTAAAAATAGTTCCTGTCTCTTAATCTTCACTTTCCTTAGAGAGAGATCGCCACGACTACCTGAAAAGAACACGCTCGATTTAACAAAAGGGGAAAAAGGGGGACTTGCATTTTACTTTTGTATATTAGGTATAAGGTATTTTTTCGAACTAGTAAAAAAAAGTCTGTGTACTTTTCGGAACTTTTTATATAACTCTATTTAAAGCAAGAATTTCAATTTTCTTTTTAAACAAAAATAGTGTTTCATGAAACACATTATATCTATACTACGTACAACTGTTATATTTATAACAATTGCAGATTAAAGTACATACCTGGTGCTTCAATATCCATGTTGAAAAAATTGTGATTATAAATTTAGGAAAATAGGACGAGCGTAGTTAATCCGTAAACAATGCATGCGCAACTAACCGGTATTGGCCGTACGAAAGATAACTCAACTTTGCGCACACGCATAGGCTATTGTGTTGCGTTAAAAAAATTAATTCTTGGGGTTCATTGCGGACTGGTTTATAGAGAACGTTTTGAAGGTATTTGTGACTAGTTTGAAGAAACTACTTTTATCTATTTTTGTCGTCGTAATTTAGCTATTTGGCCTTATGTGCGTCGTGGTAAATTCAGCAAACACGTATGTAAACAATTAAGTTGTGCAATAGTTTAGTAAGTTGACTGTGATAACTCAAGAAACTATTGTAATTTAATTGTCTACGTATTTTGTTATAAAAATTGCGTACCTCTTACTAATGCAATTTTTATAAAATATCGATTGGTCGTTGTATAACTTTCACAAACTTACTACGGAAACTTTGGAACATATTGAATCGCATTAAATAATGAAAAATGCTCAAGATTAAGAATTCATACGGTTAAAACTTTGCTAATATAATAGCAGAGCATTTTAATACGTAATAACGGTTAGCGAAGCTTTTCCTAATCCTCAAACAATTTCACACCTATTTTCATCTTATATCATCCACTTATATGCAGACAAGTGCCATCAAACGTTCCCTGTAAGGGTCTGCTGCAAGTTATCACGCTGACGCTGGTAATGTAGGGTCCTATGTAGTACGCTTGGACGAGTCACAACACTACTAATCTCTAAAATAGAGGGATATGTCTACCGTTTAATTACATTTAATACGAATACCGATATTGCAGGTTATGTAGGTATCTATATTTAACCAAAATTAACAATTTGTCTTATTATGATGAATTGTCTATGATAGGTATATTAACTTCCAGCTGTTAAAAATAAAAAAAATTACATTCAGAAAATTATACTGACAGTCTGTCCATATTTTAGCACCAAAAAGTAGAAAATAGAAAAATGGGTCAAGGTTGGGGAATTATGTAGTCACTCTTTCATAGTGAGTTACTTTTACCTTAGAAACTATTATTCATGAATTAAGAAAATCACAATTTACACACTTTTTTGTTATTTAATAATATTTTCTAATCATGATGAGAGCAAATAAATAAAAATAATTAATTACACAGGCACACACAAAAAAAAGTCAATTTTCTGAGATTTCACATATACAGGGTGTTTCATAATTGAATGCTGATCCTAAAGGGCGATAATCCTTGGATGATTTTAAGAAAAATTCTTTATATGAACATAGGTCCGCAACCGCTTTATTTCTGAGATACAGGGTGTTGAAAATATATCGAATACATGGTCTACTTATTTAAAATCTTTAATTAATATTTTATACCCTATTCTGGCCTATTTTTTGTTGTTAACAAAAAATTCTGACACCTAATTTTGTAAAACTGACATCAGGATCGTGTTCAGCGGTCAAAAATACATGGGAGTATATATGTGAAACCTCAGAAAATTGACTTTTTTGTGTACCTGTGTTACTTTTACCTTCTTCCAGATATTTGTGGTCTGTAGCTCTGAAGAAGAGGCACATATAATAGAATAGGGAGGTGATTGTCACCAGTCAGATAAAATTATTATAGCTGTATAACATAACTTGATGTTAATACCGTTAAAAAGTAATATAACATGCAGTAGTCTTTGGAGTAAATATTAAAGAAAAGGAATAGAAGAAAAGATGTGCTAGGTTACATTTACCGATACATTTTGACGGTAATCTGTCAGAAAATTTTGTAAAATTCAAACAAGCTTTTGATAACTACTTATTAACAATTGAAAAGAAAAAAATGAAAGATAATTGCAATTTTGTTAAACCTGATTGACGAAGAAGGTGTTGATGTCTTATCTAGTGAGGTTAAACAACATTATGAGAAGGTTATTGAAGAGTTTAAAACATATGCCTCACTAAAGAAAAATATTTTGTGTGAGAGGTTTAAATTTTACAGTCAGTATCAACAAGAAAATGAACCGTTTGACAAATTTTTGCAATATTTAAAAGAGATGGTAAAAAGGTGTGAATTTAGCCATATGTCAAATAACATAGTAAGAGATATAATTCCATTAGGAACTACGAACATAAGGATACCAGAAACATTATTTACTTACTTGAAAAATATAGATTTAAATACTGTTGCAACACTATGCAGATCAAGAGAAATTGGTAAATTGCAAATGAAAAAAGTTGTAGACAAACTGGATTCTGATAAGTGTATTAGGAGAAATTAACAGAAGGTTAAGAAAAAGTAAAGGTGCAGAATTTGAGTACAATTGTATGAAATGTAAACGAAGACATAAGCCAAGAAGTTGTCAATCTTTTGGAAAAATTGCTTGAATTGTAATGGACGAAATCATTTGACAGTAGCATGTAGAATACAAAAGGCCAATACAGTAAATCAAGAAATGAAGGTAACAATAACTTTTATGTAGGTAAACGTTAATAGTTATTAAGGTACCAAGGGTGTTATAAGGATAATAACGCACCGAGGTCGGCAGTGTACAATCCCGAGGGCCTCTGGCCCGAGGGAATGTACGTCGACCGAGGGCGTCATTATCCTATAACACCCGTGGTGCCTTCAACGTTTAATGTCCTGCAAGTCTGTTATTTAATTCGCATTTTTTTTGACATTACGATTTATTAATTTGACATCTATTATGTTCAGAGCGATTTGATATAAAAGAGAGTAAAAATCAAAATTGTTTGTAAACGCCGCCGTTGCATAGCAACGCATTTTGTTTGTCAATAACGCTATCATAATTTGCTTGTTTTGGGTTGTATTATAATTTTATAATGCCCTAGGGCGTTATAGATATTCATAACGCCCTAGGGCGTTATTTTTCATTTAATGTATCTCAAAATAGGGTGGTTATTGTAAAATAACAGAGTTGTAGGACATTAAACAATATTAATGAAATCAAACGAAGTGAATGGCGTCAAAATATTGAAGTAGAAGGAACACAAATAATTTTGTTCGAGCTTGATAGTGGTTCTGAAGTTAATCTGTTGCCTTTAAATGAGGTTAAGAAACTGTTTGAAAAGAAGCCAGAACTATGAAAAATATTAAGGTCAACAGATTTACATCTAGAAGCATATGGAAGGTCACGTATACAATATGTAAACAACTGGTCAAATACAGTTAAAATGTGCTTGTAAAAATGTGGGTAAAAATTTTAATTTTGTTATTTAGTGATGAATTTGGAACCTATTTTTGGTCTAGATGCTTGTGAAAAATTATATCCCATAAAAAGGCTTGACAGTTTAGGATCATTTATTAGTACAACTAGTATTTTAAGTGAAAACGAATCATTTATAAAAAAATAAAGATATTTTTAAAGGTAGATTTTCTGATCAATTAAATATTCAAATTCAAAAAGGTGCTACTCCTGTTGCAACATCATCACACAGAGTTTCGTTATCTATTAAAGATAGATTACGTGATCAACTGAATAAACTATAAATTAGGATAATAATATCGAAATTGAATGAGCCTGTAGATAGGTAGTTGTTGAAAAACCTGATAGTAGGTTGTGCAAGGTACTAAGGAATTGAATAAGGTAATAGAGAGGGAATATTTGTTGATACCAACATTTGAAGAAATACATTGCAAGGTAAAAAAATATTCACTGTCTTAGAAGGCGTGTCACCGGCTTAATTATTATTTAGTCGTTGAATAAAAATAAAATTGCCCATATCCGAAAAAATGTTAAAACCAACTTAATACAATCAATGAGAAATCACAAAAATCTAAGATTAAACAGGAAAATTATAAACGTTATTTTAATAGAAATGCAGGTAAGCTGAGAGAAGCAATAGCAGGAGATGCAATTAGGTATACTAATAATAAATCCAAGACATTTTTCTTTGATTGTTATTAGTATTCCCTAATTGCATCCACTGCTATTACCTATATAATAGACAATTAGAAAACATAGTGGAAGGCCCAAATCGTACTGGATTAAATCTAAGAATGGAAGATAAAATTGTGGAAATAGATTTTACATTAGATAATACTGCATAGATCAAGAATGTACGTTATTTTAAATCAAATTAAATATAAATTATGAGATACCTACTAAATAATAGTTACCCACTATTAAAAAAAGAGATGTAATAGATTGTGATTGTTAGCAGTTAAACTGAATTATCATATTTTTCACAACTGTATAACATAACTTGGTGTTAATAAAGTGTTAATAAATTTAAAAAGTAATGAACATACAAATGTAACAGTACATGTCACCCAGCAAGCTCAGTTCTTACGGATTTTGACTTCTGAGCGTACCGATGTTTCTTGTCTCCTTAACAAATCTTGATATTTACTTACAAAAATAATCACGTGATAATTTTAAGCGTCTCGATCATAAGCGGTGTAAATATTATTTCGTAGAAATAATTTTATTGAATGAGATCACACAGTCTTAACAGATCCTTTCGAATACAAATTAAGTTGAATTCAGTAAGAGATTTCAAAAACATTTAATACTGAATTAAGAAAGCATACATTATCGGTATTAATACGAACTTCAGTTGAACTTTGAACCTCGACAATTTACTTGGTCCTTTTAGAAACTGATCTGATCCTCGACGAACGCGCCAGCTTTTTTTCAGAATAAATCTTTCATAAGACATGAAGATATATTCTGTCATCACCTTTAATATATTCAATTTTGTATATAGAGAACGCAATGCTAGAATGTGTATTCCGCTCGTTCAAGCCTTTTCAATCATTCAACATTGTCCTGACTGAACTTTCTTAATTTTATACTTCTAGTTGTTATAGTTCATTCTATGCGAGAAACAATATTCAGAATCTGAAATATCTACAATTGTTCTATGTGTTTATGAAATAATAAAAGTATTTAAGAACATGCATTATAAATAGGACTAAAAATTTGGCAAAGAGTTGCCGATTCCAAGTCTGTGGCTTGTGAGCAAATTGCTTCAAAATAAATAATACCAAAGATTGTACCTTACCAGAAAACGCTGTCGATATTCTCCGTTCTGGAACTTACCTAGAAAAGAAAAAAGAATGAGAATACAAATACTGATTCGTTTTCACTAAAGGGGCAACGCATAGAAAATTGATGCTTTTTCATGCTTTATAGTTGATTGACGCAGTAACTTTGCTTGTACAGTTTTTCGGGTCTCCCTCAGGAATATGATTGAAATTGGTAATGCTTAATGATCTATATGTTAATATGATCTTTTGTCTACCTACACGCAAAATTTCAAGTTGATCCGTCAACCGGTGTTTGCGTGATTAAATAACAAACAAACTCACAGATGACGTTATTAATAAGGATATATGCGTGCTAAGAGATTATCGTCAGTAGTCAATTTAATTATAGATATTGAAGAGCTTTTAGATGCATGGTGTTGTTTGGTATATTTCGGATATTTTCCTTCGAACATACTGGATTATTCTTTAGCTGCTGTGAGTAAAGAATAATATTTAAACCCAATTCCACAATTTTAGCTTAGTTCGAATTAACTAATTTGCTCTCTTAAAGAGAAGGTGGAGGAAGGGGGGATTTTTGGCCTGACGTACATAGTGAAGTCATCTCTACAAACACCGAAATACTTGAACATTATATTCGTACACGATTTGAAGTTCAAGTTGTCATCATCTGTAGGTGACTAAAACTTAATTAGAATTCTTAAATATTTGTTCTACAATATTTGAGAATCAAAAATTATCTATTTTTTATTTGGATCTTATATGGATCGATTCTAAGCCTGATAAAATACAACACGCATTTAAAATAAGCTAAAATACTACTAACATATTATTAATAAATCTATGGAAGTATAAGCAAGACCAGATAATTGTTTAATTATATATTTATTGAAAGGATATTTTCTATATTGTCTATATAATTAATTACACACTCACCCGTTTGGTGTGAGTTTAATGCTCCGTCAATCCGCCAGCACTCAAAAGTATTACTTCCACATCCAGTGGTAGTAACTCAAAAAAAAAAAAAAATTGAAAATTTTTATTGTTCAAGTAGGCTAGAATGTCATTAATCGTCGAGATTTTAAGTTTGAACAAAAAAAATGTCTGTCTGCCTGACTGTCTGTCTGTCTATAAGTTTTTTGTGCGCACGTTTACTCTGGAACTGTTTATTATATTGACTTGAAATTTGGTACACATATGTATTATAAGGAGATCTGGAACCAGATTATATTTTGACCTAATTCCATTGAAGGGTTCGGGGATAAATGGGGGTAAAGGCGGGTAGGGCGAGCCAAGACAAAATTACAGGATCAAGTAACTTTTTTTTAATGGAATGCTATGCATATTAGTACATTTTTTGAAGCCTCTTCCTAGACTCTATTCGTTCCTATATAATGAATTTTCTTGTTGAAATAATGCCATCTGCAGATGCATATTGAAAAATCCCCAAAGTCACAATTATGGGTTTTAAGAAAAACTTATGTGAATACTCGTTACGAGACATCTAATTAATGTTCTTGAATCATTTTTACTTCCTAAATATGTACAGGGTAGCAAAAAATTATTTTTCAATGAAAAAATTTTTTAACTGAATTATTATTATATATTATTTTTCAAATGGAACACCCTGTATATTTTCCGTTGATATCATGTAGAAATGAAAAACGATTTTTTTCCGTAAGTACTTCTCTATGGCTAATTGCAACCATTTTTGTTTTATTGAGCAATAAGTACAAAATTCAAAAATAAACTTTAAAAAATCGGCAGCTACTGGAATCGGCTAGAACCTCCCCACCGGGTGAATCTTTGAAGCCGAAAAGAGCACTAACAAATATGAACGATCTCATTTAATATATTTATTAATTTGAAATATTTTTTCATATTAAAACAGAAAAAAACGTCTTACGTTCGGTGGGATTTGGACCTAAGAACTTGAGTGTTAAATTTATAGTCTGCACAAGATTAATGTTTTATTCATTGTTTTAATACAAATATATGCCTCATCGGATACTAGCCCGGAGCCAGCCAGACAACCGCAGTGAACACCGCCGAGGCGGGTGTGAGGCTGAAGGGGGTTGTTCCGGTTTGGCTTGGAGAAAAATAGAAATGTGGGATAGTAGCTCCTGTCTTCTGTAGGCAGGCTTAAAACTAGGTTAAAATTATAATGTGTCCACATGAACCTAAAATTAATATAAAAATAAACACAACACTATAAAAACTAAGTTCGTAGGCAAGAGCAGTAGTTAAGTAGTGAGAGTTCTAATTCACTTCAAGCCAATTTCCCATAAGAGATAACATGGGGCGTGTCGCGGAAAAATCGAAATTTTCAAATGGTTCCAGCCCCCCGGGAGGCCCCGCCTCTCATCGGTTCTAGAACCTAGGACCTAATGGGAGGGGGAGTGGGGAGATGGGATCTTCTTATATGATAGCTCCTAAGACCTAATGGGAGGGGAGAGATGGGATCTTCTTATATGATAAGTCCTAAGACCTAATGGGAGGGGAGAGATGGGAGATTGAATATCTGAGCTTATATATTAGATTATAGCTAAAGATAAGAGATTATATCTACAAGGGTGTGGCTAAGAGTATATACAGGGTGTATCTAGTAATAAAAATAAGATGGCTACCTTTTATTGTTTATAGTTATTGACGAATAGTATTGCATGTTTACGTTAGAGGGCGTGGCTAAGAGTATACAGGGTGTATCTAGTAATAAAAATAAGACGGCTACCTTTTATTGTTTATAGTTATCTGCGGATAGCTTTGTATGTTTACGTTAGAGTGTTAGAGGTTAAGAAATGGTTGCAGACGTTCATCATTGAGATTAAAATGTATATGTATGTTTTAGACAAGTCTCGACAAGTGTTTATGTTTTACATAGGATAATAATAATAATATATTCATCTACTTCAATACGGAAGTATTAGATTTGAATGTAAATACTGCAGTCAAACGTAGAGAGGTTATCAGTTTTCGGGAATTTTTTAATATAAACAACGATTGATTAATTAATAAATTGATTCTCAGCAATATATGCTGCTTAATTACCTTAGATAATTGTTAATCGAAAGGAAGAACTGTACATGATTAAATATAATAAATAGTGTAAAAATACGATTGGTATTTTTTAATTCAATATATCAAAAATAGTAAGTGACAGACACTTATATAATTTAAGTAAAGAAATCAACAAACATACGCGGCTAAGAGTATACAAGGTGTATCTAGTAATAAAAATAAGATGGTCACCGTTTATTGTTTATAGTTATTGAGGAATAGTATTGCATGTTTACGTTAAAGAGTGTTATTATCCATTTCCTAATTAAATAAAGAATTCAGATTTTTTCAAGTTTATTGTAATGAAAATGTTCATGCTACATTTTATGTGTTTCTTAATGCTGAATTCAAATATGCAATCAAAAAAATTAAATCTTAAAAAATAAAGGCACCCCAGGCAAAAAATGAAAAAAAAAAAAAAAAATCATCAGATTTTTTAAGTTTATTGTAATAAAAATGTTCATGCTACATTTTATGTGTTTTTTAATGCAGAATTCAAATATTCAATCAAAAAAATTAAATCTTAAAAAATAAAGCCACCCCAACCAAAAAATGAAAAAATGAATCTGATTTTTTAAGTTTATTGTAATGAAAATGTACATGCTACATTATATGTATTTTTTAATGCTGATTCTGAATATATAAGCAAAAAAAAACAAAATTCAATCAAACAAAGCCACCTCAGACAAAAATGAAAAAAATCAGATTTTTCAAGTTTAATGTAATAAAAATTAGAGGTTAAGAAAATGGCTACTAACGTCCATCATTGACTTTAAATAGACAAGTCTTATATATGGGATAAATATTCAATTACTTCTGATTTGAATGTTAAAACTGCAGTCAAATACGAAGACGTTATCAGATTCCAGGAAATTGTTAATGTAAATAAATGTCGACTGTCTACGGCTATGTGTATATTTAAAACGTGCTTAATTGCCTTTAGATAACTACAGCGGCTAGATCAAAGGAAATATCGAGACCCAATATAAACGCTTTTCAGACAAGTCTAGACTCGTTATCTTGAGTTCTATATAAGATAAATATTCGTTCGGTTCTCTACGTTTAGATTTCAATGTAATAAGAATATAATGCAGAGACGTTATCGGATTCCTGGAAATTGTTAATGTAAACAAATGAAATCATTTCTGATAGCCTACTAACATAAGATAGGTATACGGTAAAGATGCACGCGAATAATTTTGTGTCTTACAATACATGGTTTCTTATGGGAATATGTAGCCACCCCGCAGCGATATAGCAATTTAACATTGTTTTATATGTAAAAGACGAACAGATTATGAAAATTCGGGGGCCTTTTAGAAATCGTTCACTGCAAAGTCACGTGACCCTCGGCCGCCGAGTATAAAAGCAGCGTCATCTCCCCACCACAGTCATTAGCTGTTTATCTCTCGCGGCGAACGGTTGTCTAATTGAAACAGTATGTCGTCTACCGAGACCGTATCTAAACTCAGTACTGATATAATTAATTTAACTAAAAAATCATTGCTGCTCTTAAAGACTGATGATGAAATCAACCAACATATTTCGATAATTAATAGCAATATTAAACTAGTAGCCAAGGCAATTAAAATCAAAATTCATATCGATAATAAAGGTGAAAATATATTTAAATTGGAAAATAATTTAGCGCTTTTAAAATACTACCGAGAACAATTGAAAAAATTAAAATTAAAAAATAAAGTATTAGGCGGTTCCTTAAAGCCAGCAGCACGAAAATATTTAGTATGGCAAGAAGTAGACTCTTGTTTTAAAAATCGTGTTAAGTCCGGTATAATAACTAACGTGCAAATTAAAGAACCGGTATTATTTTTTAGAAAAGCGTTTAGAAGCTTCTCTATTCAAATTAAAAAATGTTTGAAAGATGGACCAATTAAAGTAAATGTTATTTTTGAATGTAACTTCATACAGCCTACTAATAGCAAAGCGGAATTAAAAGCTTTTGCTACAAGGAACGCCGTGATAGACTTAAATACAGATTTAAAGGAATGGTATAGAGAAAATGTATCCGAACGATTATTGAAAAATCTTGAAGATTTACAAGAAAAAGATTCAGGCTGGACCTTATCGGAAATTATCGGGCTAAAAGTAAATGTTAATAAATATTGTCCTATAACAGTGGGATTATCAACATACGCTGAAATGCCAAGCTTTATAAAGGAAAAGAAATGTATTATTAACGTTAAAAATAATGATGAATATTGCTTCTTATGGTCAGTAGTTTCGGCATTATACCCAGCTAAAACTAATGGACACAGAGTGACTTCATATCCTCATTTTAAGGAAGTTTTAAAATATGATGATATCGAGTTTCCGATGGAATTAAGAAATATTAATAAATTCGAACGCTTAAATGATATTTCGATAAACGTATACACCTTAGTTAAAAGGGAAGTTTTACCGGTATGTTTAAGCAAATACAGTTTTGAACGGGTCGTAAATTTATTAATGATTCCTACGAATTCTGCCGATAATTTTACCGACGCTACGCAATATCATTTTGCTTGGGTAAAGAATATGTCTCGATTATTATCTAAACAATTATCTTCACATAATGGTAAACATTTTATTTGCAACCGATGTCTTAATCATTTTACTACTCAGGAACTTCTAGACCGGCATTCAAATGATTGTAATTCGAAAACTAATAAGTGCAAAATTGAATTACCGGACGAGAATGAAAGGTTTTTAAAATTCAAAAATTACCGATATAAAGAAAGAGTACCGTTCGCTATTTATGCAGATTTCGAATGTATCTTAGAGGACTGTGATGCTAACACGAATCAAAATACGCAGAATTACCAGAAACATACGGCTTTTAGCGTCGCGTATTACTTAAAATGTTCGTACGATGACAGTCTATCGCAATTTAAAATATACCGAGGCGCCGACTGCCAGTACTGGTTTGTTAAAGAACTTGAAAGAATTTCAGACCAAGTTAATGTAATCATGTCTGACATAAAGCCTATGGAACCGTTAAGCGAGACACAAAAATTTGAATTGAAGCTCGCGCAGGTCTGTCATATCTGTGAGGAGGCCTTCAAAGAGACGGACGTCAAAGTAGGCGATCACAATCATTTAACTGGATACTATAGGGGACCAGCGCATATGGGATGTAACATTAATTATCAAGATAGTCACGTGATTCCGGTTATATTTCATTGTTTATCAGGTTACGACGGCCACCTGATAATCAGACAGCTAGCAACGGCATTTGACGGGGAAATTTCATTATTACCGATTAATAAGGAAAAATACATTTCTTTCACTAAACGGGTTAGAGATACGAAAATTAAACTAAGATTTATTGATTCATTTAGGTTTATGGCAGACAAAATCGAAAAACTAGCTTCCTATCTCGACAATGACCAGAAACGAATCACTAAATCACATTGTAATAATGACGAACAATTTCAGTTATTAACGCGGAAAGGTGTTTTTCCTTATGATTATTTAAATTCTTGGGAAAAATTAGATGAGACATCTCTACCGCCTAAAGAAGAATTTTACAGTAAACTGACTGACGAAAACATAACAGAGGACGATTATAACCATGCTATAAACATCTGGAATAAATTTGGTATTAAGACATTAGGAGAATATTCCGATATATATTTAAAAACAGATGTATTACTGCTAGCTGATATATTTGAAAATTTCCGCGAGACATGCATACAGACGTACGGACTTGACGCTTTAAATTATTATACTGCTCCGGGACTGGCATTTGACGCTATGTTAAAAATAACTAAAGAAAATTTAGAGCTTCTCACAGACATTGATATGATACTGATGATTGAAAAAGGCGTGAGAGGTGGTGTAGCACAGGTATCGAACAGATATTCGAAAGCTAACAACAAGTACATGGGGGACGCGTTTAATCCCGACGAAAGAGAGACTCACATCATGTACTTTGACATCAATAACATGTATGGAGCTGGGATGTCTGTTCCGTTACCTACAGGTGCTTTCGAGTGGGTACCTGTCGAACAATTTTATGCTTTAGATATTTCAAATTTATCGAATGAGTCAGACATCGGTTATATTTTGGAAGTAGACATCGAGTATCCGTTTGAATTACACGAGCTACATAAGGATCTCCCGATGTGTCCGGAACATATGGTGCCGCCCGGTTCCAAACATTCAAAATTAATGACCACTCTGCTAGATAAAACGCGATATGTAATTCATTACAGGACTTTAAAAAAATGTTTAGAACGAGGATTAAAACTCAAGACGGTACATAGAATTTTAAAATTTAATCAATCACGATGGCTAAAGAAATACATTGATTTAAATACGGATTTACGAAAACAGGCAAATAACGAGTTTCAGAAAAATTTCTATAAGCTAATGAACAATGCGGTGTTCGGAAAGACAATGGAGAATGTCCGCAAGCACAAAGATGTTAAATTGGTAACTAAATGGGAGGGAAGATGGGGCGCCAAGTCTCTGATCGCGAAACCGAACTTTCACAGTTCGACTATCTTCGGTGAGGATATGATTATTATTGAAATGAATCGACTAAAAATTAAATTCAATAAGCCAATATATGTGGGGTTCGCCATTTTAGATCTTTCAAAAATTATTCTTTACGATTTTCATTACGATTATATTAAAAAAGAATTCGGTGAGCAGGCCAAACTGCTTTACACGGACACAGACAGTTTAATTTACGAATTTAGCGACGTTGATATATACAAGTACATTAAAAAAGACATCCATCTGTTCGACACATCGGATTATCCTGTAGACAATGTCTACGGAATACCTCATGCTAATAAGAAGGTACTAGGCGTAATGAAAGACGAATGTCAAGGGCGCGTAATGACAGAATTCGTAGGACTCCGTGCAAAAATGTATAGTTATAAAGTGGAGGGGGTGTCGGTAAATAAAAAGATCAAGGGTCTCTCGCGTTCGGTAATCAGAAAAATTACATTTGAAGACTTTACGAATTGTCTATTTAATAAAGAAATTTTGACCAAAGAGCAGCGATTAATTCGATCAAAGAAACATGAAATATATACTATCAAACAGAATAAGGTGGCACTCAGTCCGTATGATGATAAAAGAATTATAAATTATATAAATACTGATACGAAACCTTGGGGATATGATTTCCAGCAAGTCTCGGCTCGTCAGATGACGTCATCGACGCAGTGAAGCGCTTGGCAGTAGCCGTTCGGATTCATTTACTTTAGAGACTTTGATCGCAATGGACGGGTTAGAAAAAGAATTGCAGTACAAGCTTGTACTTATCACTCGCGACGTATATGAGAAGTACATTCAAAATGCATTGAATTGGGGTAATTATCAATTAGTTCATAAAATTTTAGAAAAGATTGTTATACCGGACAAAGCTTTATACTGGATGGTTTTAAGAGATAGTTCTAATTTCGATTTAATGAAAAAAATATTTACGAAAAAACTTCAAAACGATATTTTTATTCAGCAGTCGGAATATATTTTCCAAAGAGAATGTATTACTCACCTTACCGTGTATCGATTACGAGAAGTAATTAACAGACATTATCCCGCCGCGAATAATAGTTATTTTAGAATTTTTTTAGAAGAATTATTAACGTGTAATGATGATTATATGTCAATTGATTTTTATTCGAAATCGTACCCAGCTAAAAATATTTCTGATAATTATAAAAGTATTGATTGGTCGATTAATAAAGCATTTTGCGAGGCAGCTTACTTTACACAATACGAATTTCTTGAAATTTTGTTTCGAGTAATTGGTAGGAATAATATACATTTCAAATTAGATATTAATTTCAATGAAGAGCATAAGCAGTTAATAAAATGGTTGGAGGATAAAATATATCCAAAGGTTGCTCTGGGCAGCCGATTGGTTGGAGCTCTGGTCCAGACAGCGGGCACTGGCCATCAACTAACTTAGAAGATTATGTTAAGACGCTTGACATAGTTCGTCTACATTTTTTGTAATTAGTATTAAAGTATTGTAATATAAATATTTTACATTTAATAAATTAAATTATTTATAAAATGTGTGTTTTATTTCCTAATACCTATCCTGACATGATGATCATGAGAGAGGCAGGCGAGACAGCTTGAACAGCTCCAACAGCTCGAACAGCTCCAACAGGTGTAACAGGTACCGTACCTGTTACACCTGTTGGAGCTGTTCGAGCTGTTGGAGCTGTTGGAGCTGTTCAAGCAGCCCATATACATATACATATACATGTATTATATAGGGTCAGTTTTAACAGCTCGAACAGCTCCAACAGCTCCAACAGCTCGAACAGGTGTAACAGGTACGGTACCTGTTACACCTGTTGGAGCTGTT